>VXBH01006145.1:32258-54154 GCA_013400035.1 Rynchops niger
CCCCGCCCCGCGCTGTCATCTCATCAAGAATATGACTGTGCATGCTTTGATGGTAACTCCTAGCCTTTACTTTGACTGAAGGCAGATGTAATGGCACGTCTTTGAGGTGACTTTGAGATAGCTTCCTACTTGCTTTACATTGCATTTCAAGGGATTGATGCGGGCTGGTTGTTGCCGTTGATGTAGTTTGGGCTCTGACTCATCTTGAAAGGTTGCAGCCTGCTGTTCTGAGAGGAAGGTGTGACTGTGGATTTGTGTAGCTTATACAGGTTATGTATATCTTTTGCGGTTTTCAGCCTGGGAAAGGTGACTTTTAAATGAGATTAATATGTGTGTTTGCTAGTGTTACTGTCTGTCATAATTGCTTAGCTTGTGTTGCGTATGCATGCAAGGCCAACTGTGAGATGCTACAACCCGTAGCATACACCCAAGATCTTCAGCTCTTTGTCAATGTGGGCTTCGTTAGTGCTAATTCCTACCAGAGTAGCTCAGACAAGGTGCAGGGTTATCCCGTTCTGAACTTGTTTGCAGTTCCTGGGGGAGAGGGGTTCGTGGCACTTAGAGCCATAGGAACTGGGGATCAAAATGGACTGCACGCCGGACTGCAGACAATTGAGTATGTTGTAGCACTTCTATAGGGCAGATTTTCTTCAGACTCTGTCAGGAATACAGTCTTTTATAAATATTAGTGCAGACAGGTTTCTCAAAACTGTCACTTCACTGCACATTCTGTTCCCCTCCTCCCTCCATGTAATCGCACACCCAGCACCACCAATGATAAGAGTTGAGAGAGCCTCAATCTGGAATGCTGGGAATGCCAAAAATTAATTTGTTTTCTTCTCATGTGCTGTGGAAGCAAACTGTGCTAGGTCATGTCCCGAGTAGGAGAAACAAAGCCGTGTTTAATGTCAAATAGTTGTCACTAGTCTGGAAATTCAGAAATCTTGTTTATGTCTCTGTTCAAAATCTTTAAGGAAAGCAGGTAAGTTTTTATTGGTTTGGGTTTGGGTTGTTCTTTTACTGTGGTTTTTTTTTAGCATGACTTGCAGTCTACCTGCAAAACTAGTCTCTGAACTGGAGAGAAACTGAATTATGCCTTTTCTTAATGTCATGTTAACGCTCAGCTTGTGGGAGCTCTGTGCTGCCTGTCTCCAGAAAATAATCCACATTTATTAAAACAAGTCGATGTTCTGTGATTAAGTGACAGTCCACAGGGGTCCATGCAGTGCTTGGCACTTACTCTTCCTCTCTCTGTCGCTGTCAGGTTTGCTGCTGCTGCAGAAATGGGGGAGTATGGAGTCACACCAGGCCAGCGTGTGGCCATCATCTGGGACAGCTCCTCACCGGTTGAAGCCCTGAAGGATTTGGTGGATAAAATTCAGGCGCTGGTGGGAGCTGATAATCGTGTCTCTGTGGAAAATGTTAACCAACTGTCTCAGTGTAAGAATGAGCTTAATTTTTCACTGTTTCATTGTTTAGAGGGAGAGGATGCTTCTGTTGTGTGAGCTGACATCTACCCTGGTTTGTTAGTCAGCATTCAGAACAACAATAGCACCTACTGCTAACTCTTAACCGCTGGCAGTAGGGCAAACAAAGTGATATACTCTGGTCGGGCTTCCTGTGCCTGGTGTTTTTAATCAGTTATTGCTGTTGTACGCAAGCGTGAGAGGTGAGGAGGGAGGTGGGACAGATGTATTGGGCAAAGCTCTGTGTGTGTATGTCTAAAGTTATACCATCTTCCTCTGTTTTTCTTTTCAGCCGCTCACAGGGAGTCCAGTTTCGATGTCATTCTCTCTGGTGTGGTACCAGGCAGTATTGCGCAGCACAGTGCGGAGGTACTGGCAGAAATAGCTCGGATACTTAAGCCGGGGGGCCGTGTCCTCCTGAAAGAACCAGTGGTTACAGAGTCAGGTGAGAGAATACACATCGACCTTGCTTTCATGGAGACACACCAATTCTTGTGAGGATTAGGCTGAAATGGAAAGGACAGGAACCCCGACTGATGTTCAGAGATTTTTCATTCTACTGACACACTAACCTGAATAGCAAGGTTTTTATCCCGTGTTTCAACTGGTAGCCGTCGGAGATGTTTGCAGTCGCTCTCCTTCTACAAAAAGTGCTGGATAGGCTTGTTCCTAAACTACGTTGAAAAACTCAGTGGACACTGGTCTTCTCCTAGAGTGTGTAAATAGTTGCAGATGTTGTGCTTCTGAAGTTATTTTAAAAACAGGTGACAAATGCCGATAGAGACACTGTCTCAGAAGCCAGGTGAGAGAGAGTTATACAGAAAAGGTAGAAGCATTTGGACTAAGCTTTAGGAGTAAAGCCAGAGCACCTGCCATGGGACAGCTGGAGGAGCACACAAGGTGGTGAACACAAGGTTACTTCTCCGTCTTATACTTGACCTGTGTTCAAACCTTGCTGGCGTAGGGAGCTGGTTCAGCCTGGAAGCGGGAAATAATATGCCACCTGATAAGAACAGAAGCACCTGTGCTGACAGTGTGTCTGTTGGCACAATCTACAGCGCTGAAAATGGTGGTGTAAGTGGCAGCAGAAACGCCATCTTCAGCTTGGGAAGATTTGCCAATGCTTTGAAGCTGGCAGTGGCTCTGAGGTGCAAGCAGTACCTTAGGGACAGGGGGAAACATTCCTGTGACAGAACGAAGACCATGCAAAGTCTGGAGTAGATGAGGTTTCTTGTTTCCAAAGTCACATCTGATAGCCTGGCATTTGGTGGACTTGGAATAAACTGGAAGTGGGACTAGTGCGAGAGGGCGAATGGATTCTGTTCGCCACAATCCTGTGCCCAAGAGAAGAAGCCTGTGATGAGGTTTTGATTTACAGTGATTGTAATAGCTTTTGCCTATGAGAACAAGGCTCTTGAATGTTGTGTTTCTAGATGTAATGTTCATTTAGGAGACTGAATTTTGAAAACTTCATGATGAGTTGTTCGCTGCAGTATGTGAAAATATTTTGGGGTATGTTGTTGTTTGGGTTTTGGGGTGGGTTTTTATTTCCTTTTTTTTGGTGGCTGTAAATTGGATTAAGGAAGGTTTTGGCATATACAGAACAGATCTGGAGCTGCAACAGCTTTGTGACCCCAGGCTGTTATTTTCATAAGCAAGCTGCTTGCCCTCTTTCTGGTTTGTTCCTGCTGTCAACTGGAAAGGGCTCCATTTTAAAGCAGAGGTTTGTCTTGAGTACTTCCTTCTAAAGCTCTTACTCGTCCAGGTTTCTCCATGACCTCTCTTCTGGTTCTTCCCTCCTCCTACTTCCTGCTTTCATGTCTTCCAGGAAACAACAGCAGAATCAAGACAGCAGCCAAACTCCCCACAGCTCTGACTCTCTCTGGGTTGGTAGAAGTGAAGGAGGTACGTATGCACTAACTGCTTCCAGAAACTCCCTCGTACAGTTACCTTGAAATGCTGATGGTGATTCCTGGGGACTTGCTGGGTGTTTAGCTACCCTGGTTTACTGTTAATGTGCACAGACACTGCCTGACACAAACTTTAGTTTCTGCAAAGGTAGTGTTTTTCTTTAGGATTGAAAATGCCGGTTGTCTGTGTTCACTGGAATGTTGGACTGGGTGCTGAAATAAGGGGGTTTGCATGAGGTTAACCTAAAATGTTACATTGCAGCTGCAAAAGGAAGCGTTGACCCCAGAGGAGGCCCAGTCGGTCCGAGAACATTTGGGTTACCAAGGCAATGACCTTCTCATTGTCCAGATAGAAGGCAAGAAGCCCAATTTTGAAGTGGGGTCCTCAAGTCAGCTCAGACTTTCCTTTGCCAAGCAACCTGGTCCTTCAGGTAAGGAGTGGGGCGTGCTAAATGTCTGGATTGCCTGCCTCTCGCGTGACAGGCATCCGAATAGGGAGACAGCTCCAGTGTGGGGAGTCCTGTAGTAAAAACCTGTGAAGTGGGACTTCCCAAAGTTGTTTGAACTCTGTTGGGAGTAGATGGCGTAAGGGCTGGAGTCCCTACTATTTCTTCCTTTGTTTTGGCTCCAGGAAAACCCTCTGTGGACCCAGCCACTGCCAAGCTGTGGACGCTCTCTGCCAATGACATGAACGATGAAGAGATGGTATCTGGTCTCGTTTGTGAGGCTTTGCTGTTCTTCTCTCTCCTTTTTTTCCTCCTCTAAATAGTTTCAGTCACGACTCTTGGGAAGCTTTACAACTTAAGAGGTAGAAAAGCATCCCCAGGGCAAAATATCTCGTCTGCTATGTGAGGTCTTGAGAGGCCAGAGGGGTGGTGAGGGTGCAGAGGAGACAGGAATAAGAGGGCACAGCTGCAGCACTTTCATGCTGGTGCTACAGATAGCACCATTTCTTCAAACAAAACCCAGCGAGGTCATTCCCTACTGACAAATCGGTTTCCTGCGTGTTATTTTCCATGGTGTGTTTTCAGGATCTTTTGGACTCTGATGAGCTGTTGGATTCGGAGGATTTGAAAAAGCCAGATCCATCGTCCCTCAGAGCTCCGTCCTGCAAAGAAATGGGCAAAAAAAAAGCCTGCAAGAACTGGTCAGTGCTGGGATTAGCATATCGGTGAACCTTTTAACTGTAACATTAAACCCTTAGAGTTGTATGGATTTTAAAAAAGATTGTAGACCCTTTGGTGTTCTTCAGAGTGTAATTCTCTTGGTTGGTGTCCTTTCTTATGTTAATTATTTGAATGTAAATCCAAGTACAATGAGAATTGACTAGCTATGGCAAAACTGCTACAAATTACCACACTGGTGCAATCAACAGTCTTGAAGGTGGAGACACGGTTTATGCAGCCTTGGCTAAACCCCTGGTTTCTCAGGTTTCAAGGAGAAGTAGCACACACAACAAGTGCTGTAGAGTCATTTCCCACTCAGTTTAAACTCGAGGAGTGTTTCAGCACTTGTTATATACCGACCATGGTGTTGAAGAACAAAGTGAAGAGTGTGAGAGTCCCAGAGTCAGCTAGGTTGTGTGACAGAGTGAGGGCTGTTGTGTGTGAGTAGGGCTGGAACACGTGTTGGTGACTCATAACCTTTAAGCAGAAAGATGCAAGATGCAGGTGACTTCCTTATTTTTCTACAGCACATGTGGCCTGGCTGAAGAGCTGGAACAGGAGAAGAAGAGCTCGCAGCCCAAATCTGCCTGTGGAAATGTAAATAGTCTTTTTTGTTTCTGTACTGTGGTTTGCAGTAGGTTATTTGTGTCTAAGAACTGTATTCTTTAGTGACTGCTCCTTAAGCTGGCTTACTGCTTCCGAACACTGCTTGTGCAGCTTCTGCAGAGCTTCAGCCCGTTGCCCTGTGCTCACATGCTCTGTACCAGTGCGTGCTGTCTGTTCCAGTGCAAGTGCTGCCCTTGTAGGAGTCAGAGTGAACAGCGAACCTTTGCCTCCCTGCTCACACGCTAACTGGTGATCTGCTCTGGGAAGATCACCTTACAGGAGCACAAGGGGACCTTGTGGTGGTTAGGGGACTGCACAAGCCCAGCTTGCAGCCGTGCCCAGGCGCTCCAGCTGGGGAGAAACTCACTTCTTCCATGTGAGCACAGTGGCCTGCACAGCTCTGCTAACCGCGCTAACCACACATGTGTTGAGATGGGATAGAAGGGAAGCTGTTTCTGTGCTGATATATGTTGAGGAGTGTGTCACGTCTGAAGCTGGAAAAACCATATCATGGGGGGAGAGAACTGAAAGTTGCCCCTGATTACAGAAGGTGCTTTTCTTCCTCTTGCCAGTGCTACCTGGGCGATGCGTTCCGCTGTGCCAGCTGCCCTTACCTGGGGATGCCTGCCTTCAAGCCTGGGGAGAAGATTCTCCTGAAAGAGAACCAGCTGCATGATGCCTAACGAAGATGCCTCTGGATGTCCTGTGAAGGACCCCTCTGCTTTTCCATCAGTCTGAGGTTCTTCCTGCAGTCCTCCTCATCCTCCCAAACTCATGCTCTCCGGCCAATACTCCTTGTGGGGAGGGACATTGTGGGCACTGACACTGCTGTGAGCTCACTGCTTGTAATCAAACTTGGGCTCCCTGATAACCTTTGGTGACAAGTGGTCTCGTATGCATTAGACTTCACGTTACACCTTGTCTTAGCTGGCTTGACTTGATACTGGGACGCTGGCCATCACAGCATGTCCCGCCAGCAGAGGGAAGTAGAATCAAGTGTCAGGTTGACCTTACGTGCTTGTGGCAGGACGGGTGCTTCCCCATGCCGGTGTAGTACAGCTCCAATTTGCCCTGATTTTCCCTGATGAATCAGCAGCTCCGGCTCAGCTTTCAAGGTGACACTGGGCTCCTGCTCTCTCTGAAATTTGAAGCTGCCATTCCTTACCACATCAAGGTGGCTCAGGAGCAGCGAATACACTTAGCAGTCTGTACTGCTTAGCAGCCTACTCATTGGTGAAGTCTGGCAGGCGTGGTGAATTTCCAAGTGTTCTGGGAGCCAGCCCATGATATCCCCTGCCCCCACCTCTTTCCATCAAAATGACAAAGATTCAGTCCCGCGGAGAAAACTCCTGGCCTTAAGGCAGGGAGCAGATTAAACAATGTCTGTCTTGTCCTCCCACACCTTTCTGTCCAACACGAGCTGATAACACAAGGGCAGTCTGAGACTCCCACCCCTCTTGGTGGTTACCAAGTGAGTTACTTGCAGTGTCCAGTAAGTAAGAACACAGCAATAACTTAATTTCTAGATGATCTGTGGTCACCGTCTGCTCCTGCTCCCCGAGATACTGACTACTCTTTATTTATTTGTGTGATTGGTGCTGGTGGGGCGTCTGCGCAGATGCAGGATGAGGGAGGTGTTCACGTTCTGTGCCAGGCTTCTCACCCAGGGAGGGAGAGGAGGAAAACCCAAAGCCGGCATCTCGGCGGGGACTGCTTTGTTTGGAGCTCTTGCTCTACAGGATGTGACTGCTCATTGTGCTACCGGAGTTACGCACTGAACTTGCGGAGGGAGCTGGCATACAAGGCTGTTTTGTTCTTGAAATAAAAGTGACCAATAGTGATGTGTTTGCTTTAAGGCTGGTATTAGTTCTAAGTGTGTCTCTTAGAACGTCTTAGAACTAAGTAAGATGTTCTAAGTGCATCTCTCCTTTTACTCAGCATCTCGGCGATTTCTTGAAGTGTTTAAATGTTGGGTTGCATCTTGGAGTTCTCCATAAGTTGTTCCACTGAAAACATGGCTCAAAGACGTGATGCCCACTGGAAAGAACAGAATCAAGCTACCTAGATTAACTTTGTTATTTGGTCTAGATTTCAGAAAGGAGCTTTCCTCCTGGTCGAATATGGAGAAGGCGGCCTGCAGGGACAGAAAGGAGGGAGTCTCCCAGGTGTGCAAAGCACCCTGTGTGGATCCAGGGGCAGCCACTGCAGTGTTACCTGAGAGCTAGAGGGGAATATGAGGGACTGGGGGCAACGGAGACCTCCAAGACCTTGTATGTAGAGGGACAGCTGCCCTCCAGCAAGAGCCTGGCTTTCCCAGACCCCTTCCTGCCTCCTGTTGTCAGCGAGAAGAGCTCCCAAGGAGATGCAAATCTTGAGATAAACCTCCTGTTCAACAAACCTGTTAGCACTCCTGGCTGTGATCTAAGGAAATGGGTAAAAGCCTCTTTGGGGGTTTTACTGCCCGTTTTCTGCCTCACTGGCGGTGGAAGATCAGATCTCTGCATGTCTCCATGTGAAGGGTCCCTGATCTCCGCTTTCCTTTCAGGAGTAAATAAGATAAGAGAGGGAGGAGGCAGCAGCAGAAGCTTTTCTTGTACAGTGATTCACTCATCTGGAATTTAAACAGGGTGGAAGCCCTTTGAGATACTGCTGAGTTCAGTTAATGATGGTTAAGGCTGTATAATCTTGTTCTCTTTACTCTGTTTTGTTACTCTTGCTGTGGGGAGGCCCTCAAAGGGTGACACTTTGGCAGTGGAGCATGAGCTGGGTGGGGATATGCTCCTGTCAGGCTGGGTTTGAGGAGTATTTGTCCCTTAAGCCCCCTTCCCTTGTCTGCTACAACCTCCAGCCTGTCCTGCCTGTCCCCACCTCCTCCTCCCACCCCTGGTCACCCACCCTGCACCTGGGAGGTGGCACTTGTCCCCAGGGGGTGAGCAGGCTAAGGCTGTGCCTAGGGTAGAACAGGATATTTCAGTTAGAAGGGACCTACAATGATCGCCTGGTCCAACTGCCTGATCAGTTCAGGGCTGACCAAGATAAAGTGTGTTATTAAGGGCATTGTCCAGATGCCTTTTAAACACTGACAGGCTTGGGGTATTGACCTGTTCTGGAAGGCTGTCCCAGTGTTTGACCACCCTTTCAGTAAAGAAAGGCTTCCTGATACCCGGTCTGAACCTCTCCTGGCGCAGCTCTGAACCATTCCCACGTGTCCTGTCACTGGATCCCAGGGAGAAGAGCTTGGCACCTCCCTCCCTTGCAGCTGGGATGGTGGGAAGGGGGCTAAAAGGACAAACCGAAGGAGGATTAACTGAACTCGGCAAACACGGTTCAAGGTCCCTGATGTGTTGTTGAGCCAGCTCCACCATGGCAATTCTACAGGAGTTCCCAGCGTACGCTTTAAACATGGCCTGCAGCAGGGTTACGTCACTGTGACTTTATTTTCAGTGAAGCTTCTCTGATTTTTCTCCCAGTAGCTGACCTGTTCCTGTGTTCCTCTGGACTCCTTGCTCCAGGCAGCTGAAGCCACCTTCTCTCTGAGTGACCCAGGCTGGACACGCAGCGCCGGGTACGGCCCGCGGGGAGTGCGGGACTGACCTGTGCGCTCGCATCTCAAACGCTGCTGAGAGCAAAAACGGCTAAAAATCACAAGGCTAGTGAGTTGTGCATCCGCGTGTGCCTGGACCGGGGCCTCCGAGCACCTGCTGCCTTAGGCCAGACCCCCGAGGCCTTGCCGGATCTGGCCATTGACTGTCTTCCATCGTTCCAGTTGTGGACTTGCTTCTCTCTCCTCCTGTTTCTTTTGGGGGGACAGCATCATCCATCACCCTCTGAAAGCATCTCCTCTGCAACGGCTGCCTCGGGGCAGTTTTACAGCACCACAGGCAAACAGGGCACGCGAGGGCCGGGCACTGCAAGGATGAGCGTCTGCTGGTCTCCTTCTTGGTGGCTGTACGTCCATCCCTCTTCCCTTCCCGTTGTCAGCCTCATCCTCCCCATTGTTCCTCCTCCAAGGTAGGGGCTGGGGCAGCCTGGGGGATCCCACCTGCAGCAGGACGGGATTTGGGGCTGTGACATCTAGACAAGAGGGACCAACCGTGTGGGATTCAGTCCAGAACTGCCACCGTAGGAATTCCCTCGCCTCACCTCTTCCTATTTCCGCTTGTGCAGCACAAAGACAATGGACTGGGTTTTTTTTTCCAGCTGCAGAAGCACAGAAAGCCGTCCAACTTGATGAATGCAGGTCCTGAGCGCAACCAGCTTTTACGCAGAAGGAGTTACCGGGGAGCGGGAGAGGCCCTGGTGCAGGGGAATGGATGTGCCTCTCCCAGCCGGTTTGCTCTGGACAGGCCGTTTCCCACTTCCAGCCACGTCCAAGGAGGTTTTTTTTGCCAGCTTTTCTGCTCCGCTGCCTCCCTCCGGCGGCTGCGCCTGCTCGGGATCGCCTGCTCCTCATCCCACCAGCTCTGCGGACCCCAGAACGCACGCAGCAGAGCCCAGTGCCGTCGGCTTCTCCTCCCAGCACCACTGGAACCAGTCCCGCTGAGCCTTTGTCTTTGGGACATAGAGATAGTCCGATTTACCAAAAGGGGGATTAAAATAATCAGGGAGGCTCCTCCAACCCTCCACAGCAATAAAACTGGAACCGAGTGAATCGCCCCAGTTTTCCAGGGGGCTCCGAGATGCCAAGCGCTGCCTCACGGAGCTGAGCGTCCGTTCCTCTTGTTCCTCTTGACAGATGAGATCGGCAGCGTTTTTCACCCTTTTCCTCCTGCCTCTCTTGGCGTCCTTTGAATGTCCTGTTTTACCCCGGAGCCTGTTCAGGAGAAGCTTTAGGGAACCGGTCATGGAGAAACACCCCGGTGCATCTACCCCTGCCTCTGTACTCGCACCCCGTGTTAAAGGAGGAGCTGCTACCCGAGCAGCCACACACCGTTGACGGTGTCGCGCACACACGCTTACTCTCAGGCGCCCTTCCTCCTCCTTCAAGCTCCACCCTAGGTTTCCCGCAGCAGACTCTCAGGCAGCAGATTTTATAAAAGAATGGATTTAATTGAAAGGTACAGCAGCAAGGATGGCCCGGGCTGGCTGCCACCAAAGAGAGGGACCCCGATCAATGAAATCCCTGGGTGATGATACCCTTGTGATCCCGCCCCTCACGTGCCCTTCACGCACTGTCCACGCGCCTTTTAGTCCAATGCTGATTTTTGGTCTGGGGTCTTCTAACATCTCATTGGATTCTTCTCCTGTGCCCAGGCAGGCAGGCTCTTAGCTGGTTGATTTGCAGTTTCAAGCCGAGGGTTGGAGCCTCCGTATCTTCCAGAGGTTGGAGAGAGGTGGGTGGTGGCCTCTTCTCCCAGGTGACTAATGACAGGAGCAGAGGAAATGGTCTGAAGCTGCGGCAGGGGAGGTTTAGGTTAGATATGAGGAGGAATGACTTTACTGACAGAGTGGCCAGGCAGTGGAACAGCCTGCCCAGGGAGGGGGTTGAGTCACCATCCCTCGAGGTGTTTAAGAAACATCTAGATGTGGCACTTCAGGGCATGCTCTAGTGGCAGAGATTGTAGGGGTTGTTAGGGGTTTTTTTTGGGTTTGTTTGGTTGTTTGTTTGTGTGTTTGGTGTGTGTATGGTTGGACTCGATGATCTCAAAGGTCCCTTCCAACCATGAAGGTTCTGTCATTCTGGTTTACGCTCCTTGTGCACCAGCGCTTGCTGAAGAGTCCTGGACTTGGGAGAAGCACTACCAAAACATGAGTGTGATGTGAACGCCTTCCCCGTACTAAAAGACTGACTCAATTAAGACTAAGAAATGACTTAGAAAAAAATAACTCTACTGTGGCCTACAAGCTTTAGCAAATCTAGCTACTTGTGCTAAGCAAACACCACAGATCACACCGTATTATAATCCTAAGTAATTTATTCTAATTAAAACTTTCTTATCTGTGCTAAACAACTGATATCCCTCGACACTGGGATGTCCCCTTGCGTGGCTTCAGCTTGGGGAGGCACGACGAGCCGTGGAGCTCGGCACTGGTGTGCTCATTTGCTTTCCTCCCCATGAACCCGAGCTGCTGCTTTTCCTCCTGCTGGGAAAAGCACGGCCACGTCGGTGGCCTTCAGAGGCCCGTTGCTGCAAAGACCAGGAAGCCTTTCGCTGCACCTTCGCAGCTTGCTTTACCCGCGCTGCTTTGCTCTTAAATAAATGCGATGCCTGCTTGTAACCTTCCTTGCTGGAGAAATTGGGTCTCCTGGATGAGGAGGAGACACTCTGTGAGACAGGGAGGGATGTGTGCCCTCTGCAGAGCAGGAAATAAACCTCTCCTTGGGCCAGGCCCAGACATCTCCGAGAGCTTTGGAGGCGTTAAAGTCCAATGAACTCGCCAGCAGAAATCACCCGATGAATTAACTGCTCCTTTTCCCACAGCAAAGCGAGGTCGGTGCCTTCCTCAGCCTAAGCCATTTTCCTCCCTCAGCGTCTTCCCCTTCTGACTCTTCTGGTCTCTCCTTCCCTTTCTCCACTCCTCGTCCTTCCACCTCTCTCTCTCTGTTCTTCCGTCCCTAATTCTCTTCTGTTTTCTCTCTTCTCTTTGCTGGCCTCTCTCCTTCTCTTTTTCACGCCATCCGACTATACTACAGTCCTCCTCCTCTACCACCCTCCCCCATCCCTGCCCTTCCCCATTTCTCCTCTTCTGCTCCTTGCCTTATTTTTTCTTTTTCTCTTTGACCTTTCTGGGTTTTCCCACCGTGACCCACCTCACGTTCCTGTTCTTTCCCACGTGGCTTCCTGCTGCTCTTCCACCGGGCAGGGAGCATGGCGGAGGCCCAGCCTCTCCTGTGTTCCAGCACAGCTGCAGCTTTGCTCAAGACCTTGTGTTCTGCGGGAGGTCCAGCTGAGGACCATGTAGGAGCCGGGCTGGCAGCGACTGCAGCACTGAGGAGTTCTCCACCAGCGCCCAACATCACCATTACATTGGGCACGAAGCTTAGGGACCACATCAGGCAGCAGCTCCTGGGGATCCCCAGAAACCTCCTGGCTGCACCCCCTGCTACCCCTCTTCTCCCGAGGTTGGGTGGCACCTCCATGCTCTCCCCGGGTGCCTGTTCCAACGATTCTGCCCTAAAAAAACCCCAAACTGGGAGAAACAGCGTTTTTACTTTTGCTTCTCCACCTGACTCAGGCTTCCTCCGTGCGGCGAGCAGAGCTTGTGGGGCAGCGAGGACACTCTCCGTGCTCCTGGCACGGAGCTCCGGGAGCTCCATCACGGCCATCTAGCCAACCTGCCTTGAGCACACACATGGGGACCTCTGTTCGTACGGAGGTGGCACGTATGCGTTTGGGGCAAGGAGAGCATTGTGTTTATTATCGCTTTATCTTCACGCACTTCCTTAAGCGCTTGTGATAGGATCTTTCTGAGAACTGAAATTCGGAGGCTCAGCTCTGGCCGTACTGCTTCACTTCTTAAAAAAATCACTGATGGGGAGATGTTGTCCCCACCCTTCCTGCCCACGCTTGCAAAAGCCGACGAGATCTTGAGAGATTGTCTCAGCTAGTTCCTTAAGCAGCCCCGGCTGTGTTTCTTCACCTCTTGCTCACTCATGTAACTGCTCCAAGGCTATTTCATGGCTTCTTTCCTGGTTCCTTGTTAAAGCAGTTACCCCGGACCTGATCCCCGCTAACCGTGGGCAGAAGGGAGGATGCGAAAGCCGCACTGCGAACGTCCCAGCTTTCTCCAGCTCGTCATTTAATGACTCTTCCGTGGTGAAGCAGCGGGCCAAACGTTTCCTTCCTGTTTCTTTTAAGGCAGTTGCACAAATGCAGAGCCTTTCGCGGCCCTTTTTCGTTCTAACTCATATTGTACCTTAGCTTTCCAATTTTGCATCTGCAGTTCTGTGATCATGTCGTTCCGCTCATGTCCTTTGTGTTTTTCCTTCCTCGGGGCCTTCTTTTTTAGTCAGTGGGATGCTGAAGAACCCTGCAGCTGTATTTGCCTCCTCTGAAGCTTTCCCTCTTACTGGGGGATAACTGGCTGCCAAGGGTTTTAACACAAGTCTCAGATGTCCTGCTCAGCTCTTCTTGGAGTCCCGAGCAGTCCCTCTTAGTTGAAGTTGGCTTTGTTTTTAACCCTTTTCTCCTTAAAATAGCAACATTGGTCATTTCATGCGGTAGGAACAGGAGGAGGGGTGTGCCCAAGGGCCACCCAGCCTGGCTGAATAGAACCATAGAATCATTTCGGTTGGAAAAGACCCTGAAGATCATCGAGTTCAATTGGTAATGAAGCACTGCCAAGCCCACCGCTACCCCATGTCCCTCAGCACCACGTCTGCCCGGCTTTTAAACACCTCCAGGGATGGCGACTCCACCACTGCCCTGGGCAGCCTGTTCCAAGGCTTGATGACCCTTTCGGTGAAGAAAATTTCCCTCATCTCCATCCTAAACCTCCCCTGGCGCAACTTGAGGCCGTTTCCTCTTGTCCCATCGCCTGTTCCTCGGGAGAAGAGACCGACCCCCCCTGGCTGCTCCCTCCTTTCAGGGAGCTGCAGAGAGCGAGAAGGTCTCCCCTCAGCCTCCTCTTCTCCAGGCTGAACACCCCCAGCTCCCTCGGCCGCTCCTCACAGCACTTGTGCTCCAGACCCCTCACCAGCTCCGTTGCCCTTCCCTGGACACCCTCCAGCCCCTCAATGTCCCTCCTGTGGTGAGGGGCCCAAAACTGGCCACAGCCCTTGAGGTGGGGCCTCACCAGTGCCCAGTACGGGGGGACGGTCACTGCCCCAGTCCTGCTGGCCACACTATTCCCGGTACAGGCCAGGATGCTGTTGGCCTTCTTGGCCACCTGGGCACACTGCTGGCTCACATTCAGCCGGCTGTTGACCCAAAGGTGGCCAGCAGAACTGCCGCTGATCCCTTGTTGGACTTCTGCCCCACGCCAGCCTCCCTGGCTGCCCCAGCGGCATGCCAGGAGGGGGTGAGATGGCTGCCCTTGCATTCCACCCAGGCACGAGCCATGGGTCTCCTTGCCATGAGGATGGAGTGGGAGCCGTGGCTGAGCAGTGTCTGCAGATTAAAACCCACAGACCTCTGGGCACGTAGGTTGGAAACAGCCCCCAAGGAGCGATGGGAAGTGAGATGTTCTGGAGACCCTCCGTCTTGCTTCCTTTCTGTGTCCAGGAGGAGACCTGGCATACCTTCGTTTAACCCCAGTTCTTCTTCCACTAGCTGCTGCTAAGGTTTTGGCTGCATTTCATGTCTGCTGGTTTAATTTAGGCCTTCCCTCTCCAAGCTGGGGCACCCCTAGGGATTCTCCTCCACCCGCTCCTCCTCCATGGGTGCAGGTACCCAGGAGGAGGCTGGTGAGGATGTCCCGCAGTTTGGTGGAGCCTGGTTCTGCTCTGCATCCCTGGGCAGCATCCCCCAGCAACCCTGATGCCTCCGTGAGCCTCCCTGGTTTAACACTTTGACCCTCGCATCCCACCCCCTTTTCCACTGTTTGCTCCCCCCAAACGATGGGGCTTTTTTTCCTCAGTTTTTCCCTTTCTGTAGGCCTTGCCTGTGTTTTTCTGGCCGTGCAGGACCTGAGCTCTACCCCCAGGACACCTGGAGCTCCACCACCACCGCTGTGGGGATGTCTCCCACGGGTAGCTGCTCTGAAACTGGACCGAGGGGGGAAATCAGAAAGTCTCCAGGCCCTGCCCGGACTTCAGCTGAGTCTCCATCAGCAGTACAGAACTGGAAACACTGAGGGCAAAAACATGGCCTTTTATTTTCTTTTCTTTTTTAGAACACATTACAGGAAAGCTCTACATGCTTGAGGACACCCATCTACTCCCGGCGTGAAGCAGGTGCACGTAGGTCACTGCAACAGCACCCACGTTGCACCTCAGCAAAGCAGACAATGCCGTTCATCCTTGCTCCTTGTGTTTCGAGCAAGTGAACCAGAGCAAGGTCAGCCCACATCACAGCAGGTGCCTGCTCTGGAGAAAATCCAATTGCTCCACGACCTTTTCCAGTGCCAAGAGGAGCTTCTCATGGCCA
The DNA here is from genome assembly GCA_013400035.1 of Rynchops niger. Taxonomy (NCBI): domain Eukaryota; kingdom Metazoa; phylum Chordata; class Aves; order Charadriiformes; family Laridae; genus Rynchops; species Rynchops niger. Next base: position 47,435 of record VXBH01006145.1, read on the forward strand.
CCCCGTCCAGCACCAAGGGGACACCAAGTGCTTCCTGGACCATGGTGGCCACGCAGTGCATGGCGACATCACTGAAATACCAAGCAAGTTGCTAGAAGAGCCCGTCAGTGACCAGAGACCACGGAAAGAGTTGCTGAGGCTTGGCGGTGCTTGGGGCTGCAGGAAGGCACAGGGAAAAACAGCTGGAAGAGCCCCGTCCTCACCACGACAGATGGCTTCTTCCAGGGGAACGTAAAGCACAGTGGTGCAGCCACTTGGGGGTAAGATTGCACTTCCATATGAGTTAACACCTAGTTTTCGGGGATGATGACCCCGACAAGCGTAGAATAAGCTGCTCGTCCCTCCCTTCTCCTTCATTTGCCCTCTCCCTCAGGGGAGACATCCACCTCTGCCTTGGCATCACCGGCATCCCCGCCGCTCTGCTTTTGTTGCAGTGGTTTGATCTTGCTGTAAATGACGTCAGAGGTGGGTTTTGTCTCTTTCTTTTCAAACTTCAGGTTAGCATAGGTCAGGTCCTCGGTCCTCGTCACTGGGGCTGCCTGCAAGGGAGAAAGCGAAGAGTAGAGCCCTGGCTTTCCCTTCTGCATCTCCCCTGCTAATTATTTTCCACTGGCACAACTATTTGCACTGCCCAAGTATTATCCAGCTTGCTCGGAGGTGCCACCTATTCAGAAGCTTGTAAGCCCCTATTTAGTAGGAATTAATAAGCGTTTAGGACCACATTTTCAGAAAGCAAAGCTGATTTTACTCTGAAATCCTGTAAACGGGTATTCAACAGCCAGGGGGATTTTTTTTGCAGAGAGAAGGAAACGATACATGTGAAGCCCTCCCTGGCTTACCGTGCTGAGCTGATCCCCCTCCGCCACTTGCATGCTTACAAACTTTCCTGAAAAAGGAAACATAGTTTAAATAGTAGTTAAAATAATAATAAAGATCATTATTTTAAACGAAGAAAACATCTGCATTGGTCCTGCTCTTGTTGGAGGAGAGGATGGGGCTCCGCAGCTGGCTGGCTCTGAAGGTGGCCAAGGGGCAGGAGAGGTTAGCAAGGATTTAAAAGCCCTTGGAAGGGCTGGAGAAGAGCTCTGAGCTGGACACTTCTGGAAATGCGGTGATGCGCAAGACCTGTTTCACTTGCGCCACGGCTACTACCATAACTGGGCTCTCACCAGTAAGTGGCCAGAGGGAAGGGAGGGGGTAAACCTTCTCCCCACCCTGGGACAGCTTCTCCAGAACAGACTCAGGCAGGGAACACCAGAAGCAGTAGGATATTGAAGGGGGACATCTCCAAAGCCTGGGCTCGTCCAGATCAGCAGGTGAGGGAGGAGGAGATGCCAACCAGCTCCCACAGGAGACAGAGACTCGGCGTGGGTTCAGCCTTACCTTTTCTGTTCTTTCTGCACTGCCACAGCAGAATGCCAATTATCGGCATGTAAAGAAGTGTCCCGACCACTAAGCCGAAGAGGATAGACAGCAGAAACTTGAGTCCTGCACAGACAAACATCACAGAGACACTCATGAGCCACCATCCCACCGTGCAGAGACGCATGCTGCCATTGCCTCTTTTGGGAGGGGCGGTTCTTTTCCAAGCCTAGGCTTCCAGACCCCGAACAACCCGCAGCCCCCACAGCCCTGGGGTGATGACAAAATCCTGCAGGGAACGGTCTTCAAAAACCTGAACTCATCCAAACTCAGACATGGGGGTGGCTGGAGCATCAGAGTGCCTTCCCAGCATCACAGTCTTGTGATGTCTTGACCAGTCTTGACCAGTGCCTACATGTTTGCCAGCAGCTCCTACCTACTCACGGGAAAACATCAGGATGTGTTTTTCCCCTTGCTGCTCCTCTTTCTCCTCAAGGACCCCTCCTGCACCCCACCCTTGCAGCCAGGTGCCCTTCTCAGTGACATCGATCTGAGCTCCCCCAGGGTCACAGCCTGGAAGACAGAACCACCGGTGAGGGGTTGCCCAGAGGCAGAGGACACCCTGCTCCCCACTCTATTTTGGGGCAAGGACCTGGACCCCACAGCCCCAGCTGTCGCGGCCCTGCCCTGCGCCCCCCTCCAGCCACCTCAGCTGACGCGCTGCAGCTGGAGTACGCGGCAGGCCCTATTTTAAGGACCCGATGGCCAAGCAGTTCCATGGCGGGAGGCATCTGCCGAAAGAGCTGCACTGGGTCAGCCCCCCCAGTGCCCAGGATGCTTTCAGGGGAAATGGTGCATGGGGGTACTGCAGGCAGCATTCGTCACAGCATCCTCCTCTGCCTGCTCATCAACCCCCATGAAAATGGAAGCAGTGACACTTACCGGGAACTGTACCTTGCATGTTGTTTCCAGCGTCTGTCAAGTTTAACCTTGTGATGGACACTCTACAGTCGCAGATTCCCATGCTGGCTGCAGACACGCTGGGACTGGTGAGATTGGCACAGTTTTCTCCCACAGTTGTGGCGTTGATTTGATTCCCCGCTTCCAGACCTGCAGGTTTGTACCACTTCACTGTGAGATTCTCCAACCAAATCATGAACCTGCACTTCACAGTGATGTCTGACTCTTCTGGCTGGCTGGCTGTCCCCAGAAGAAAAAAAAAGATGTAAGTGATAAGTGAAATGTAAGTCATATCTATGATCTTGCATGGGTCACATGCCCTCAACTGTCCTCTCCTCCAGCAGCTGATGCTCTTTTCCAAATCCGGCTGCTTAAACGTTCCTCAACGCTGAATGTTGAAGTGTTGCACATTCGTTAGTGCCACCTAACGCTGTGCCACACACAAGCACTGCTCTGTCTCAGAAGGGATCAAAAACAGGGGAGGATCAGGAGGAAGGCACCTCCTCCTCCTCGTGGAGGGTCTTCTGGCACCCAAGCAGGATGAGGCCACAGGCTCAGGCTCCATCACTTATTTCATGGAGCATGAGGTGGGACTGGGGGACTAGCTGTGGGGAAATGGTCAGCCCTAGAGAAGCAAAGAAAATGTAGTAGACCCCCAACAGCATCTCTGGCTTCATCCCATCCCCTAATAGTCACTCTGGAGTACTTCAGAATCGCTCCTGAACCTCTGAGCCAAAGTCATTTTACACCTTCTCAGCAGAGTCCTCCCTCTCTTCCCTTTCTCCTCTCCCTTCCTCAGTCCTGTCTCTCTGTTCCTGTGGGTGTTGGTGGGCTTGTGTCTCTTACCATCCTTGTTCTGTTCAGAATGTCCGCTCTCAGACACGTTCCTTGTGTTCTCCGTCCTGCATGTGTACGTTCCTGTATGCGCTTTGCTCACACCGGTGAAGACGAGCTGGAAAGAACTGTTTCGCATCCCCGCACCATCTTTGTTCAGCATTTCTCCGTTGTTTTGGCTGGTATTAAAACACTTTACCTCCACAGCGGTGCCGTTCAAGCCTGTCTGGAGCAGGCACTGCAAGACGACATCTAACCCTACTGACATATTGATTGTGGCCGAAATCTGGTGAGCGAGTCCTGCAGAAAAAAAACAACCATGGAGGATTGGGTTTGTGTTAAGGAATACCCATGTCCTCCATGTAAAGCTGACCCCCTTCGCAGTTGTCAGGCTTATAAGCATCTCTGCTTTTTTCCCCTGTCCCGACTGTTTTCTCTCCCTGCTGCTGAAGGCGATGCTAGCTCAAAGCCCTGGCACCTGAAATTGGGTCCCCATGGGCAGAGCCCACAGCCTGGGCACAGGCATTTGCAGGAGGGGACCCCTCTGCAAGGCACGTGGTGAGGTGCTGGTGCAGAAGGGGGGTTAAATGCTGCAAGAGGAGAGGAAAAAGCAGCAGCAGCCACGTCCCAAACCTCCTGCAGGCGTACACAAAGAGGGAAGAGTTCAGAGCAGAGGTGAGGGGAGACTCACCAGCTGGCAGCCAGGCGAGGAGCAGCAGGGGCAGAAAGCCGCCAGCGAGCCGGAACTCCATGCTGTCTTCCTGACAGCCTCGCGGTGATGATGCTGGACGCCCAGTGGGATCGGCTAGGAGGTCCTCGTCTCTCCCCGCAGAGCGAGGGTCACGGCTCAGCCGGGGCCAGCTGCAGCCCTGCGGGGAGCTCGCCTCCTCAGCGCTCGGCCAGGCAGTTCCCTCTGCACTCGCAGGCTTCCCCTCTCTTCCCCTTCTCTTGCTTCAGCCTGATTTTTATCACCTCTCTTCGTTGTTTGATTCCTCCTGCGGTTTCATCCTAGCCACGTGCCCTCGGCCCTGAGACAGACCCAAATAGTGCAGCTGAGCACCGCTGATGGCCTTTTCCCAGTATTTTAGGTCACAGCCCAGGAGCTCCCCATCACTGGCATGGGGAAAGGGCTTCTCCAGTTTCCTACAGTGCTGCCTCCGCGTGCCACCCGCATCCTCTTTGTTTTACACCAGGGAACAGACCCCTTGGAGAAAGCGATGCTGCCATCACAGTGGGGTGACAGGGCGATGTCTGCCCTGTCGGGCGTGCTAGCTGAGGCTGGACTGGGATCCACGCACCCCGACGGCCCCCAAACACCCAGGACTGCTGAGGTTTGACATGGTGATGGGCTTGGCCAGAGCTTTCTGGTTGCTCACGCATGGGATGTACAAGCCCCAGCCAGGCAGGGACACCTGCAGCCCCCAGCCCCCTGCTCTGGCTGTGAGCACCCTGGTCCCAGCTCCTGCCCTGTGGGGATGGGGTGCTCCATGGGCATCTCTGCCAGGGAGAGGACAGAGTCCTAGACACTTGGCTTTGGCTGCACCTTTCTGCACCTCAGGTCTCCCTTGGACTCCTGTGCCAGCCACGCACAGACCAGCCTGGCGCATCTCCTGGGGGAAAGGGTGTTGACTGGAGCTCTTCTCCACCAGCCGGTGGAACCTCCTGGCTGAAGCACAGCTAAGGTCTCATCTGGGAACCAAGCCATATGGGGAAACAGCAACATCAGCTGGATATTTGCTGACAAGAGGGTCATAAAACGAAATTCATGTGGTACAAGATCCACACGAATGACAAGCAAGAGGCCCTCCCCTCTGGACTTAGCCATGTCTTCCCATGCTCCTTCTGATGTTCAGTTCCTCTCTGTGCTTGAGTCTTCCTCTCCTCTTGCGTCATGATTGCACAATGGTGCATACTTGTTGCTTCCTTCCCTGTCGTTTCTATTCTAGTTCTCAGGTTCGCAAGCACCGATGAAGCCGATTGGCCACAAGGTGAACTCCTTCACACTCTCCCCCCACCTCAGAGATGCTGGCACCAAGGATCCTGGAGCAGGCAACACCAGCAGTTATCTTCCGAAGTCTCTGGTGCAGAAGATGGACAGGAGCCATCCTGCTCCATGAGTACCGCACATAAGTACAAGCCTTACCTAGATTGCCTGTAACAAGTTGGATTTTCCACTCCATTAGGATAGTTTTCTACATTCCAATTAAGGAGAGAGGGGGAAGCAGAAAGACCGTTACAGAGCTCAGTAAGAACAAGTCAGTGATAGCAAAAGCCATGAGCCCTTCCCTTTTCATCTCGACCTCCTCCTCCTTCATGGACCTGCAGGCATCTCAACGGGGACTGGGGCTCAGCAGGACTTTCTCCAGCGGGCAGTGTTTTCCCAGTCTTCCCAGCTGCGGCGGACGGGACTGAAAGTTAACACCTTGCCTACTGCCGACTCCATGAGCTCCTCTCCTTCCAGAGCCCCTTCCAGCTCCGTGGCAACATTTCACGATGCTCTCTGCAAAGGAAAAAGGAGAGCAGGAAATTACAATACCGTTAATAACACAGGGTGCCCTGTATTGTCAGGCAGATCCACCACGCTTTACGCAATATATGAAGCAAGACGGAGGCCGCAGAATTTCACAGCAGCTCCCTGCTCCCTTTCCGTGAACCAGGGAAACACAAAAGGTGCTCAGCAGCTCCTGCCTGATGTCCTGCCGCCGAGGGCTTCCTCTCCTGACTTCTGCAGCACCGTGCAGCCTTTTGTGAGCCGGCGAGGAGCCTCCTGTGCGATGCAGGGAGAGGATGAGGGGCAGTGCGAGGAGGGGGGCTGTCTTCACAGAATGGAGGGGTTGGAAGGGCCCTCTGGAGATCACCCCGTCCCACCCCCTGCCAGAGCAGGGTCACCCACAGCAGGTGGCACAGGAACGCCTCCAGGCGGGGTTGGGATGTCTCCAGAGACGGAGACTCCCCCACCTCTCTGGGCAGCCTGTGCCAGGGCTCTGCCACCCTCACAGCAAAGAAGTTCCTCCTCGTGTTTAGGTGGAATTTCCGTGTTCCAGTTTGTGCCCGTTGCCCTTTGTCCTGTCCCCGGGCACCACTGAGAAGAGCCTGGCCCCATCCCCTTGCCACCCGCCCTTTAGATGTTGACAAGCACCCATGAGATCGACGGAGCACGGCGGCTGCAGAGTGGGTGTCGCACTGCCCTGGGCCAGGCAGGCGCCGGCCGGCAGCACACCTCGGCGGGGCCCTCAGTCCAAGTACACCTGGAAAGGCCCCGGGCGCTGGCGGACACGGACCTGAGCGGGAGCGGCTCGGGGCACTGGGGATGCCCCGGGCAGAGCAGAGCCGGGGGCGGCGGGGGATGCCGGGGCGGCGGGCCCGGTGCTGGGACCCCGCTACGGGGCGGCGCTGAGGCGGCGCAGGCGGGACCGCGGCGTCCTTCTAGGAGCGCATCGAGCGGATGACGACGCGCCGCGCCGATCTCCTACTGGCTGTCGGCGCTGTCCGTCGGCCGAAGACCCGCCCCCTTTCCCGTGTCCGGCCGAGGGATAGGTAGCCTTCCACGCAGCGGGCGAAGCC
>VXBH01006145.1:54167-77219 GCA_013400035.1 Rynchops niger
GGCCCCTCCGCCGGCCGGCGGCAGGTAAGGGCGACCCGGCGCCGCTTGGCGGCCAGTGGAGAGCGTCCCTGTCCGAGGGCGCCGCCCCGGGCGCGGCCGGGGAGGGGCCTGGAGGGACCGCTTCGGTGCGGGCCGGTGAGGTGAGCCGAGCCCAGCCCGGTCCGGCTTCCTGAGGTGAGGAGTGGGCCTGCCCGGTCCAGCCCCCTGCCGTGAGGTGAGGTGAAGGGAGGGAGGAGGCTCTGCCTGGTCCGGTCCCGTGAGGGACCCACACACAAAGAGCAGCAGCCCGAGCCCTGCACCCCCGCTCCGCAGCGAGCACCGTGGGCCACGCCAGGGGCATACCCGGGGCTGCCGTGACCCTGCCCGGAGTTTCGCAGCGCAGTGACAGTGTGAGGGCCCTCTTGGTTTCCATGATTTTTCCAGCCGCTGTTGTCCCCGGCACCCCTTGCCAGCGCCTTTGACCTCAGGTGGTACCTGCGGGAAGCGGTGTGCCAGCAGCGGGCCTTGGCCGCTGAGCATCCGGACCAGGAAGGGCAGAGCGCCGCGCCGGCCTTGTCTTGAGGTGTGCTGGGAGTCGCTCGAGGCTTTGGATTCGTGGGCTATCACACAACCTGCCTGCGCGGAGTTAAGAGCACGTTTGGTAAAAAAAGCACGTCTGTCTCTTTGAGATCGACGCGTGAACCACGTGCGTGAAGCTCAGGGCTTCGGGTACGCACGTGCCAGGAGGTTGGATGGACAGTCTGACAGGGAAAAATGACTTCACGTATGAGGTGACCTCCAGTGTCTCAGGGTGGACCAGTGAAGTTCCGCAGCTCTGTTCCTGCAGAGATCTCGCTGGTTTCCAGCGTGATGCCCACAGTCTCTACCAGCATTTCAGTCGCCTCTGCTGGGGTCCTTGCGGAACTGACGGTTCTGTGGCAGCATCTGCTTTCACAGGAGGTCTCTGCAGTGCATTAACGTCACTGGTGCGAGACCCCTAATGCAAAGTGAAAATCTGTGTAGCTCCTACGTAGATTTTGTCCAAGATTCTCATGCAACCTTAATACCCCTGAGGATGGCACAACCAGTAACAACTTTATTACTTGTACAGCCTTTGTTACTTGTCTTTCCTTTGCAAACTCAACAGCAACGGCCAGCTGGATGGAAACAGTGCCCCTGTTGCTGGTGTGCTCCTCCAGCATGTGCCTCACCTTCCTTGGAACCAAAATGGAACTTTTTAGGATGAGTTGGAGAAGCATGAATTTCTTTCTCCTTCTGCAAAGCCGGTGTTACACTGACAAGAGTATTTCTGGACACAGGCTGTTGTTCTTTTATTACCTTTTACTACTATCTGTAACGGTCCACAAAGGTTTCTGGGCGCCGTAGTTCTTGACTGTAACATTTATTTTTTGAGACTTTTGCCTCCTGAGCTCCCTGACTGCTTCAGTGTGGAATTGAGTTGAATCCTGTAGGAATTGTAAGGTTTTTCATTGCATTGGGTCACGTAAATGCTTGTTGCTCTGTATCCCAAAAGAGTCAAACGGCTCCTTTCTGGGACTGGAGGATGGGACTTCAAACTCACCGTGAAATTCACCAAGAATAGAAACGTTTTGTCATCACAACAAGGAATGGCAGCTAACAACAAGATTAAGAAGCTTCAAGTGCCTCTATTTGACAATTTAAGTTCAGAATGATGTTGCAGGCATTGATTATTTCACCTCTCTAAAAAGGTGATTTAGTTCTGTCTCCTGACATGTGGGATACTCCTTTGAGTCTGGTTTTCACTTCCAGATAAAAGCCCTGCCTTTTGGTGTTTCCATGAGAGGATCCTCAGAAAAGTGTTCCACATTCCAGTGTTTGATGACCAGAGACATCAGTGCAGGAGGATTTTAATTTCTGAAAGATTGGCTTATAAAAGGCGTTTTATGATTTATGTAACTAATTTGGGGAGGCGTGTTTGAGGCTTGCTTGCTTGCTGCTAGAGTAAATGTGTAGAAATTTTTTACCTAATTCTAAGCTGGTGTTGATCGCAGTTTCAGGAGTTTCTTTCTTACAGCCATTTCCGTGCTCTGCTGAATTAAAGTTTTCAGTAGTTTTCGGCTCAGCTACCTGTTGTGCTGGACGTGACTTCTGTGTATTTACAGTGACCCTCAGTGGATTCCTTGAACTTGTCTAGTCTCTCTTGACTCCGTGTAAATGGTTAATGTCCACAATATCCTGTGGGAAGGCATTTCACAGCTTACCAAAGTTTGGTGTGAGGAATCACCTTCTTCACATTGTTTCGATCCTGCCTTTTCTGAGCTCTATTTGGTTTGTTGTTGCATTGAGAGAAACACTCAAAATTGGTCTTTCTCCGTCATGAGCCACTCATGACTTTAGTAGCTTCTGTGACATCCTCCTCAGTCGCCTCTTTTCCAGACTGGGGAATCTTTGCTTGCTTAGGTCATGCTTATGTAGAAGGCGTTGTATCCTTTTGATCACCTTTGTCTTCATCTTTTCCACCTCTGCTTTTTTTCCCCTCCCTCTTAGAGAAGTATCAGAAATGCATGTAGAGCTCCGGAGAACGGTGCTCTGGGGACTTCTGCGGTGGCACAGTGCTGTTCTTCTGGGGCCTCTGTTCAGTCTTCGTAGACTGTTAATTACCGCTGCCTCTCTCCTCAGCTGTGGCTGCGTTCTGATACAGTGGGTTTTTAGATAGCTGCCCCAGAGTGGCCTGGGCTGGCCACATCTGCCAGCGCTTGAGCGTGTCTGCGAGGTGTGCGTGCGGGGCGGTGGGTACCAATATGTGCCCCCTTTTCAAAAACTCGTGTTGGACCTCCCGTTACAGCCCTTTCGGCATTTGCTCTGGTTCTGCCTGTGCCACATAGGCTCTGTGACTTGCCCTGTGCAAATAACTGTGGTTTTGCTGCCCGCCGGCATCCACATCCGCCTAGGTGTGACTGTCCTCACAAACAGGGACTTCCAAGTTGGTGAAAGACTGGAGAGGGAATGAGAGGTTGCGGTGGCTCTCAGATGAGGGAAGAGAAGCGTACCCTCTGGTCAGTGCCACTCTGCAGAGCCCACTGGCTGCATTATTTGGGGGGGTCTCAAGCCCTGCTGGGCCCTGTAACCGTGCAAGCCATGCCTTCGTACCCGGAGAGCGTGGCTGCCTTGCTAGAAGTCATTGCTGAGGCTGGGCTGGCCGATTGGTTGTTCTGGTACCACTGGTGAGCCGGTGTCCGTAGGTTTTTCCATCGTCAGGAGTTGGTCTCCGTGGCAGTAAATCGCTAGCTTTTGTGGGTTTGTGCCGATAGCCGCTAGTGACACCGACAGCAGCGCATTATGTTTTGGGAAGAAGCGAGTTTAAAATTCGTTCCATCTGACTGCGATTTTTAAGAGACAGCCGGATGGGAAACAGGAAAAAGTAAAACTTAAAATGAGTGAGTGTTACAGAAATCAACTTAATCCTGAGTGGCAGGAACCTCCTATTGCGCATGCTACAGTGTGCGCTTAGTAGCGTTTTTCAAAGAATTCAGCCTTTTTCTAAACTTTTGTCATGTTGTGTAATTGTGATGACGTTGAGAATGTCTGCACGATCTGGTGCAAGCGGGCCCGTACCCACCTGGTCTGTATTCTACCTTGCTTAGCTTGCGTCTGTTCAAAAAAAAAAAAAAAAAAAAGAAAATTACGCTCCTCTTACCGCAAGCAGTTTTTCTTCTTCCAGCCTGTAAACTGCCGAGTATAGATGTGTGGGGACTTTACCAGTTACACTTACTGTCTATCCAGCTGCAAGACTTTATTTTTGTTTTGGTCATTTATAGAAAACAAGCCTGAATGCAAGCCATCTTTCCTGCCAGTAAATTACCCTTTTACTTAGAATAGTAAATATTTTCAAGATCCTTTTGATATCATCCTTACCTGAGTGTTTTGCTACATGTTGAATAAAAAGGAGTTAATTAAATTCCAAATTAACTTGGCTCTTGCTTACAGAGACAGACCATGACTGTATCACTGCAAACCTAACGTCACGCAGGGCAAGCGAAAAACATATTGAATTAATTCAGTAAATAATTCACGAGGTGTTTTATAGCATCTGTAAACGTTTGTGTGTGTTCTGCGAAATATTCGCAAGTGCCGCTGTTTGCTAATTTAGTGTCTATACCACAAAAATACCTAGAAATTCAGTTGGGATTGCAGTTTTGTTATGCTGGTCAGCGTAGGCACCCCCAGACTAAGAAAATGCCGATAGCATACAAAGTGTTTGCCCTGCGGGTAGTTTGACTTACATGCTAGGGCTTCCTGGTGCCGTACTGGGATTTGCTTTCACGCGTTGTCACTTAGCGTGTTTTAGGATGGGGAGATGTGTGGCCGCCACTTTCCAAAATAGATCGTGATTCTTGTTGCTTGTGGGGATTTTTTCCGAAGGTGTTGATCTGGTGTTGGTACCAGTTCTCTTTGCAACGTGGTCTTTGCCTTTTCCGAAGCTTCTAAAAAAAAAAAAAACCTGAATTTGTCGTGTTTATAAAACGAAAAAAACACTTTTTATTTCTAAAAAAAAAATCGTTCAAAGAAGGTCAACGGTGGGTGTAGTAAATAAGAATTCCAAAAGGCACAGAACAAAAGCCAGCTCGTGGGCTGCCGCAGTGTCGTAGATTGAGGAGGCTTCTAACATCTCTCCTCGAATTTAGCGCTCAAGTGAATGCTAAAGGCGGTTCAGCCAGTTGTGGCCAGAAGCAGTTCCAAGACAAACTGGCAAGTAGGGACCCAAAGGCATTAATTTACCAGGAATTAAAAGAACAAAAGAAGTGGGACTTACCCAGATGTTTGCGTGCAGGGAATATGATAATTCTGTGCAAAACCCTGCATCCCTGGAGATTAAGTGGCATGGGCAGGAGGAGATATTTTTAACTGTCCCGAGTTAAGTAAAACTTCCAACTACCCACAGTGGACTTACAAGGAGCGCCCTTTTCCCTTCTGAGAGCAGTTTGCTGTGTATTTAAACACTGACGTTACCTCTCCTTGGAGCCTTCTCCTCCCCAGGCTAAGCAAGCTCAGTGAAGGCAGGTTTCCCCACAGGACATATTTTCTAGATGTTCTCTGCAGTGGCTTAACTACTTGCCAAAAAAATTGTTAAGCCTCAAGTAGTTGTTTTCAGTTTGTGTATTTAATTTGGAAGAAGGATTTATGCGCCCGAAAGCTTGCCTGTTATTTCTAGCTATCTCAGTCGCTCTAATAAAAGACACTGCCTCATCTCACAAACCTTTATCTCCTTTAGAGACTTACATCGTCACAACGACAGCAGCGCTGCTTTTACCGCCAGTGCCATAGACTCTGTGTCCTCTCCCCTTGGCGCTTTCTGTCGCTCCCAGTTTGTGCCTCGCCATCTGCGGTTTGTCCCAGCGTGCTTGTGTGTGTTTCTGTACGTGCGTGCTGAGCTTTGAAGCTCAGGAGATGCTCGTGACTTCGTCAAGCTGCTTTCTTACCATTATTCTATAATAGGATTGTTTGACTTGTCCCTTAATACTATTACTCTAAGGATTGCCAGTTTTGGGGGTGTTGTTTTTTGTTTGCTTGGCTTTTTTTTTTTTTTTTTCATGAGGCTCTGAAAAATTTGAATGCTGGATGAAGGATAGCGTTTAGGCTAGGTGCATTTGATGTCAAAATATGCCTTTTGTTGGTATTGACTTGTAGCTTTTCACGTTTTAGGAGCTGTGGATTGAACGGAAAGCTGGGGAGCTGAACATTTTATCGAAGGCCTGTGTGTAGACCCTGATGCTTGAATGAATGCAGAATGAAAATGCTTCCTGGAGTGGGTGTGTTTGGAACTGGCAGCACCGCCCGGGTACTGGTACCGCTGCTGAGAGCAGAGGGCTTCTCCATCGAAGCACTTTGGGGGAAGACGGAGGAGGAAGCCAAACAGCTGGCAGAGGAAATGAACATCTCCTTCTACACGAGTCGGACTGACGATGTCTTGCTGCACCAAGACGTAGATTTGGTTTGCATCAATATCCCTCCACCACTAACTCGACAAATTGCTGTGAAGGCTCTAGGTACCTTTTTATCTTTGCAGTTGGGCCAAAAATCTCTAGCTTGTTGGCAGATTGAAATTTGAAGCCGTTTACCCCAGCGTGATGCTGGTTGCACCAACGTGCAAATACAGTGCTAAAGGGTTTGTGTGGAATTGGTAGTGCCACCTGTGGGAAAGGCTACCTAGAAATTTTTGTAAAAATACTATTCATAATTGCTTACAGCTTTGCAAATCTGGAACCGATTGGGCTAAAATATCCCCCGTCTTCTTCAGACTGAACTAATGGTGGGGAGATCTTAATAAAAATGAGCTGTTTCAGGGATGATGATGAGGGGGCAAAATGTTTTTTATGCCCACTTAAAAAAAAACAAACAAACAAACAAAAAACAAAAAAAAAAACCCACAAAACCCCAACCAAACAAAAAATCCCAAACAACTTGAGCAGCCTAACTCATTTCAAATCTCCCTGCGTTCTGCTATAGGGAACAGAGATTTGCCTGGGGTGAGGGAGTTGTTCAGCTCTGCTTTCTGTTTTCCCCACGAATAAAACCAAACGTGGAAGTTAAAAGCCTTTGAAAAAATGTTTGCATGCACTCAGTAGAATCTTGTCAGTTAAGACCTAAATTCTCTGCTGATGCTGCTTTCAGCCAGTGTGCTGTGACCCTGGCCACCACTTGGAGCTCTCTGGGGACACCCATAGCAGGCTGGCATGATCCGGGGCGCTGGAGGAATCCTTCCGTTTGACGCAGGAGGGCAGATGCGGGGGGAGAAGGAAATGTTGGGCACGGCAGGAGGAATCCGGCTGGGTGAGGGTGTCTGGGAGAGAAGGGATGACACCCCAGGCTGGTTGGGCAGGAAGGTGGGAGCCAACTGCCCGGGCGTCCTGACATTTCTTAATTCTCCAGTGTGTGACTTTGTAGTGTTAATGTCCTCACATGCAGTGCAGCGTGGGTGTGAGTTTCCATGTAATTCTCTAAATAACAAGTGTGGTATTTTTACCGTGTTTACACGAGATCCGCATGAGTTAATTTTAGGATGGGTAATATCACAGACCACGTGAGCCAGGGTGGTTTGTTGTTCTTAGCCTCTTTGCTCTACGGTAATTTGTTTTGGAAGTAAACAACTCCCTGCACAAACATTTGCAATGCCACTTAGATATGCAGAGAGAGATTTCAGGCTTTTTATTTTTTTCCCCCCTCTTTTTCTTTTTTACATTGTTAGATTTGTTTGTTTACCTTCTTAGAGTACTGTCCTTTGAATTTAAAGTATTCTGATTTTTGAATATTTGAATTTTAAGTTAGAATTTATCCCTTTAAATAGACTAAAAAGCTCTTTCAAACGCTTCCTAGCAGTAAGTGTTTCAGAAGTTCTCATGGCTCTTGATTGTCTAGTGGACTGAATGGAGAAGACTGAACCTTCTCTGGTGAATTATTAACTAAAATGGATTGAGATTCGTTCTTTGAAGGCTGGGAACCTGTAAGATGGCATTATCCAGAGGAGGAAAGTGAGATAAAGCTGGCACGGTATAGCGGTGGTGTGTGTGCTTGACTGCAAGTATAGGTAAGTGGAAAGCTGAAAAGGCTAGGGAAATCAATGGATGAGGGAGTGAAGCGTAGTTTATCCTTCACTTCTCTCTGTCCTGAAATGTTCTGATCCGCACACTGATGCCGGCACCACAGACCCAATATGATGCTGACCTTGTCTTTCAGCTTTCCAGGTTCGTCACGATGGTATTTGTAGATCTGCTGCCAAGTCCGTCGTGACGTATTTTAAAATAGTGTTGGAGGGCTTCTATGATTGAGCGTTCTGAAAGAACACGAAATCAGGCTAGCGCCAAAGATGGAAAGTATGTTTTCTCTGGAAGTTTGGATTGATATAGTGATGTTTATAATTGGAGAATTATTGGCTGTGAATTGTATATCACATATTGGTGTTTACTAGCTGAGAGACTGGGTTTTTAGGAAAGATCAGATGTGGTGTAGTGATAATGGTCTTGTGTGTTTTGTTGGGATTCTTTTGTTTGTTGGGACTTTTTTTAAGTACTTTTTATTATTTATTTGTATGCTTTTTTTTAATACGTTTTATTTTATTTAAAAATGTGCCTACATTTTTTATTTCTGGCAGAGAGGAGAGAGGGACCCAGTTTTGCCGGGCAGTACAATTTGCTTGCCTAAGTTTCTTACTGACAGACATCTATAAACAAGCCTAGGCACAACTTTGGCATGGCGGGGACAAAGCAGTAACACTGGATGGAGTTCATGAACCAGACAGAACAGATCAAAGCCCAGAGGATAATTCAAATTAAAATCAGTGTAATCTTATGGTTTATCTCAGCAACAGGCGAAGCAAGAAGCTATCCTAAAATTTGTGCTTCGTTTGATCTCAGAGGAACTGAATTAATTTCACAAAACGTCTGGGTTGTGGTTCATGTCCCACAGTTCAAATGCATCCACCTTTCCATTAGGTGAGCCTAGAGCGGAGTTACCGGCTGGAGTGGAATGTAAAACACAGGATGTTTGTGCGTGGGGCAGGGTTCAGGGGGGCAGAACATGCAAAGTCCTCGGAATAAAATCTCTTCAGCGTGCTGAAGATAATGTTGCTGCACGTACTGAGCCCTGTTGTCAAGCAGATGGCTTATGGAGTGGCTCCAGAGGGACCTTTTACTTGTCTCCCTTGGTTTATACTGGTTGACTACGTCGCTTAAGACGCCTTTGTAACATAGGTTGCTTGACCCCCCGTTTTGTGGAGTCCCTGCAAATTATAGCCCGTATATAGAATCATAGAATGGTTCGGGTTGGAAGGGACCTTAAAGATCATCTAGTTCCAACCCCCCTGCCCTGGCGGGGGTCATGTTAATGATATGACATATATAAGATGTTATATAAAACCTATATAATATGTTAATTATGAAGGAAGGCGTCAGAAAGCGCTCTGTCACTGCTTTGTGTTGGGACAGATCCAGGTTTCCTGCTCTTGAAACAAGATGAACAAGCATGTCATGAGTGCTCTCTGCATATCGTGCTCCCCGTCTCGGTCACCGGTAGCACGGAGGCCTTTTCAAACTGTAGGCGAACAAGAAATGAAATGAAGGGGTGCGTTTAGGAATGAGCGTTCATTCTTTGGGAGGTTCCCAAAGCAAGTATGTCCGAAGCAGCCGGTTATTTGGGAAGACTCCTCAGTCACTCCCAACTTCTTACGGTGGACAAAGGTGTGCTTCAACAGCGGCCGGCTGTACATCTTCCTAGGTGCCACCTCAGGTATCTGACCTTATTCAGGGAAGTAAAAAAGAGGAGCTTCAGTTCAATGGGCACGTTTACATGAGATAAATACATTTAGTATTTTGAGGCAACGTTGTAGCTTGTGCAGAGATGGGCAAGCCTGGGAACTTCAGGTGGTGGTGGAAAGCCTTGGGTGGGCAGCTGTGGCACCGATAGCCAGGCAAAGAAACAGCCGAAGAGAAGTGGTACCTGACACAGTGAGAAGGCTGCTCCTCACACTGCCTGGGCAGGCTGCGTGGCACGTGGCCGGTCCCCTCCTGACTGCGCTGCGGGGACACCCCTGTGTGCGGCTGCCCCTGCTTGTCCCACGCGCACACAGGGTGGGGGGACCTCTCACCATCCAGGCCGCTCAGCGGGCCCCCTGGGACACGAAGGACCTCCTTGACGGAGCGGTGGGCCAGGTGGGGCCTCGGTGTCATCGTGGCCTGCTGGTTTGCACCCAGCCTGAGGCGTGCACGCAATCACGTGCGTGTTGATTGCAGAGGCAGCGGACTCTTTAAGGTTTGGTCTGCACTTCTCCCATCTTTTCATGCACACTCCCCCTTCCAAGGCCCCACCAGGCTGCGGGACCCCTTCTCTTTCCTCGTGCCCACACTGGCACCCTCCCTAGCAGCAGGAAGGAGTGGGCTGGGGGGTCCTGGCAATAGCTGGGACCTGTTTCTGTCCCCAGCTGCCATCACCGCTTTGGGTTAGCATCCACCCGGTAGCATGAGAAAGCAGCAAGTTTTCTGTGCTTGCATTTTATTAACCAGGGCTGTAAAATACTTCACGTATGGCAAGTTTTGGACGTGGCCCATCTCTTTCCTCCCAGGCGTGCAGCTGTGGGCTTAGACATACCTGTGAGCTGATTTAACCCACCTGCTTGGAAAGAGGCTTCCCAAGCTGAACTGGCTTACGGAGGGCTCCAAGAAGCTCCAGAGCCCCATGGTGGCTCTCATGTTAATGGTTGGACTCGATGATCTTAAAGGTCTTTTCCAACCTGAATGATTCCATGATTCTATGATTCTCCTCGCTGGTAGGGACTTCAACAGAAAATTTTGCAGCGGTGATTTAAGAAAACAATATGGTACAAAGTTCATTTTACTCATTATCAAAATAATAGTAACGAGATAAGGGTTCTAAGTTGCTCCGTCTCAGAAAACATTAGGGACCTTGTAGTCATCTCTGATTCAGTCTTTATTCTGGCTGCACGGCCATCTGTGTTAGCCTGGGGACAGCTGGGGGCATGTCCCACTGAGGGCAACCGCAGCATTATCCAGAAATGTTAAGGTGTACCCAGGTCTCCGTCCTGGCACTCTGGCAGCCAGCGGTCGGCGTGCTGTGCCGAGCTGTCGGTGCGCTGCTCTGGCTGCCGTCCCCGAAACAGGCATCAGTCAGTTTTAACTCCTCGAGTGGCTTGGCCTCCGCTGGCACAGAGAGCACGGCGCTGCCGCGGGGTGAGGGTGGGCACGGGGGTGGCAGAACAAGGGCAGCCCGGTGTGGTCGACCGCCCGGCCTGAAACGTCTGTCCTCGGGCGGCAGCGGTGATCTCTGGCTTGGCCCTCTCTGCTCTCGGTCCCCCGCTGCGGGAACCTAGCCCCTTTTGTGTGAACACTGTCAGGCTCCTTGGAGAGCCAGCTGGGGGCAAAAACCTGCCAGGAAAAGAGCCAAGATGAGTGAATATTTCCGTGGTGGGTTTGTACCACCAAATGCGTGGGGTTGTGCAAGAGGGAGAGCGGCACTGGCAGAGCAGTGACTGCAGAGCTGTACCCCGTGAGTACGTGGATCGAGAGTCGCTTTTATTTTTGCTGAACTTGGAGATCTGCGGTCTGCTTAGGATGCTGTGACGATCTTTTCGCTTTTTCTTTTTTTGCTTGTATTTGACTGTAGCCTGGCTTGAGATAAGTGCCGTTTAAACGAGAAGGCAGGTAAGCCAGGTGTTGAAGCATCTCAAGAGGCACTCAGCAAGCCCTGCAGAATACTGAACAGAGAGTTGTGCCTCATGTCAGCAACAGGACTGGGGACAGGAAAGTCAGAAATGGTCCCTGACAAAGGGGCTTAGCGGGGACAGCCAGGGTGTCCCCAGGGAGTTTGACCTTGCCCTTTGTTCATTAAAGCTTCTGTTGACTCACATCTATTTAGGGGCTTTATTTGAAAGAGACCACTCAAAATTATAGTCTGCTCGTTTTCTGACCAGATTTTGCTTGTGTCTATGAGAAATACAGGTTCTGGGTTTTCTTTAGCTGTAGTTCCCCGGCTGAGGAGCTGGCTGGCCCCTGGACTGCTTGGAGGGTTCCTGAAAGGCTTGTTCAGCGCAGCCAGGAGGTGGAGTGCTGAGAGCAGGAGCTGCAGTGTGGGATCTGGCTTCCCTTCTGGTGCGAGAGACCGATTTAAGCACTTGTGCTGGTGTCTTCTCATCTGGGAGTCGATTAAAAGCTGGTCTGAGCAGTCTGCTCCTGGGTAAGGAGAAGCTTTTAGAGAGGTGCCTACCACCACGCGCAGTGATTCCTGCAATTCCTAGGCAGAAACCGTGGGATGACGTGACCGACCTTCAGGTCTGACACCAACAGTTAATATCTGGAGACACTGGGTATACCCCTGGTTGTTACATTGAAAAAATGTTGTTTAGATGAGTATTTTATCAGAATAGATGTATATGAGAAAAGTAAAGCCGTGTCATGAGAAAAGGGTGAAAATGGGGGAGGAAGAAGGAATACCAGCAGAGCACCAAACGTAGGAATTTGGTTGAAGCTTGCACCAGGATGCTCTTTTTTATGACTTGATATCTGCTTTACGTTTAAAAAAAAAAAAAAAAAAAAAAGAAGTTATTGAGTGCCCAGGCTGAGCACAAGGTGAAGTGCATCAGTAGGAATACAAACGCAGCGGATGAGCTTGCAAGTGCAGCTCTCGTCTGCGGGACTCGGTCACCTTTGCAGTGTAATTGTACTAGCAGGCTGCCCGTGCACTGAACTGCTCTGCTTTCCAGTTAGCTCCGCTTTTAAAAGAATCCACCAACCAAAACATTATTTCTAATTCTTGTGTTCCGTACACAGGCCAATAACTATCTTGTATGTTCCATTTCTATGAGTCTATTTAAACTAATAAATTCATAGTGATGGTGAAATACAAAATGAAAATCAAATCTCCACGCACCTCTTCCCTGCAGGGTACGTGGCTGGTTTTTTTTTTTTTTTTCTGGCTGTACAGGCATTCAAATCATTTTATAGCTACAACATGCAAATCGCATCTTGTTTCGATACCATGTGATGCCATTTGGCCATTTATCTTTCATGATGTACAAATCCTCTCTTTATTTGGAGCCTCTCTCTGTGGGAGTTTGTCAGCTCTGCAATCGGAGCATCTTGGAAGCAGCTTTGAGCCTTGCTTCCCTTGGCGTTCCTAGACCTTTGCCTTTGAAATTGCAGCAGGAAAGCCTGACTCTTAAAACCCCCACTTCCTGAGAGCCTTTAGGGCACCTGAGCGTGTTTTGCTCTTGTGTGCTATAGTCCTTTGTTGTTTTTTTTTTTTTTTTCCTCCATTTGTGCTGCAGGAATAGGGAAGAATGTGATCTGTGAGAAAGCTGCTACCTCTGTGGATGCCTTCAGGATGGTCACAGCTGCCAGGTATTACCCCAAGCTGATGAGCATCGTTGGCAATGTTCTCCGTTTCTTGCCTGCCTTTGTGAAGATGAAGGAGTTGATAGAAGAACACTACGTGGGCAACGTGATGATGTGCGACGTACGCGTTTATGGGGGAAGCCTGCTCAGCCACAAGTACAACTGGATCTGTGATGAGCTGATGGGGGGAGGTGGTCTGCATACAATGGGCACCTACATTATCGACCTCCTAACTCACCTCATCAGCAGGAGAGCAGAGAAGGTCCACGGTTTGCTCAAGACTTTTGTGAAGCAGAACACCGCTATAAGCGGGATCCGCCACGTCACTAGCGATGACTTCTGCTTTTTCCAGATGCTAATGAGCGAGGGTGTCTGTTGCACTGTGACTCTCAACTTCAACATGCCTGGCTCATTCATCCATGAAGTCATGATTGTTGGGTCTACCGGTCGCCTCATAGCTCGCGGGACGGACTTGTACGGACAGAAAAACACCGCGCTCCAGGAAGAACTACTGTTTACAGACTCTCTGCCTGTCAACAAGGGCCTTTTGGATATGGGGTTTAAAGACATCCCGCTGCTTTACCTAAAAGGAATGGTGTACATGGTGCAAGCGCTGCGGCAGTCTTTCCAAGATCAGGAAGACCGTCGGACATGGGATCATAAACCTGTCTCCATGGCAGCCTCTTTTGAAGATGGCCTGTACATGCAGAGTGTAGTAGAGGCCATCAAGAAATCCAGCAGGTCGGGGGAGTGGGAGGCTGTGGAGGTGATGACCGAGGAACCAGATGCCAATCAAAACCTCTGCGAGGCGCTGCAAAGAAATAACTTATGAACATTCCTGCTTTGGAAGACAGGGCAATTAACACTTCTGGCTGTAATGTAAAAAAAACCTCTCCGTTTTTAAGATATGTAGATCCTTATTTAATAACCTGAGTTCCTTGGGTTTTTAAACGTGTAAAATATGTCATGTTCTGATAGCAAGTGTTCTGATTTAAATGGTTTAAAGAGTTTTAAATGTTTCTGGTTTTGCAAACGTTTAATTTCTCTCTTGGAGACTGGTAGGAAAACTTGAATTGCCCTTTGCACTTGCCGTAGCGGAGGTGAAGCGTGGGATCTCTGCCGTTGCATGGCTCGGACATGGGACACAACCCCTGTTGCACAGGTTGCGTGTTTTAACAATTTTAACAGGAGAGCACGTAGAGCAAGATCAGGGAGTATCTGTCGTTCGCATGCCTTTTCCTTCTCTCTTGGAGGCTGATGAGGTCTTACTCCCTTGGTTTGTAAAATTTTTTTTATAAAAAACGTTGAGTGATGTAACAGGTCTCTAAGCTCCTATAGGACAAAACGTAAAAGGAACGGATTAAAGTGTGTAATGCAAGGATCGGCCTTTTGGTTTCCTGCATGTGGCAAATGTCTTTCAAATTCATTTAAACTGGTGTTTTATTTAAATGATGCTACGAATTCTCTGTTAACGGCATCTTGGCAGGAAAATCTTCAGGAAGCCTGTGATGATTCATGCAATTCTTCCACACCTGTAGACACGATTCCTTCTACTCAAGAGGCTGCCTGCATCCAGCAGCTTTTTTCCGTAAGCTTTGTGTCTGTCGGTTGCGTTTACTGCCTTGGCGGCACCGGGGCCGTGACTGCGGTGCCACGGTCTCATTTCTGCGACTGTTAATAAATGCCTCCCCGGGTCACGGCATTTCCACGCTGTGGTGGGTAATGATGTTGTACGGCATTAACCTGCCGGGGACCTGAAGACTGAAGTCAGGAGGTTTTTTTCCTACGTCTTGCAGCTCTCTTACCGTGCTGGCCGGGTAATTGTCACGCTGTACACGTCCTGAGAGTTGAGAGAACGGGGACTGAGCCGCCATGGGTAAGTCTGCTCTTAATCTCAAACACTGGATATTAACCCTCCGGCCCTGCCCATCCTCGCACCCTCCCGCAGCTCGTCCAGCGGAGAGGTCTGTTGGCAGATCGTGGGGGGAAGCTCCTTCCCTATGAGAAATGTTTCTCTCCGAGGCAGGTATGCGGAAGGGATAGTCCAATTTTACTACATTTATTTTGTGTACTTGAAAGCTTTTTTTTTTTTTTTTTTTTAATGTGTTTCCCACTAAATTGTAACCCTGTGTATTTATGTATATTAACATGCAAACTGCTGTTTCATAAGCTGGTCCTTCCTGAAAAATATCTTGTTTTCTACGGAAATAAAAAGTTGTGTTTGTTGAGGGCATTCTTTATGCAGCTGTGTGCTCGTGTTTGATTTGGTCAAGCTGAAACCATCCTGATAAACGTGAACAGGAGGCCGACAGCTGGGGCTCAGGACCTCTCGAGCCCTTCCCTATGGCTGTGCTCCGTCGCTGCCAGCCTGGGAGCTTGGCTGTGGCAAAAGCAGGAGGCAGCTCTGTGCTGTCCTAGCAAGTGTCACCCATTTGTCACCCAGGGAAAGTAAGTCCCACCAGAAGATCTATTTCTCACCTCTTTGCTGTTGCCCTCGGGCTGTGGCTGTTGTGTAGCTGGTTTGGGGGATCCTCTTGCCTATCTTGGACTTGCTGTGTCAACTTGTGTAATTAACAGGATCTTTATTTTTCAGCCTGACTCATCATGGAAATTGCTGGTAAGAATCAAAATCCCCGTAGCATCGACGGGACCGCTTTCTTTGCTCAGGGTGTAAAGCAACTATTTACCCGAAGGTATTTACTTTCAACAGAAACAAGTCTACTGACATGCCGTTTTAAAGGGTAGGAGCGTGGCTGTTCCTGCGCTCTGCGCAATCTCTTCTCTCCTGCCAGCTGGATGAAGAAAGCAAAGGCTTGGTGTTTGTTCACCGTTCCCAGCTCTAGCAGGTGGAGCGGCGAGAGCCGTCTCTCTGCCAGCCTTCCTTTACGTTCCTGCCGTAGCTCTGAGCATCTCATGTGACGACTGTGGGCTATGTAAAGCGGGTGAGATAACGTCTCCTGAGCTCACCTGGACCGCCTTCATTCAGCCAGAAGAGCTCTGGCTTATTTCATGCCAGTTTTGGGTCTGTTTTGAAACTGTCCTCTGTGAACTGAGAACCTTCCTTTGTGCCTTTGTCAGTACATTGGTACCGGGCAGAAAAATCCTAAATTACAGCTCTTTCTGCAGGAGAGGGAAGCACGAAACGTCTCCAGTTAGACCCAAATGATCCCAGGGGAGGAGGGAGGGTGCCAAGACTCCTGCGTGAGCGGGAGACCTGACCCCAGAAGTGCGCAGAGATTGAAACGGGCTTCTCGTAGGCCGGCTGCAGCCTCCAGCTGCCCCGCACGGGCAGAGTGGGATGGTGGCCAAAGGAGCCTTCCTTCGGATGAGGTGGATCCCTGTCGTGAAGTCTAGATTCCCCCGTGCAATCCCTCTCTGTCTGACGCAGCTGTAGCAGAAACACCTGCTGGTTGGGGCTGCTCCTCCCCTCCCGTGTCCCCTGCACGGGGTGATGTCCAGCAGCTGGCCAAGACTGGTCCCCAGCCTCCTGCCTTTTCACACACGAGGAAGGAATGTTGACAGCACATGCAACCAAAGGCCAAATGATGTGCAACTATAATTTATAATGAAAAATTGCCTTCCCCNCCAGGATAGAAACCCAACAAACCCCCAGCTGGGCCAGGTGCTGATCACCAACCCTGCAGGTCAGGCTGTAGTAGTCAAAGAGGAGGCAGGAAGCTGCGTGGCTATTCGTACTGGGGGAAGAGCGGTGGCACCAGGTGAGCTGCGTATCTGAGCATCCTATCAATATCAACCTCCATGGACTTGTCATCTGCTCCAGGGGCTGGGATCACCAGAGCGCTGCCGGCCCAGGTATCTGCAAGAGGAGTGAGTGCATCAGCAGCCCGGCCACCTCCTCGGAGACAGGCTGAGTGTTTGCACCAGCAGGATGGGACGACTGCTCTGGGTCTCCAGCCTGACCTCCTGCTTGGAGCAGGCCTGTCACCAGCTCCAGCTCAGACTGGTTATGGCTTTGTCCCACCAAGTCTTGGAAGACAACTCTGGATCCTGGAGACTGTGGAGTCAACTGAAGAGTGCTGTCCTAGGGGGAAAGGTCCCGCTTGGTTTGGTTGGGCCACCAAATAGCTTCAAGAGAAAACCTAAGGGCAGAGCTGCTGCAAATGGTGACCCAGAGACATCCAAGCTGCTTCTCTAAAAGCTAGGGGCCAGGGCAGAAGAAACAGGATAAAGTGACAAAACCTGCACAGGCGAGGGCCAAGCCTCCATTTCTGGGGGGGATGAGCTATGGGGACCGGCAGGTTGCTGGCAGGACAAGGCCAGCTCCCTGGGAAATACAGGAGCTGGGTAAACCTTGTTGGAGCTCACCCTCCAGCTGTGGAGCTGTTGCCCTCCCGGGGGCCGCGGTGACCTGGTTCGGCTGGGCCAGCTCTGGGACTTCTTCTGCTGCCGGGTGCATCAGCTCCGGCATGTCCAAGTTGATGTACTGGTACAGGGGTCGCAGGCGCGGCAGGCGTCCTGGAGAGGTACGAGAAGAGCCTGACGCTGACAACCCCTTCCCTGCCAGGGCTTTGCTCGTGGGCTGCAGCGGCCCTGGGAGCAGAGGAGGGATGTCTCCCCTGCCAGGAGGGGAACCGTGCCCTTGAGCTGAGGCTGCCTGGTGGGATAAAAGCCGGGGATGCAGGGCCACATCCCAGAGACAAAGCAGCAACTGGAGGGAAGAGCCACGGAGAGCCTGTCCGGGCATGGCCATGCCCAGCTGAAAACTCAACAGTGGCAGAACCACTCCCCCCCCCCCCCCCCGCCACGGGGATGTCTGGGAGAAGCAGAAGGGCTGGGGACCACCCTGTCGTACCGTGGATTCAGCGTTAGAGCTGCATCATTCCCGAGACGAATCAGCCCCCGCCATGCCAGCCCAGCCCCGCTTGTGCCGCTGCAGCCCACCAGCTTTGCTCACCCAGCGCGTCCTGGGACGTGGTGCCTCGGGGAGGGCGCAGCCTCCTCGTACGTTTCTTCCTTTTCGGCTGCGGCTTGGCGGAGAGGCCGGCATTGCCTCCAAGGGCGCCTGGCTCCTCGGCAGCAGGCTGCGCCCTCTGGAAATCGGGGTGCCGCAACAGGAGCACTTGCGCATTGACCCTGCAGGACAGAAACCAGCTGAGGGGCACGGCCAGCTCAGGGTCTGGCCGTGGGGGCAGTCGTAGCCCTGCGGCACCTCGGGTGTCTCTGTGCCCTGGCACAGGAGCCATGTCCAAGCACAGCCCACCCCCCTGGTCTGTGCCTGTATGTCGTGCTTTGAGCGACACAGTACTAATTTCTCCCTTAATGCTTGGAAAAACTGCACTTTTAGAAGACCCCAGTGTCTGAATTGGTGAAAGTATTTAGTTTCTAGCCAGCTATGCTACGTGGGATCCAAGTTCTCAGTGTGTTTGAGCTCGTCAAGTGCAGGGACGAGGAGGAGGAGGAGCGAGACCTGGGCGCTTGCCCCACGCTGCCACCAGGATTATTTCATACCGTGAACAGCACGTTCAAGAGAAATTGGAAAGTTTGCTGAGGAGTTCCCTCTCTCTCTCTCTCCCCCTGATGGCTGCCATCCTGAGCACTCCTCGCCCCGGTGCCGGAGCCCTGAGCCCTTCCCACAGCGCTCGCAGGGTCCCACCTTGGCTGTCCCTGCGGGGAGCGCACGGCTGAGGACAATCCTTGTGTATTTTATATCGGCATCAGGATCAGTAGTGGTTCTGTAGTATTATTAATGTTAATTATTTGGTCTTATCCTATTAAATCTGTTTAAATTTCAACCCTTGGGTGGCCTTGTTTTCCCCCAATTCCCCTTCCTGGGTGGGGAGGCGTCATCAGGTGAGAGAATAATTGTCTAAACAACAATAAACTGTTGTGGGTTTCTCAAACCATAACACAGTGCTGTGGCGCAGCCGTGCCGGGGACTGGCCGGCACCTCCCTGCTCCTGCGCTGGCCGTGCCGGCTCAGCTCCCAGGCTGGGCTTAGACATGGCTGGTGGCCACTGGCTGCGGCTGATGGATGGCTCCGGGCTACTGCATTGCCACAGATGCCACGTCCCTTTCCCCCGTGACTCTTTGGACTTCTCCCTGCCCACACTTTTCTGGTTTATCTGCCCTTTTAAACTCTAAGCAACTCTCAAAATTACTCAAAACCGAGCTCCTTGATTCTCAACAGAACAAAAACAGAGCGATGTCCAGCCACAAGTTCTCAATACTAATATCTTCCATCCTGTGCCCATCCCTTCCTCCCAACCTTGTTTCACCCTCCTGCAACGCGGACCCAGGCCTCGCCGGCGGCTGCCCCTCGCGCGGTGATCCTGGCTGCGCTGCAGCGCGACGTCGGCTCGTAAAGGAGACGCGGTGACTTACTTTGCCCCCTTGGGTTTGAAACCATAGGCTAGCAGCCAGGCCTGCAGCGCCGCCACGCAGCCGAGATTCGCCAGCTCCGGGAAGAGCTCTTTGTTCTTCCCCATCTCTTCCTCGTACAGCTCGGTGCGGACAAGGACACCTTGCCCATCCTCGGACCACTGCGGTGGGCATGGGGGGGCGGCACTCAGCAGCGACGCTCCCGTCCTGCCGGGCCCCGCACCCGCTTTCCTTGGCTTGGAGCCTTTGCTGGCCATTAGTAACCACCTGGATTTAGGGGTTTACACCCACCGTAGCCCCATGGCCTTGGTGGAGAGTGGAAGCAGCCCCTGTTGCTGCAGGGGCTGCCCATGGTGGGCGGGACCACGGCGCTGGGTGGCCCCATGAGTCCCACTGGCCCTCCCGGGGCTCTGGTTGCCACCTTGTTCCCCCCATCACCCACGGTGGCACCAGCAGGCCCCAAGCAGCAGCTGGGGACACCCTCGAGGCTGCTACCAGGGCAGAAAAGTGCTCTACAAGGAGCTGCCTGGAAATTATTCGGCTGCCATTTCACGCAGCTTAACTAGAAGCTTGCAGATAACGATTTGGGGTCATTTACTCTCAGCCTGAGAAAGACCTGGGAGTACCATCATGCCTTTTGTTTCTGGGGAGCGGGCCCAGCCCCAGAGACATCCACCCTCCGCAGACAGGAGCTTTTCCCATTCCTTCCCCCTCCCCAAATTTTGGCATGCATCGGGACCCCCTCTTCTCGCACGAGTCTTGCACAGGGGACAGTCCCGCGCTCGTGGCACCCGGGAACGAAGCCTCTGCTCATCACGACTCCCACGTCCAACGCGGCATCGCCCTTCACCTCCAAAGCCTTGACATCCGGGTTCTCCAGGGCTGCAGACAGCTGGGCGAGGACGTGCCCAGGCTCACGGCTGCCGCGCTGCCCCTCCTCGGGGTTTCTCACCAGGGCAGGAGGCTCCGGCACCGGGGCGGACATGGCAGATGCTCTAAGGCCCACCGGCGGGGCCTGCGTGCAGACCAACATCTCCGTGAGCGTTTGGTTGGGCAGAGGGGCTCCCTGCAATGCGCTGTGCTCAGCCCGGCCACCCCGCAGGGACATGGGCACCGGCCGCCTCTCCCTGCCGAGCTGCCGGGGTGGGGGTTCCCCCTCCTGGCGCCAGACCCAGGTGACAGCTTCGAAGGGGCTGAGCTCTGCCCCGCACAAGACCCCCGCAAGATGCTCCACAGCAGCCCACTCCACGAGCTCTCCCGACACACCTGGGGATGCAGGGAACAGGTCCTGGAGCTCCCACCCCACCCCGAGCTGCCAGAAGACCCCAACCGCCCCAGCACACCTTGCCTTGTACCTCCTTCAAGCCAACCACCGGCACCCAGCCCCTGGCCGAAGCCTTGGCATTGCCTCCGCTTCCACCGGGAGTGAGAGGGGACAGTTTGCCTGTTAAACGGACATCCAAACAGAATTTCAGTGTCTCCACCGGCCGACTGCAACCCTGAGAGGCTGTAGGCACCAATTACCCACCCTGAGCATCTCACCACTGGTCCCCACGCGCGCCAGCTTCCCTCGTCCGGCCACGAGACCTCCGGCAAAGTGGCCCTGCGCCCAGAAGGCAGCGTGGGGCGGACTGGCACAGGACACTGAAAACCGCAGAAGCCAACCGTGAGCATTTTAAGCCACGGTAACGGGATGAGCGGTGTCACTTCGGGCCTGTCCTCCCCTCCCCGCTCCCCTTCCAGCCTCCCCTGGGCTCAGCTCTGGGGATAGTTGGAAGGTGCCAGTTGGGCAGAAGATTCTGGAAGACCATTAACCCCGTGAGGGACGTGCTGGCAACAGGCCCTCCAGATCTGGGCTCCTGGGTGAGAAAGGAGGTGGAGAAACCGGAGGGGGTCAGGGGGATGTTCCCTGTCACTCAGGGGATGCAGCGGAGCCGGGCCCACGCGGCTGGCCATGGTGGTGACAGAGGTTCAGGGGATGCTGCAGCCCTGGGAGGGGTCACCAGGGGGTGGGGAGTCTCCATCCTCAGGGACGGCGGGGCTCTGCAGGACACGGCTGCGGCCATCCCGATCTGGCACTGGTGACGGCCCTGCTCCAACGGGGACAAGGGACCCCAGTGGCCCCCTCCCCACAAACGCTGCTACAACGAACGGGTCTACAAAGACCAGCACCAAGTCCCACCCGTCAAGCCGGCAGCCAGGAAAACTCTGGGATTTTGTGCGCCTTTTGCACCCTGGAGTGTTCGGGAGAGGCTGACTGTGAGCGGAGAAGTGGTCCCTGTCTTCATTGCACCCTGGCAGGAGAAACAGGCTCTTGCACGGCTCCTGTATAAACACGATGGCATTTCACAGTCTGGAGAGAGGGATGCGGCAACCAAAGGGGTGCCTCAGCACCTGTGTCTCCTCCGCTCGGCAATCAATGCTCCGAAATTTGTTTAACCGCCCAGGTCCAGAGCAATGGCGCAGAAATGTACCGTTATGAGGGAAAAGGGTGGTTATGGGCAAAGACGTGATAGAGAGCAGCCCTGCGGAAAAGGCCTGGGGGTGCTGGTGGGTGAAAAGCTCGACATGAGCCAGCAATGTGCGCTGGTAGCCCAGAAGGCCAATCGTACCTTGGGCTGCATCAAAAGAAGCGTGGCCAGCAGATCCAGAGAGGGGATTCTGCCCCTCTGCTCTGCTCTGGTGAGACCCCACCTGGAGTGCTGCGTCCAGCTCTGCAGCCCTCAGCACAAGAAGGACATGGACCTGTTGGAGCGGGGCCAGAGGAGGCCATGAAGATGATCCGAGGGCTGGAGCCCCTCTGCTGGGAGGACAGGCTGAGAGAGCTGGGGGGGTTCAGCCTGGAGAAGAGAAGGCTCCGGGGAGACCTTATAGTGGCCTTCTAGTCCCTGAAGGGGCTCCAGGAAAGCTGGGGAGGGGCTGTTTGCCTGGAGCCATAGGACAAGGGGCAATGGTTTAAACTGGAGCAGGGCAGGTTGAGATGAGCCATGAGGAAGAAGTTCTTTACACCGAGGGTGGGGAGACCCTGGCCCAGGTTGCCCAGAGAGGGGGTGGAGGCCCCATCCCTGGAGACATCCAAGGCCAGGCTGGATGAGGCTCTGAGCGACCTGCTCTAGTTGAAGATGTCCCTGCTGACTGCAGGGGGGTTGGACTAGGTGGCCTTTAGGGGTCCCTTCCAACCATTCTATGGTTCTGTGAAAAGCATCCACGCACACCGTGGTCTCCAGGCGCAGCCAACCTGGCAGGTGTCACTCTGCTGCTTTGGCTGCCACCAAGCCCAGGGAGTCTCCTGCTCTCACCCTGCAAACGACCGACGGCCTGTCGGCTTGATGGCGAGCACGCTCCAAGTCGCTTTACTCCCGGAAAATGAACGTTCAGCTGCTTGACTCGGAAAGAAAACCACAGAAAGGAAAAATAAGAAGACCACTTCAGCAAAATATACCTCAAGACTCATTCCGTAGCTGCCTTTCAGGGTTTTCTTCTAGGCCGTAGGCCAAGTTACGCATTGCCGTTTGGATACCGGGGAGCCCGTTCCCACATTCCTGGCTCAGCAGGGCGCTTCCATCCCCGGCGGCCAGCCCCGTTGGAAGCTGTCGGGTAAGCACAGGCGCAGAGAGGGGCTCTGCACAGGCTTCCCCGGCCCTGGAAGGGCTGGGGCAGGTGCGGGAGCTTGCTGGCCCCAGCCCGCTGCTTCCCCCGGCTCCGCGGGTGGCAGCCGGGCAGGGATGGACGGGGGGATCCTCACCAAAACCCGGGAAAGGGGAGGGCGAGGGCACGGGGCGGGGGGTGAACGTCGGCTGCGGAGCGAGCCCCGGGCAGGGCCGGCGGCCGCGGTGCCGTGCCCGGCTGCGGG
>VXBH01006145.1:77227-99622 GCA_013400035.1 Rynchops niger
GCTGGTGGCCGCCGTACCCCCACCGAGGGCGGCCGGGGCAAAGCCCAGCCCGCGGCCCCGGGAAGGGGTGGCTGCGCTCGTCGGGGTGAAGCCTTTGGGGCTCCGGCTTCAGGGTGGTGGGGTCCCGGTCACCACTCCCCAGGCAGACGGGGAGCCAAAGGAGCCGAGGAGGGTTTTCCAGGGGTTCCCAGCCTAGATCAGCGGGGTCCCCGGGGCACACGCCCCCGAGTGGGGCGCGTATTGAGTCTCCCTGACAGCACAGCCTGGGGAGGCCGCAGGCGGCGACACGCGCTCCAGCCTCCATCCCTGGAGACGGCGTCGCACGTCAGGTCCCGCAAAGGCAGCACGTGGCTCATCCGAGAGCTCCTCGGGGAGTCCCTCTCGGTGAGGTGGGGCTTCTCCTGTGGTCCTTCCCTGCGCTCCTGAGAGCGCTGGGCTGCAGCTCTGCAGTACCTACGGCAGCCTCTGCCCACCCTCCAGTGCCCAGCGCGGCCCGCGCTCACCTCCCGCTCCAGGCTGCTGCCGCAGGACACACGCGTTTGTCCCCTCGGGCAGGCTGTGGAAGGCGGCTGTGGTCTTGAAGGGCTGTTGGTAGATATATGCCCAGCTCCTAGAGAACGTCCCGCATGCAAACACCAGGAGCGCACTTGGCTATAGCGGTCCCTCTTTGTTTGCAGAGGGACAAAAGAGAAAATGGGTCTTGGAGACGGGTGGGGAAGAGCTGGTGGTACCTGAGGGAACATGCATGTAGTATCAAAAGGAGAATCATGGAATCATAGAATGGTTTAAGTTGGAAGGACCTTAAAGATCATCCAGTGCCACCCTCTGCCCTGGGCAGGGACACCTCCCACCAGCCCAGGTGGCTCCAAGCCCCGTCCAGCCTGGCCTTGAACCCCTCCAGGGATGGGGCAGCCACAGCTTCTCTGGGCAACCTGCGCCAGGGGCTCACCGCCCTCACAGCAAACAATTTCTGCCTCAGATCTCAGCCAAATCTCCCCTCTTGCAGTTTGAAGTCGTTACCCCGCAACCTATCGCTTCATGGCCTTATAAAATCTCCCTCCCCAGCTTTCCTGGAGCCCCTTGAGGGCCTGGAAGGTCTCCCCAGAGCCTTCTCCAGGCTGAACCCCCCCAGCTCTCTCAGCCTGTCCTCCCAGCAGAGGGGCTCCAGCCGTCGGATCATCTCCGGGGCCTCCTGTGGACGTGCTGCGATAGGTCCGTGTTCTTCTGATGGTGGGTGCCCCAGAGCTGGAGGCAGCACTGCAGGGGACAAGACTCACCAGAGCAGAGTCTTATTATTATCTCATATAATATCAGAGAATATTAATATCTCTCCCATTGCAGCCTGCAAGGGAAAAGCATAAGCATGGGCTAACATCACCGGGTAGGCTCACAGCACCTCATTTCCTGACCCCGAGTTCCATAGGAGGCATGGCTCCCCGATCCCTGTCCCCCCCTGTCTTGGTGCAGCCCTGGGGCACCGGAGTTATCCTGGCGCTACTTTCCATTTCAGCTAAAACTACTGAGGGAGGAAGCAAACAGCCGAGACCGGCTGCACAGAGATTAGCCCTTTGATTTGCTGCAGATGACTCGCTTTGCTTATCACAGCTTATCACAGCCGTGGGATTGTTTTTTGCCCCCCCTGCTTTTTGCAGAGGTCGGCTCATAAAGGCACGAAGCTGGTCTTGTTTCAGCTTTGTGTGTGGTAGCAGCTTCCTGGCCAGGGACCCAGGCACGGTGAAAATGTGATCTGAGAAGAAGAGGGAGTGCTTCCAAGTCAGACGCGGCAGGTTCAGGGCTGCGAAAAACACCCGCCAGAGCCTTGTCCATTCCCGTGCTTTGTAGTTTCCTTAACTACCGTGCCAAAAACAAGCCATGAGAGGAAGCCGTGGTTCGTACAGGCTCTGAAAGATCTCCATTTACTGGAAGGCGTAGGTGGCATTTTTACCACTTGGTAAGCTGGGCCGAAGGGCACAAAGAATTGAGTTAATGGTCCTTAAACTTACAGGGACGCTCTGGGAGAGGCAGGGCTGGAGCCTGCATTGCTTGAGTCCTATCCCCAGATGAAGCTGTGGTCCCGGCAGGGAAGCGAGCAGCCGGCCGGGCTCAGAGGGAATGCTGAACTCGCTGGGTTACTCTGACGACCGCCCCGCGCCTCTTTTGTCGCTGTGCTGCTTTCGGGCGAGCAGAGAACGGGTTTGGTGCAGCCCTGTGGCTCGGAGCAGCGTCGCTGTTTACCCTGGGGAGTTCTGCAGCCTGGCAGGGCGTTCAGGGGAGAGAGGAGTTGCACACATACCTATCTCTTTACCCGGATTTAACCAGACCGCGTTTGCAGAGTTACCTGCGTCTCGTAGCCTGAGAATGCTCTAAACAGCGTCTTTCTGGTAGCAACAGGTCAGATATTGTGTTCTTGACGTTTAGGTTTCTAACACGGTGATAGAGAAGATGCTTTCCTGGGTGCAAATTAGGCAGCGTGGCTGAGCCAGCTGAAAAGCAGTGGGCCTGTCCCTTCTTCCTCCCCCTCTGCCTTGATAAGCACGTGCTCCTGCTGTGTTTCCCTCGTGCTTGCTCCCGCGCTTCTCTGATCCCCCCCACCCACCCCGTGGAGGTGACAGCCAGGTTACTTTTGGACAGAAGGGTAAAACTCAGAAAACCAACCCAGCAAAAGAAGCGACTTGTTTCGTGCAGGGGTAGTGACTTGCGTCGGCTGAGCACGGGGCTGTTTGCACTTCAGAACCTGTAGATAAAGCAGAAGGGTGGGAACGGCGGTGGAGAAGGTCCGCGCACCCCCTTTTGGCAGAAGTGAGCCAGGAGGTTCTGTCGCTGGGCCCCTGGAGACACTCACAGTTGGCAGGAGCAGAGCAGCAGCTTGGGAAGCCCGTGCTGATCACGGTAACTGAGGCTTGGCTGATGCTGGGGGCTTGCGTCCCGAGTCGCTGAGTTTGCTGGAGGTGCCTCGGTAGGCAAGGTGCTTACTGCTGAAATAAGGTTGTCTCATCTTGCAAGATCCCAATCAAGAGGTGATGTGACTTGCAAATCAGGGAGTGGGTGTCATTTGCAAATTCCCTGCAGCAGGGCAGGCTGCTGTTCGGATGGGAAAGGTACAAAACGAGCCTTCCGTCCCCCGCCTCCCATCAGCTTGCCTTTCCTCCTTCAGTGCCCCGCACTGATTGTCTGCTCTGTCACAGGTCTTGGTTTCAGCCTGTCATTTTGCGTGTAAATTACTGGATTTGGAGGTGAGTTCAGATCAAGATCAGCTGTGAATTTCAAGGCCAGTAGCTGTTCTGGAGTGATCTCGTGGTGAATGCTTTTTTTTTTTGTTTATTTTTTTTTTTTCTAGAATAAGAGAGCCTGTTCTGGCTCAGTTGGAGGCATCATCCAGGAGATTAAATAATACCAAGGCAGTGTCCTTTTATCTCAGGCTGAGAGGCTCTGTCTGCTCTTCAGAAACAGCTTTTCCAGGGCAGCTGGGTGCAGGCTGTACATGCATGCTGGTGCGCAATAGTCAGCATTGCTTACGTTGCCTCTGCACTTGTGTCTGGGAGATGAATAACAGCTTTTTGCTAATGGGTCTCATGTCAACAGGGGTGATTTAGCAAGGAAGACTGCAGTGCATTAGTTGCTATGACTCAGACTCGCTCAGCCTTGTCCTGATCGTTTATTGGTTTATAAATTAAACGGCAGATGCTGCGTCCCATCAGTGCTGGCGTGCTGAGGATCCTGAAAGGGGCTTTTCCTGCAGCGTTGGCCTCAGAAATCTTTAAATTACCGCCTCGGGAGTCAGGGCGTACAGGTCGTAGCCCCCCAGCTCTTAGAGCGATGACAGCGGCCGAGCTGCCCTGGCGCCTGTCAGAATCATGGCGTGACTCTGATGAGGTATCGAGGCTCTTATGGCATCTGCCAAAAGCTCACCAGCAATCTGTGCCTGATGGTGCGGCATCCTGCATCCTCGTTTTTGGAGTGAGGAGCAAAGCCCTCAAGTTTCTTGTAGGCAATAAAATGATGTCCACGAAGATGATCCGAGGGCTTTGGAGCCCCTCTGCTGGGAGGACAGGTTGAGAGAGCTGGGGGGGTTCAGCCCGGAGAAGAGAAGGCTCCGGGGAGACCTTCCAGCCCCTTCCAGGCCCTCAAGGGGCTCCAGGAAAGCTGGGGAGGGACTCTGGAGCAGGGAGGGGAGCCCTGGGACGAGGGGGAATGGCTTTACACTGAAAGAGGGGAGATTTAGCTGAGATTTTGGGAAGAACTTGTTTGCTGTGAGGGCAGTGAGCCCCTGGCCCAGGTTGCCCAGAGAAGCTGTGGCTGCCCCATCCCTGGAGGGGTTCAAGGCCAGGCTGGACGGGGCTTGGAGCGACCTGGGCTGGTGGGAGGTGTCCCTGCCCAGGGATGGGCTTTAAGGTCCCTTCCAACCCAAACCATTCTGGGATTCTACGATCTTGGTGAGCATCAAGAGGAAATAGATGCTGACTGCTCCTGTGCTCCTCCTGTCATGGGGAGGAGAGAAGCAGCAGAGACCAGTGTGGGCCAGGGTGGGGATTTGTGGATCTGTGCCGGTACCTGTTGATCTGCATTGAAAAGTTGTTTAGAAATGCAAAAGATGTTTTCCTGAACGGGTGACTCTCCATTCTCCCAGAGAGCCCAGAGGCAGACGGGCTGTTTTGGCCTGAGGGCTCTTCCCCAGAAATTCAGTGTCTGCTCCTTCATGGTCCTGCAGCGAAGTGTTTTGTCTTGGGTCCTTTTGAGGTTCAGCCCCCGGCTGCCCAAGGGTGGTGATGGCACTGGCGTGTCTCTCGCAGAGGGTGCAGCAGGGGGGCTGTGTGGGGCTGGGGCTCCAGCTTGCTTTGCGTAGGTTGTATTCGAACTACAGGAGCTATTTAGAAAGAGCCCAAGGTGCAAGATAATGCAAATCTAAGGCTAAAACGTGTCAGATGATGTCCAGCTACCTTGTTTTTTCTGTTCACTGAAGGCACACAGGGTGGTTACAGCAGCTCAGCTCCTGCTTGCATTAACTGTTCCCGTATGGGAGAGCAAAGCCGGGAAGGACTTTCTGTACTGAAGATACTGGTATTACAGCGACCGCGGACGTTGCAGGTTCAGTGTTGGTAAAAACGCTGATTAGCCCCACAATAGGGACAGTTGCTGCTGGATCCTTTGCCTCACCTGCATGGAGCCCAGTTTGGGGTGGTTTCCTACCTGCAGGTCGTCTCTCTAGCTGTGTGTGAGCTTTCTAATGAAGGTCAGAAGTTCATGTGTGTGTGTGTATATATATATGTATACATATTTTTATATATATGTATATATATGAAATGTAGCTTTTCAGTGGCTCAGTGAGTGCTGTTCATTTCTGTTCCCAGTGGTGGCTGGTTTCCGTGGCGGAGGCAGAGCGACGGTAGGATGTGTGAAGGGCCATCCAGGATTTCTGGACCCATTCCTCCAGATCCTACGCTCTTTCCAAACTATTATAAATGCCCCTTCTCAGGTGAGTCCTTGATGCTTGTTAAGGGTGGGCGGTTTTGTACTTTGGCGTGATGCAGCTTCCCCATTTGATGCCCTTATCCTTTGGGGTCCTCAACAGTCCCCACTCACACTGGTGCAGGTGCTTCTGCTGCCTCACGGGTGGTGATCCTAAGGGTGGTCTGTACAGCTGGCTGAAAGATGGCAAAGCCTACGGTAGAGGTGGAGAGGGGGTTTTTAGCACTGTTTGTAGGCTGTGGGTGAAGAAAACCACGAGGTGAGATTGGTTCCTGATAACCTCCTTCTCCGTCTTTTCTCTGTAGCTCGAGGGAGGCTGGAAGGGAATGCTGGGAAGCTGGATTTTACTTCTGGCTCCCTGGACCCAGTTCCCAACCCATACCCTGCTTTGGGCAGTGCCCGCCAGGCCCAGCCAGCCCCGCGCATTCGCCCCAGTGGAAAGGACTTCTTGGAGAAGGGACAGAAGGGAACGCTTAGCCTCTTACTGCAGCTCGAAGGTCTCTCCCTTGACGGGGGGCTCCCAGGCAAGAGTAAGTACAGCTGAGTTGTTGCTGGCCTGAGTTGTGTTTGGGGCCAGGGACGAAGCATCAGGGATTTGGGCAGATTCCTCAGCTCTGCTGCCTGAGCAGAGCTTGAGTTTTGCAGGGCCAGTCACCCCATCTCCTGCGTTTGGCCTGGCAGTGGTGTCCCCGGGCCATCACCCGTGGTGGAGCAGGTCCAGGTCTGCAGCGGGAAGAGGGACTGTAAAAAGGATGCGGTTTAATTTGGACTTGAGGAACTAGTCATGGATGAGAGACTACTGAGAGATGCTGGAAATAAATCAATCCCTCCTAGTTTGCTGCCTCCGAATATAACCAGTATCTTTATAGGCATACTTAAAGACGGATCAAGTGAAATCTTAAACGTATGGAGAATGTTTAACCTGGGGAACTACTGGTTAAGGGAGCCAAGCAGGGTTTGGGAAGACTGTTTGTATATGTGAATGCTGGGGACATTTTTGTAAAACATGATCCCTTCTTCAGGGAGGTCACAGAGAACATTTGGAGGTCCAGAAGAGAGAGAGGGCTGAGCAGTGGCTGTCACTTGATTGGCTTCATGTGCTGGCACTGTCCTTTCTGATGCCAACGTGGTGGATGCCAGCTGGTGGCTGCCACAACTGCTGTGCCAAAGCAGGAGGGGAATGGAAGAGGGTTTGGTTGTGTCAGATGAGATCTTCCTTGGCTTGAGGAGCTCAAGGAAGAATCACTTTTGATTAGAGAACAAAAAAAATACGCGCCATAGTCTTGATTATGTCCCTTTGAACGTGGGACAATGGCTGACCCTGAGCCTGAAATCAGGAGCTGTGCAGGTTTAAGGCTCTAACAGCTTCCATTAACCGGCCCTCTCTTAGACTCCGAAATGCCATGGGATGCTTGAACTGGGAATTGAGCTTGCTCTCAAGAGGATGCTGGTGTGGCTTGTCTAGCATAGTCCAAAATGGGACAAGCGAGCCGCACTTCCGCGGAGCCGGGGAGTCTGTGAACACCAGTAATGTGCTGATGGTCATCCGGGCACTGTGGGATCCTCTGGCAGAAGAGGGTCAGGCCAGGAGTGTGGATCTAACATGGGAAAAACGCATAGATTGTCTAGTCTGCAGGAGAGGGGAGAGCTTGCTCTTTCCGTGGGTGGTTGAACCAGCTTTGCAGAGGGAGCTGTGGTCTCTGGTGCCAGTGCTCCGAAGAGCCTGCGTCCCTTGGCAGTGTCTGAGGGGTGAGGGCTGTGTCTCCCTTTGCTGTGCAGGAAAAGAGTCCAAGGACCACGAGAAGGAAAATGTGAGGCGAATAAAGGAGATTCAGAAGAAGTGCAAAGAGAAGGAGCGAGCCCAAGCGCAGAGCCAGCCCAAGCCTGTGAAAGCTCTGTGGAAATCGCAGAAATACGAAAACGTGGAGTCAAAGGTGAAAGCCAAACTGCAGGTCGGTACCCACTGGGCTCTTGAACAGTCCTGGCCTGGGATGCGGTTCAGCCATGAGGCTCTGTGGGACGGTGAAGGTGGGGGAATCCCAGAACCTGGGGGTCTGGGGGCAGCTCAGTGCTGAAGCACAGTGGGCAGATGTGGCAGCGGTGCTGTGTGGCTTGGGTCTGGAGAGCGATTGCTGTAGTAATCCCCATCCCGGCTGGCCACATAGACCTCCCAGGCGGGGGAAGCTGAGAAGAGGAAAGTCTCATCACACCCTCTGCCTGGAGGCTCCTGCTTGGCCTTTCATTTGTTAGGGATCTAAAGGTGGTTCCTGGGAGGTGCAGAGCAGCCCTCACAGCCGTATTCCCCGTCTAGAGGTGCCTCCAGCTGGCTTTGCAGCTTTCCGGTGTTTGGGGCAACGCTAGTCTGGGGTTTGTGCCAAAAGCTGTGGAATTCTGCCCCATGGATCGTGGTCCTCAGAGGTAGGTCTTAAGGCTGCGTCAAACTTTGGTCCAGCCGTGGACCCACAGTGAGCCGTATATCTCCAAATTCTTCTCTGAGCGATTGTCCCGGTGAAAAACCGCTGTGCAGTGGGACACACAGACGTCTCCAGGCCGTCAGGGCGGAGGCCTTGCAGCTCCAGCAAAACCTGAATGAGTGTTATGTACCTCCCGTCCTGTGTACGCGACCTTGAGGGAGAAAGGGTGCAGGGCTCTGCCTTGTCTCTTCGGGCTTTTTCAGCTGCTGAAATGTTCACGGCTTCTGCTCCGAGTGGGTGCCTGGCTTTGTGGAGATTTTGGATTGCTTTTGACTTCTTTCTTTTTCTTTCTCTGGATAATCTTTTCTCCACTGGCGGGTCCTCTCTCTGTCGGAGAGCTTTGTAAAATGCACCAAAGTGGCTGCCTTGGTAGAAGCGTACCCGTTTGAGCAGAAAGTGAAGTTAAGGCCCACTGGGAGAGGGAAGGAGAGCTCCATCACTGTCTTGGGTGGATCTGTTGTCGTCAGTCTGGATCTGGGAGACCTCTGTCATCCAGGGGACCTCTCTGGTTGGCCTCTCCTTTCATCCAGAAGTAGGCATTGTGGCTTCTATGGATGGGGTCGGTTCCTGCCGCATGGCAGCAGGCAGAACGGGGTGTTGTGCTCACCCTTGTCGTGGCGACCTCCTGGAGGAGAGGCCTTGGTGCTCCCTTCCAGCTCTGCCTCGCATGGGAGAAGCTCCCTGAGGAAGGGAAAGCACAGGGCTGATGCTTTGGCCGGGAAGCCGCTGGCACTCCGGAGCAGCCTTGCACAGTTGGATCCTGCGTTCTGATCGGCCTCAGGATTGTTGGCTGCCAGGAGAGGGCTTTGTTCTTCTGCGAGTCCCTGGTAGCTTCCACAGTCTCCGTCTCTGTGCTGTCTTTGCAGCCGAGCCGGCTGTGTGGGCAGGAGTGACACAGTGAGCTGCTGCTTGTGCAGACCATGGGTGCGAGCTGGGTGACGTCTCGAGCACAGCCACTTACACGAAGCGCTCCTGTGCTGAGTTGGAGCCTTCGAGTTCCTCCTCGTCTCTGCATCGCATCCCTCTGGTCTGTGGCCCTTGGGTCAACTTTTGACACTAAAATTATGTGTATTGATAACAACTGCAAAAATTGGCAAGATGATTTCCAAGCCAGTGGTTCCAAATGGTGTGTCTCTTCTTCCCGGTGTGCCACCAACCTCTCCGACGTCCCTGACCCTTCCACACACGGGAGCAAACCCACGTGTGCTTTAGGAACACAAGCCTACGCTCTTCTTTGACGAATCCTCTGGGGTTAGAGGAAGATTGAGATCATTCCTCCTTTTGTTTTGGGGGAAGCGGGGGGCCTCTGCGCAGGCAGTTTCTGCGTGGTGCGTTACGCTCTGCGGATTCCTCCGGAGAAAGGTGGCAGGAGGTCCTGGTGCTGACTCATGTTGCTTTAACTGGTGCTGTGGCTCTCCTAGAGCTGGGGTGTTCCCTGTGAAGGATCTCCGTCTTCTGTGGAGCTGCTGCTCGGAGTTTAAGTTGATTCCGTTAGGTCTTGGTGTCTAACGTGGAGTTTCTTTTCTCTCACCTGTCCCCGAGGCTGTTAATTGTAGCAGCTGCCTTGAAAAGGGCTCTGGCGGTCCCAGTGCTCCCGTGGAGGGAGACGGGGCACACTCTGCTCTGCTAGCACGCTCCTAAGGCCGCAGAATTAATTGACTTCTGACCGACAGCACTAGGTAAAGGCACTTCTCATTAACTTATCGGAGAGATCTCGGGGTCTCCTGGCTCCTGTTGACAAAAGACTGATCATCTATGGAGCACGATCCACCTAGGCAGCGCTGAGGGCATCGTGTACCCTGGTCCTTACGCCAAAACTGCTGATGTTACTGTCCTATCCCACCTTCAGTCCTCGGGTCTGCCAAGCTAAATGGGCCAGGAAATGAGGAATCTGCCCTCAAGGGGCCCTGCGGTTCCGGTGAGAGAGAAGCCGAGGCCTTGCGTACCTGCGAAGACCGGGCGGCTGCCCTGTGCAGTTGCGGTGACTTCCAGGAGCAGAGCAGTGCCCTGGTTGTACGTGTTGTAAGGTCACCCCCTTGCCGCAGTGTCCTTCCAATTTTCAGGGTTCATTCGGGGACTGCCCCAGATTGCAGACGGCCTGCAGCGTCAAGCAGCGTCGCCTTGTCCCAACGCTAACCACGGCCTTTGAAGATGCCTCCCAGATGCAATTCCACCCTCCCAAAACTACCAGACTCCCTTGCTCTCCGCTCCTTTTGCTGTCTAGAAGAGGCTAACCACAGATTTGGG
The DNA here is from genome assembly GCA_013400035.1 of Rynchops niger. NCBI lineage: Eukaryota > Metazoa > Chordata > Aves > Charadriiformes > Laridae > Rynchops > Rynchops niger. The sequence continues at coordinate 87,415 of VXBH01006145.1, forward strand.
GTGCTGCACAGAGCGGCGCTGGAGAACAGCATCTAATTTGTGTCAGCTTCGTGCCTACCTGTGCCGTTTAACTCAAGGTTGCTGTCGCAGGGCTCTGCAGCGTGCTCGGGATCCAGGGAGGTGGGATGGCTTCTTCTGGGAGTTCAAGTTCTCTAACGCTGCCAACAGGGGAGACTGGCATGTGTCTCTCAGCTTTCAGCAAGCTTCTCTACGCTGCCATTTGCCCTTTTGACGGGAAGGTTTCTGCTTTTTAAGGAGTCGTGGTCGTTGTCACTTTGCACTGTCCATCCATTTAAATTGTCCCTAGGTCTGGTAGGTTATCTGCTGGGTTACGTGGTGTTGCTCTCCTTTCATGCCTGCCAGGTTAGTCGGTAAAGAGGGACTCTCCAGTCACTGCTACACATGCATTTGGTCCAAATGTTTGTTTCTGCAGATTTCCCCACCAACCTTTTTTTTTTTTTTTNTCTTTACAAAGTTCAGTTGCCGGGTCTGGATGGGTTGCTGCAGGCAGTCTGTTTGGCCTTTGCTGGCTCTGTGCACATTGCCTTCCCCCAAAAACTTCTGCCAAGTCGTGGCAGAAAGAGCGTGGTGTCACCTGCCTGCTGGAAACTTGCGGTTGAGCTTGTGGTTGACCACCCAAACGTGGGTGGGTTTCTCTTTGCTCCAGCCTCCCTCTGCTAGTGGATCTTTTCTTGCCTTTGCCAGGAAAGCTCCCCACCTCCAAAACCAGAGGCTCTGAAATTCCTGAGGGCGTATTCTCGCTGTGGCCCAGGGATCAAGCCGTGCAGACCGCTCTCCCCAAGGCCTGCCAGAACGAAAGGAGGAGCAGACACAGAGGCTCCAGAGGCATTGGGTGCCGAAACCCAGGTGAGTTGCACACTATCCGCGTGCTCCCAGGGGTTTCTGGCACTCGTCCATCCCAGGGGTTTCTGGCACTTGTCCGTTGTTCCTGCTTTGAACTCTTCATGTGTTCTTCTAAAGCGTTGGGTCAGATGCGCTGCGTGAACGAGGAGATACATAAATACCGTTTCTGGCTGAAGGGAAGGACCAGGGCCTGGGTCACTGGGGTGGCGAGAGGGGCGTTCAAGGGTTGCTAATGCTATCCTTGCTCGTAGTTAAAGAGATCGTGAAGTTCTCTTAGAAAATCCCACCTCCTCACCGTAGAAGTGACAGCCACCTCCAATCTGCTCTTCCTAGGGCTTTGTAGGAGGTCTTGGGGATTTGGAGACTGCTCCCACCGTAATCAAAGGAACTGTGGCTTCTGGCCATGAGATAAAAATGTGGGAAATGGGTGTGCTTTTTAGTAAGGAGAGTTAAATCAGTATTAACAATTAAACTTTTCAGGTAGTCTTGTCTGGGAGGTCCTAAACTGCTCTGGGACTCATGTCTTCTTTGCTTGGCTAGCGTGGGTTTGTCAGTTTGTTGGTTCCCAGATGCCATGGAGCAACTTAATTTAAACAGGACATCAACTCTTAAGGAGGAAAACCAAGAAAAGAAAACTTTACGCTCAAACCCAGCAACCTTCTCGCCTGTCCTAACGGTCAGAGGAGCTGTGACAGAGGGTGCTGTCTTTGGGGAAATGCCCCCAAGGACCAGCTAAGTTCCTGCTCTGCCAGGGACTCTGTTACATTTATTGGTCTGATGAGGGCCTGACTGGTTTTGCCCCGACCTTCTACCTGCACTGATGGGCTCAAAGCACAGCAGCAGGAGCCACGGGGACTCTGTCACGCCTGGTTCTTCCTGTCCTTCTGGCTTTGAGGGCATGGGGTCAGCCTGAGGACCTCAACAAGATGGGCTTTAGGTTTTGCCTGGCTTTTGGCGCCGGGCAGACCGTGGCACCCCAGGGGTTTCTGGCACTTATTCTGGCGCTGGTTTCTTCTGTCAAAGCGTGGCCATAGCTCTGCCTGTCTCTCTGACTCCTGAGGTGGGCTGGGCCGAGGGTATGCTCATCCTGTTGTAGGACACCTGCAATTCTCTGCCTTGCGTGGGTGCCTCTCTGTTTTGTCCCTGTGGGTGCGTGCTGAGCCGACCCCTGCTGCCTCCCTCTCTCTTCTTCCAGATCCAGGTGCAGGGCAAGAGCATTGACTTCATTAAGCACAACGCCTGCAACGCCAAGCGGGCCTCGCTGCGCCGCTCCCAGTCCCTGCAGGCGCTGGCCGAGCTGCTGGAACAGAAGCACCGGGAGCAGGAGGAATACAATGCCAAGCAGAAGGGCCACGTCCCCCAGTAGTACGTATGCCCCTGTCTGATCCACGGAACGTTCTGTTACAAGCTCGCTTCTCTCCACCATGTCCCCCAGCTTCTGCGTAAAAAGACAGGGACTGGGGACAGAGGCACTGTCACCGTGCGCAAGGAGTGCAGTTTACTGTGGGAATAAACGCGGTCCCTCCTGGTTTCTTGACTTAACGAGCATCCCATGGCCAGTGTGACGGGGCTCAGAAAGAATTTTGTCTCCTCCTCCCTTGCTTGCTGTCGTACAGTGATGCTGACATGGGGATGCTCTGTGTGCTCCTGCCCCTTCGTAAGCCTTGCTCCACATGGCGTAGCGTCAGTATTAAGAGGTCTGTTTTTGGAGAGGCAGATGGCTTGCTCTGCCTCGCGAGCGTTCATCCTGCCTTTGAACCGGAGTCTGAGGAGCATACAGTTAGTGACTTGCATTTTGGATTTTCTGAGTGGAAAACAGTTCCTGGGTGATGCTGTCCTAGGACTGACCATGGTGTCGATCCCTTCGCTCTCTGCTGTGCCTGCTGTTCAGTGCCAGCGTCCCTGGCTGTCAGCTGCTTTGTCCAGCTTCATCCCATCACTGGCCCAGAGATAGCTGTGAGAGGACTCGGTAGCCTGGGTCGGAAGGAAGGAGCAGAAGCCCTTGTCTCCAAGGTGCTCGTGTTGGCCTCTCTGTGTCTTCTAGCTGCCTTTCGGTGCACGTGGAGCATGTTTGCTAGCCCCTGCGTGCAGGCTAAACCTGCCTGCGTCCCTCCGCAGTGAGGGCCTGCGCTGGCAGAGTGGGTTTCTGTGGTCCTCAGGCAGCAACGCGGAGACTAGCGGGGTTTGAAGGGCTCGATTCCTAGCCTCTGCCCGCATCCCTGGGCGACCCGTCCTGCCAGATGTGCTGACACGTGCTTCCCTTTGCCTCGCCAGCCTGCTGGAGAGGAAGGAGCTGTGGCGCAGACAGATGGAGGAGCGGCTGCAAAACCTGCCAGATCCCGACACGCCACCCGGTCATACCATGATGCCAGAGGGCCAGCGGCTGGAGACCCTCGGCAATCTGAAGCAGAGTAAGAGGAAAAGTCCAGCTCAGCAAAACAGGCCAGGGTTAGGGAGAGGGGAGTTCTGGGGCACGGATTCCTGCCACTTGGAGAGTTGCCTGGAATAATTGCACGTAGCTGGGATGTTGCAGCACTTGAGCTGTGTGCATGGAAAGAGCAAGCTCCTTCAGGTTGGTGGGACCTGCAGGTTACAGGGCTGGGTCTCTGGAGCAGGCTTGTCCAGTGGACCTGGTCCTAGGGCTAATATTGGTCTTAAAATAATAGAAAGCTTTTGGTTGGAAGGGACCTTCAGAGGTCTCTAGTCCAACCCTTGGTTCTTCAAAGCTGGAGCAGGTCACTGAAGTCCTCATCCCGCTGGGCTTTGAAGAGAAGGATGGGTGTTGAAGTCCGTGTTCCAGTCCTGCCACCGTCTTCATGACTGAGGATGTGGTCATAGCATTAGGAAAATGACAGATTTCTTTGCTCTTCCACTTACACAACTCGTTTAATTTTTTTTTTTTTACAGGCCAGGAGCACCTGCTAAAGGACCTGGTGATGCTGCCGGTGCGTGCAGATACCCTCAGCATGCAGAAGAGGCGGCTAGAGCTGGAGAGAAAGCTCTCACAGATAGAAGAGGCCATCAAAATTTTCTCGAGGCCCAAGGTCTTCATCAAGCTGGACTCCTGAGCCGGCGGGGCTGGGTGTGTTGTGCTGCTCCACCTGAACATCCATCATCACTGGAAGGGACGATCACCGCTTTGGGAGGGAAGGAGAGGAAGGCAAGTTGAGGACCCTGGGCTCATGCAGGTGCTGATACAGTGGCCAACGTGGAGACAGCATCTTTTGCTCACCCCCCAGTGTTGCGCCTTGTCCAGGGAAAAGGGAGGAAAATGCCCTAATTCAGTCTCTGCTGTGCGGCGTGGACAACCTGAGTTCTCGGAGATCAGCTCTCTGCCCTGGATCCATGGCATCGCCTCTTATCTTCCCATTTTTTCCCACTTCTAGAAACTGGCAGGACGTCTCCCGTGCTGCTGCCTGCGGCGTTCCTTGTCCCCCTCTTTCTCCTAAGCCAGGCCACGGTCATGGCTCATTCTGGGCGTCTGCAGACTTGGCTGCACACAAACCTCACGTGTGCCCCGGTCCTAAGCACTGACCCATCCATCTCACGCAGCCGGTGCCTCTGCACCTTCCGACCTGCTGGCTGGGCTCAGCAGCTCAGGGACAGCTTGGGGACAACAAAGAGAGGTGCAGAGCTTCAGTCCTTCCCGCCCAGCGAAGAGCCGGGCTGGCTGCAGGGGAATGTGGCAGGATGTCTGGAGAAGCTTTTGTTGTCTGTGGGGCAGGACATGCTCCAATAAAGCATCGTTTCCCTCTTCCAGCGTGCGTGCAGCTCCCGGTGGGCTCAGCAGGGCCTGCGGAGTGGCGGTGGGCAGCGGAAACCAGCAGCACTGATGTAGTGCGGGCAGGGGGAGAGCCATGGCTCCTGGTCCCACTTTCTGCGGAAGCCCGAAGTGGCCAGGGAGGTTCGGTTTTGCAGGGCTGGCGTGCTGGGACACGGTGGTGGGGCTCGGAGTGGAGAACATGCGCAGAAGTCCTGCCGGATCTCAGTCTGCAGGCAGGCAGGATGCAGCCGGTGCCATTGTGGAGGTGAGCTCGCTGCCTCCTCACCTTCGGGTGCCACGCAGGGAGCTGTGCAAACCTTTGCAGGGATCCTGCTGCACGAAGCATAGAAAGATTTAGGCTAGAAGGGATCGCTGGAGGGCTCGGTCCATTTCCTGCTCGGCACAGGACCAGCTCTACAGCTTGGGGGCCTTGTCCCGCTGAGTTGGGAAAATCTGCAAGGATGGGGTTGCCACCACCACCTCGCTGGGGCTCTGTCCCCGGGCTGTCACCCCCTCAGGGGGAATGCTGTCTTTTTTCCCTGAAGTCCCATCAAAACTTCCCTTGTTGCAACTTGTGCCTGTTGCCCTGTCGCCTTTCGCTGCGCGGGGAGGGGGTGCTGCACACGCTTGCCCCAAGCAGGTGCTTTGTTGCACGGGGTTACTCCATCCCGGGCAGGATTTTGCGGGGTGGGAATGTTGCAGAGCGGTCCAGCCCTGCCCACAGCCCCCTGCGGCAACCGGAGCTCTGCGGTGCCCTAGGATATCGGGGGCCAACGCTGCTGCCAAGGGCTGGGGAAGCTTTTAGCACTCCTAAAATCACCCCTCTCCCCTGGGGCCGGCCTCAGGGCAAGCAGGCTGAGCCGGCTGGATGAGAGCAGCTGGGGACCGCGGGCACCAGCCCCCCAGCACCTCCCTGCCCTAAACAAGTCTGGACTAACCACCCCGCTGTCTGCTTTGCTCCCTTGCCTGTCTGGGCCCCGGCTGCGTGCCGTGAGTGTCGCCCCGCTGTGCAGCCCTGGAGCTGCCAGCCTCAGCCCTTGCTCAGCGCCCGCCGCGGGCATCCAGGCTCCGGATGGACGGTCAAATCCCGAAGAGTCTGTGCTGTCCCGTCACACCCCTCGCCCAGCCCCACCGCGTGCCCTGAGAGCAGCGCTGGCCGAGAGGACCCCGTTTGTAGGGTCCTTGGCACAGGGGCTGGCAGAGCCGGCACGCTCAGGCCCTCGGCGCTAAACCAGCCCCATGGCTCCCGTGCGGCTGCTGGACAGGTTTTGGCTACACAGGCACAGGTGCCACGGGACAGGCATGTGGTTTGGTTCTCGGAGGGGTCAGCGAAGGCAGCAGGACGTAGTCCCCCCACTTCCCTGTGGAGGTGGCTGGCTCTGCCACCAGCCAGGTGTACGCTCGTGCCGGCGCCTGGCATCGGGCACCGGGTTCAACCCGAGAGCTGTGGGAGAGCCCTTGTGCCATGAAGGGTCTGGCACCGCACCGGTGCCTTTGCTCTGCCTGAGCACCCGTGTCCAGCTGGAAAAGCACTGCCCTCGGGTGCATCCTGCCAGTGGCCATGGCGGGTTGGGGCGGAGGTGCTGGGGCTGGTGCCGAAGGTTGGTACTGCAGGAGGTGTGGCGAGACGGGGCAAAGGGCCACGGCCAGCCAAGGTCTGGCCAGGCCCGTTCCCAGCCAGGACAGGAAGGCGGGAGGAGGAAAAGCTCTGGGTCCAAGAGGGCCCAGCAGCACCTGCGCGCTGGGGTGATGCTCCATCCCTGCGGGCAGGAAGGTGCTGAGCTGGGGCCAGCAGCAAAGCAAAGGCCAAAGCCACCAGTAGCCTGGCACTTTGGTGCTGGGAGAGGGACCGAGGGTGTTGGAAGCTCCAGGTGAGCAGGAGGGTTGGGTGCGGCTCCCCCCGAGCTCAGGGCTGGAGGAGGAGGATGGAGCCGCGCCACCCCCAGCAGTGGTTACTGAGGCTGAGTGACAGCCAGGGTGCTGCTGCCAGCCCAGGGGCCACCCAGCTCCCTGCAGATGTCACCAGGGTGTCCCCTGCACAGGGAGGGCACCGCAGTGGGGAGAAAATGGGAACCGGGGGGGGCAGGGGGCCCATTTTGTTGGGCCGCCATGCCAGGCTCACTGCCCAAAGCAGCTTGGAAGTTGCTGTGGAACAGGGATGTGCAGGGAGAGGGACATGCTGCAGCGTCCCCCCCCAGACCCCCTGTTCCTCCCTGCAGTGGGCTTCAGCAGCACAGCCACGCCGTGTGCCGGGGGGGGTGCCGCTCCTAGGCTCTGCCTTGTACCCACAGGGAGGGAGTCCCCACCCAGGTGGCACCATGGGGCCGATGTGCCCCCTTCTCCCAGGGGACTTACAGAGCTGGTCACGGGGCTCGCGCTGGCCCATGACAGGACAGGCCACGACACGTGGAATGGGGCGATGGGGCTGGTAGGGGACATGCCCGTCCCCTCCCGTGGCGCTGGGTCTGCTTGCGGTCCTGGGGGAGCTGTGACCCGCGGGTGTTGGGGTCCAGCCCCCGCGGTGACGCGAACCAGGGACAAGGGCGGCTGCTTTCTAGAAAAGGTTTTACTGTCCGTTGCAATATATTAATTGATGATGCATATTTCGATAAAACAATTAAAAAATCCCACTCGTTTGGAGGGAGGGGGGTGGGAGGCGAGGGGGCGTGGAGGGGCAGTGCCCGGCGGGAGCCGGGGTCGCAGTGGGGCTCCCAGGGATGCAGGTGGTGGGAGAGGGCAGCGGGCAGCCCCCTTCCCCCCCTGCCCATCGGCCCTGACAGCGCCCCGGTGCCCGCGGGACCCCGTGGCTATAGGGTGAGGAGGGTGCCGTCCTCCCGCCCGCTGCCCCGGCCGGGGCTGCCGTCATGGCTGCCGAGGGACTGCAGGGAGCCCCGCGAGCTGTGCGGGGACAGGCTCCGCTGGAGGGGTCCGTCCGCGGGGCCCCCGTTGGGGCAGCCCCCGGGGATGTAGTGGGGCGCGCTGTCGCTCTCGATGACCAGGTCGCCCTCCTCGTCGCTCTCGGCCGTGCTGTAGTTGCTCAGGTACTGCGAGGCCGGGCTGGGGGTCTGCTGGCTGGGAGTGCTGTCCGTGGACATGCCCGAGCTGCCCGAGGCCTTGCTGCTGCGGATGACGTTGTTGCGCTGGTTGGCCGGCTTGACGGTGATGATGAGGTTGTGGCTGTTGGCCACCATCATGTCCGTCACCTGGTCCAGGGACTTGCCGGCCACGTCGATGCCGTTGACCTCCAGGATCTCATCACTCACCGCCAGCAGCCCCGTGCTCTCGGCCAAGCCACCCTTCACCAGGCGGGAGATGAAGATGCCGGGCACCTTCTCGACGCCCTGCGGGGCCACGCGCACGCTGACACCGTCACGAATGTAGAAACCCAGCGGCTTGTCGGAGCCATGCTTGTGGAGCCGCACACGGCGGTGGGTCTCGGGCAGGATGTCCACGTCGATGATGGAGGAGATCTGGCGGAAGTCCTGGGGCATGCCGATGAGGAGGTGAGGCTTGGCCCGGTAGTGCGCGGGGCGCAGCAGCCCCTTCTTCTTCCGCTGCAAGGAGTTCGAGGCGAAGACGCCGGCATCAGACTCTGCTGTAGGGAGCAAGGGAGGACACGGGTCAGGAACCGCAGCCGCCCCGGGACGCAGCCGCGTGCCCTTGGCTCCAGGTGCAAGCGGAGCTGACAGGAGGAATGCCCTGCTCATGAGTCTCACCGGCTTTTCCTCCCCGGAGCATCATCTCAGCTTTTCCTCCTGCAGCCTGTCTCCGGCGGGTCCATCTCCTGGGATTACCCAGCGTACACGAGGCCAGGATTAGTGGGATCGAGGCGGTGATTCAGCCTTAATCACACTTTAAGCCAAACTCTGCCGTTTAACACTAGAGCTGCCAGCCCTGCTGGCCCGGGAGCCACGGCCATGCCCCAGTTTGAGTCTGGGGAGACCCCCAAACCCCCTGGCACAAGGGGGTGCTGCGGTGGCAGCCAGCTCCCCAGGGCGAGTCCGGACCCGTGAGACAGCACCGGAGTCCCTTGTCCCCACTGGAGCAGGGCCATTGCTGTCACAGCACGGGGATGGCCGCAGCTGCGTCCTGCAGAGCCCCGCCATCCCCAAGGACAGAGACTCCCTTCCTCCTGGAGACCCATCCCAGGGCTGCAGCGTCCCCAGGGCTCCTGAACATCCCAAAATGTGATTTGTGCCACCGGCGCTTATTGCACCACCTGGCACCACCACACAGGTTTTGACTCCATCCTCCTCGACCTAACGCTGCTCCGTGGGGCCCGGCTCTGCCACGTCCCCACCTTGGCTGCATCCACCAGCTGCTGGGAAGCATCCCCTGGGCCCTCTCTGGTTTTGCCCCATCCCTCTCCATGGGAAAGTCCAGATCGGGGTGCTGCGTTGCTGGCACGCTCCCCACAGTGCCCCCCACCAGCACCGGGACCCTGCTCCAGCCATAGGGGTGCTGGGGATGCCCCCAAGCCCGGGGGACGTGGGGTTTCTCCCTTGCCAAGCCAGCCTGCCAGGGCTCCTGGGTTATAAATATCTCCCTGCACACACAGCCTGACATATTTTTAGCTTGGGGAAGGGCGGCGGAGGCTTTCCCACAGCTATTTCAGCGCACAGCTCCTCTCCGAGGGGCACAGAGTGACTGGGCCAGGCAGGTCCGGAACCCATGGCCAAGCCCACTGGCCGAGCCCAGGGATGTGCCAGGCTTTCCTCCGCCCTTCCCGTGAGCCGAGCGAAGGGCCAGCACCACCATTCCCGGCCAGGCCGCCCCACGGGGACAGCTTCACCCGGCGGGGTGACAGCACAGAGAGGAGCCGGGCTGCGGCCTTTGCTTTTTGACCCCCTGCAGCAGGAGGGGCTGCGCGGAGCCCACCAAGGGGTGCACCCCTACGCGTGCACGGCTTCCTGTGCCCGGCGTGTCGGAGCGGCTTCTGCAGCCACATTCCTCACCAACCCGGACTGGTTCGACGACAGCCCAGCCCCGGGATGACCTGGATCCATTTTAAATCAGCCTTGACTCACCCGGGGCTCGCTCCTGGCCTCTCCGCACACCTCCCGTGGTGACTGCCGGCCCCGTGGCCCCTCTGCCGTTGGCACGGCTGGGTGCGGGTACTTCCCAGCGCTGCCTCTTCACCCTCCCTATCACACTGCCCACAGTTCCAGGGCCGTGGCTGCTCGCTCTCTGCACTGTGCTGGCGCGGCGTGGTCACAATCTCCCTGAGCCGCAGCCGGGGTCAAACCGTTGGCCCAGGAATCGGATGGTTCGGTACCGTCAGCGGCAGCCCCAGAGCACACCGCAGGCTCCGGCTCCCTCCTGCCGGCAGCCTGGATCACCGCTGCCGGCCCCGATGCCGCGTGGCCCCAGAGGAAACGCATGTCCAGGGCAGCCTGCATCACCCCGATGCAAGAGCCTGGGAAAACCAGCACAGCGGCCAGAGCCGGCCGCCGGCATCACCCCTCGCCCAGGGACTTTGTACCACTAACAGGAGCTGGAAACACAGGGTTGCTCTGGGCGTGATGCTGGGACAACTGGGGCTTTGAGATCAGGCTCCAGCTTTGAGCACTGCTGCTTGTTGGTGCTACCAAAGAGAACGCCTCGGTGCTACTAAACTGAGTGGAAGGGGATGGGCTTGTCTCCATTTGCCCAGTGAAGAGGAGACGTACGCGGAGTGTTTGTCACCGGGAGGCTTTCATCCTCGCTGGGACACTGCTATCACGGTGATTTCACGTTCCTGCTTGAGGAAGCTGCTCTCTGGGAACGTGCTGCTGTGGTCAGGGCGAGCCCCGGGCTGCCAGGAGGAGAAGAGCCTCCTCCCACCACCAAAAACTTGGTGGCACCCCAAGAGCTCTACCATAACGATGGCTGCTGGCACCTCGGGGCAGGGAGCCAACAGAGCCTCCCGGCACGGTGCTCACACGAATAACGCTGTTTTCCGGGAGCCCACGCAAGCCCTGATGGAAAATCCAACTTCAAAGGGGTGAATTGAAGTATTTGCCTTTGCTCGCAGGGGCACGCGGGGCCAGGCTGGCGTGGGTGCCTTTGCCACGGGGAAGGGCTGCCAGGGAGAGCCCGTGTGGGTGCCACGGCCCCAGTAGGGCTCCGGGAGCCTCCCAGTGCTGCCACCTCCGGATCCGTCCACCATCGTGGTGGCTGGAGGGTACGTGACCAGCTGCCACCACCACTGGCACAGCCCAAACATGGAATCAGTGGTACCACAGGACGTGGCTTATCTCCCTTGATGGGGAGGACAGATACAGGGCCCTTCTCGGGATCCAGTGCCCCTCTCCAGCTCCCGCTTACCCTTCTTCTGGATGATGACCCTGAGGAGGGGGTTGGCGGAAGACACGGCTTTGTGGTAGTTGTCGTCATTGTTGATGGGCAGGAGGTCGCCATGGATATCTGTGTAGCCCAGGAGCACATCCACCTGCGGGATCTGGTGCACCGTCTGCAGCAGGCGGTAGAAATCCTGGAAGCTGCCCGCGCTGGAGCGCTTCATGGCAAAGCGGCGAAATTCGGCGTCGAACTGTGGAGGAGGAGGAGGAAGAGGAGGAAGAGGGTGAGGCTGAGCAGGGCTGGCTCCGGCCGGCAGGACCGATGCGGGAAAGGTACTGCACAGAGCTGCCCCGGGGCAGGCAGAGCCAGGCACTGCTGGATCCAGAGCCCCGGCAGCACCACGGCAGCAGCGCCTGTCGGCCAGAGCCCATCTTGAAAGCAAAATAAAAGGAGTGGAAAGGTTTTCCTGCCCCAAAACTGAAGCAACGAGGCAGAGAGGTGCCCGTACGGCAGAGGAAGGACCCTCTGTCGGTACTGCCAGCCACGGTGGGCACTGAGCTGCCAGGAGGCCCTTCCCTTCCACACGGGTGCTGCCGTAGCACCCGGTGAGCAACAGCGTTAATTATTGCCTCCTTCAGTCACGACAAGGGGGAAGCCAGATAAGAACAGGCTGAGGAATGCAGCGAGGATCGCGCTGCCCGATGGGGCTTGCGCTGATCCCGGGGCAGGTGGTGGCCGGTGAGCCCCGGGAAGGAGGACCCAGCGCACCCCAACGGGGGTCCCGGGCAGGCAAGGGCACAGCTGGGCAAGGGCGCAGCAAGGGAGCGCGCACATCTGGACGAGCGCAGGGTGGACGCAGATGGATGAGGCCACACATCTGGGTGAGGGCACACAGCTGGGCGAGCGTTCACGTGGGGACCACAGCTGGGCGAGCGCACAGCCCGGCGAGCGCGCACATCTGGGCGCACGGCGGGAGGTTCACCCCTCGCTGGGGGCGCACATCTGGGGGACAGCGTAGGTGGGGATGTGCGTGCCCCCGGCGAGTGTGCACATCTAGGCGAGGTGCGCTCCCGGCGCGACCGCATACCGGCACCGCGCTCCGGCGAGGGCGCGCATCCGCCGAGCGCTCCCCCGCCGCGCTCCCACGGCCGGTGCCGGCGGCGCCGAGCGGGCCCGGCGGACCCCGGGATGTCGGGACGCAGCAGCCGGGCTCAGGGAGGCCCCGGGAAGCGCCGCCGCAGCGCAGAGGAGCGGAGCGCCCGGCCGGCCGGGCTCCCCCGGTGCGCGGTGCCGCCCCACGTG
>VXBH01006145.1:103518-126416 GCA_013400035.1 Rynchops niger
GGGGCCGGCTCGGGGCTTGGCCGGGCTTCTCCCTCGGCCCCCGTTAAACATTAACGGCCCTCCACGGGCGGGGCGGTGTCGTGCCTGGGGGTGCGGGTGGGCCAGCGCGCCGCGGGGGTGGCGAGTGGGCTGAGGCACGTTGTGGGGGGTGTTTTTGGAACCTCTTCTCCCCCGGTCGGGGCACGGCGAGGTGTCTGGGTGCGTAGAGGTGTTTGGTGGGAGCGCAGAGAAGTTCCTCTACCTTCGGAGCCGCGAGTCCCCTGAGGTGGCACCGCGGGGGCTCGGTGGCCGCCGTGCTCCAGCAGGACGTGCGTGGCTGCCTCCGGAACCCGGCGGGGGCTGTGCGGGGGTCGGGAGGCTGCGGAAGGGCTGCTGGGGTGTAAGGGGTTTGGGGCCGCCTCCAGCGCTGGCCAGATCAGAGGGTGCTCCAGAACCAGAGATGTTTTTTGTCCGGACTGCAGAAGACCCAGCGCGTAACAAAGTTCTCTGCTAAAGGGCTGCTTTATATCCTCCTGCTGATTGCCATATGGATGGTCTTGCGCTTCAGTGTTCAGTTATTCTAATCTCATCGGCAGAATTTAGATGTGCGCGATTCCCCGTGCATCGTATTATGCGCGGGGTGCTTCCAGCTGTGCGTCTCTGACCATCTGGCCGCAAGCTGTGTCACTCTGCGCTCGCATGTGCTTGGCAGGGCAAGTTCACCCTGTTCTTTGTTTTCTTTCTTCAAAGCCTGAAGAGGACCAAAAGCTCATTTATTCTGGGAAGCTGCTGCTTGATCATCGTTGTCTGAGAGAGTTGCTGCCAGAGGTATATAAAACAAATCTCTTACGCTGTGCTGAAATACATCAAGAAACGTGATATTTTTCTTTAACATGTCTTTCATTTCATTTTAGCATGGGGAGTTGCATGCTCTTCATTTGGTATACAACTTCAAGACTGCAAATGTGCAAGAAACTAATGCGGAGGTACTTAGACTAAGTTAACATGCTGCTCTGAATCTTGGGAGTGGGACTAAAATAGCCATTCGATACTTCCCATTTTTAAAGGTCACTGATACCACAGCTTTTTTTTTTCTGCTAGTGCAATGGCAATATTGCTTTGTGCTAACTTGGTTAGGAATGTGTTTGGATAAAGCCGAGTAAAAAAAATTGGCTCTACGGTTCATTTGTAACGATTCTCGTGGCACCTGTTAAGAAATGTCAGAACCATAACCCAGTTGTAACATTTCTCAGAGGAGAAATGCTTTCTGGTAAATTCAGTTTCATTAAATAGGGAATATGACCTGTCGTCTCCCAGGCTCTCTTGGACAGAGACTGGGCTTGTGGGCAGAAGACACTGTCGTTAGAGTGGATGCGGTTCTGATCGGCGTATGGGCTGTGGGAAGGAAGAAGGCTGTTAGCCGGAGACATATTAACTGCTCATTAATGACTCAGCCTGGAGGGTGGAGGCCAAAGATGAGCCTTAGCGCTTGGACCGAGTACTTCCTGGTCTTAAGTGCAAATGGCCAAAACCATTTTTTTACTTGCGAGTGGATGTGCTGATGTGTCTGGAGGTGTGTTTATATTGCCCATTATGGGCAATTTGAGCTTATCCTGCCCACGTCTGGTGGTTGTTAGATGTGAGCCAGCTTTGGTCTGGGTATTACACTGATGTATTGCCCCAGCACAGCTCTTGAGTTCTGTGTACAGCAGCTTGTGTATGTGAGTACAGATTTACCATAGCTAAAAAGTCAAACTGCTTTGAGTGCAATTCCCTCTGTGTCTTCCAGTTACATTTTTATAGCTACGTGGGACCTGGCTGCATGCATAAAAATTAATAAAGGTGTAGATCTGTTGAAAGTGAAGAGTGGCATCGAGTCCGTTTTACATGCCAGCCACTTTTTAAGGAGCTTTAAAATACTGATGGAGGTTCTTGTGGCATGGTGCCCAAGAGCAGCATCAGCTCTGTGGCAGCACCTAGACGTACTGGGCAAGACAAAGTACGAACCGTGTAGCAGTTATAAAACTAGAGCCTCTTCAGTGTAGTGTAACACTTTTGCATAAAGCTTGCATAGTGTCCTGAATAAACCCGGTTAACTGCATCGCTGTCCCTAGGTTAAAGCTGATCAACAAAAGTTATCGTCAGAAGCTAGTCAAGAACCATCTGTATCTTCCTCAAATGGTGAAAGACGGAGATGCTCTTCTGGTGGCCAGTCGTCAGCAGAAGGCAGTAACAGGTAATTAGAACTCTTATGTACGTACCGAGACTTTTAAAATGGTGGCTTTGTGTTGGATGCCAGCTCCTTACGCCACACCCGTTAAGTCCATAGAACGTGGGCCAAAGATGGTGAGGTAATACATAAAAGCTTTAGTGGACATGGAAGAAGCTGAAGGAAGATGCACTGCTTTGTTAGTTGAAAATCTTCCCTTTATTCATGTGGGCAAAGAGATGCCTTTAATACTTCAGAAGGCAGAATTAATTTTCCATTTGGATGCACAAAATGGCAGAATCTGACGTTGTACTGTAATAAATGATTCTTGCAGTTTGTCCAGTATTTGCTAATGAACGTGTTCAATTTTTTGACCAAGGCTGGAAACGGCTCGGCATCCCTTCCGAAGTGTGCCTTCTGGCTTCTCTGCATATACAACCTACAGCATGCTTCAGATGTCCTGGCTTCAGCAGATTTACGCAAGACAATATTACATGCAATAGTAAGTCTCCTGTGCAAAGCTACCAGTAGAGAGTAGAAACGAGGGAATAGCTTGTTCCTCTCTTGATGGTGATGAAAGGCTCTTTCATCATAACTTAGGCTGAGTAGTGTGGGAACATGCCTCTAACTGTCATGTGGTGCTTGGTTTACCGTTTAGGCCAGTGGTTTTGAATCTCACAAACTGCAGATCTGACTCCCTTGAGGGAGTGGGAGGGCAGGTGTCTGTAGAGCAAATGTAATCCTGCTGCTGAGCCTTAGCTCTTCACCATTTTTCTAGCTGCTTACAGTACTACCTTTAGATTGCTCTAAAGAACTTATTTGCCAGGTGTTGAAAGAGTAGAAGGTGTCTGGTTTGACTTGCTGAAGTCATTATGCAACTGTTTCATCGTTCGAACGAAAACTTGTTTTTTAAGCCTTCTGTAGCCTCTAAACTCAATGCTTTCTGCTTGCATGTGATCTGCCTCTGTACTTAAAGATGGACAAGTTGTCGGTGCCTGTGTTAAGTGTGAAAGGATTTCACTAAGCCTTATCCTGTACTCGGTGTTCTCTGGTTTCAGCTTGGCTTCTACTGCTGCACCTGCTGACCCCTCCCATGCGCAGCGTTCTCAGGAGATACCCGTGGCCCCAGTGACACCCCCGGCTCCTCTCCCAGACCCGTTTCCTGCACAAAATCAGCCTGGAAACCAGAACGCCGCTGCCCAGGTTAATGCAGCGGCCAACCAGAACTTGCGGATGAATGCCCAAGGGGGTCCCCTGATGGAGGAAGAGGAGGAAGGTGGCAATCGAGATTGGTTGGACTGGCTCTACTCAGCAACACTCTTCTATGTTTTTGTCAACATTGTCTATTTCTACTCCAGTGTCAGCAGATTCCTCCTGGTTATGGGTGGCACTGTGCTGATGTATCTGTAAGTGTATGGTATTAATATTCACTGCAGTATTCAGAAATGCTTCACTGAAGCACTGAGCTCCGCACTGCGGTCAGCTTTCTGGCAGTCGGGCTTCCTATGACTGTGGTACCTGGAAAGGGTGAACCGCTCCTCTGTCCTGGTATGACTCGGTATTTAGCAAAAATATAAGCGTAGCCTGTGCCTGGATTAAATGAAGAATGGGTGATAGTGGCTTTTGTACTCGTGCTTCTGGTGTGGCTGGCTGGCTTCTTTAGGAAACTACTTGAAACTGAAGTAGCTCTCAGGGGAAAGCCCCAGCAGCTCAGCAGTGTAGAGCAGACATGTGGGTTCAATACAGTAAAGGACAGTTGCTTGTAGGAGGAGCCAGTGTTTGAAGCCTCGGAAGAGGATCTCACACCCACTATATCCAAGTCACGTACCCCCCCCACCCCGATTTTTCTACTGTGTTGCCTCTCTGGAGAGCGGACCAAGCTAAACTGAATGCAGTGTCCCAAATTGCCTTTGAGCCTCTCTGGGGGCGTGGGGGGAGGAACTCGGGATAAATCTCATGAAGTACGATAAAGATAATGGATGGGCCTTCAGTTGATGTGCTTAGGATGTCTTGTCTGAGAGGGATGATCTGCCCCCTCGCATTCTTCAATCAGAAATTCTTCAGTTGGTGGGTGTCGGAGTTGAAGCTGGAGCAGCCCAAAAGATCAGCTCTTCCAACCTCTACGCAGACTTGGAAAGTGAAGGTTAATTCCCGCATTAAAACTCCTGAAATTTTACTACTGATAATTCCAAAGTGTAACTTTGAACAAGCTTATTGTGGGTTACAAGGTGCAGGTGCTGTAGAGATAGACCTTCTAAGAAGGTCTGTTAGGTTTGGTAAGGTAGTGCTCTTTCGCATGTTCTTTGTTGTGCCCTTTTTTAGGGTGAGTGCAGAGAAGTTACCCGGGGTGTATGTAACATGGTAAACAGGCAGGATCCAACTCTCTCTACCTGTAGCAGTGTGTTCCAGCAGGCTGAGCCCTGATCAAGTAGAGAGAAACCTGGATGTAGTGCCGCTTATTTTGAATGTGAGCGCATGCTCCTCCCTCACGGTCTGCTGCTGACAGGAGGCTTTGAAAGTACTCACAGGGTCAGGGCAGAAAGGGCCGTAGTGTGCTGATCTTGCTGTCTGCAGCTCTGAACAGTCAGATTTTACCTGAACTGTGGTGGTGTAACAGGAAAGAGGGGGTTTTTAACCAATACTAAAAAAAAAAAACAAACCCTGTGTTGGCTTCCCCAGGCACCATGTTGGATGGCTTCCTTTTAGACGAAGACCGGTTCAGCCCTTCCCAGGCAATGCTCCTCCTCAAGCTGCTCCAAACCAGGACCAGAACAATAACTTACAGGTATTGTCTTGGTATTTTTTTTAAACCATGAGCATTGAAACCCTGTGAAGTTTTGCCTTCGGTTTACTCATTGAATGTAGGAGCAAAAACTTTATTCTATAAACTTTCATCAGAAGCTGTCTCCCATGGAGGAGTAATTGCCAGCCTGCGTCCTCCTTTGTAGCTAAC
Source organism: Rynchops niger (assembly GCA_013400035.1). Taxonomy (NCBI): domain Eukaryota; kingdom Metazoa; phylum Chordata; class Aves; order Charadriiformes; family Laridae; genus Rynchops; species Rynchops niger. The sequence goes on from VXBH01006145.1 coordinate 108,660, forward strand.
TCCTCTGTCCTACAAATTAGCTCGAGCTGGATGTCATCTTCTAGTTGTCCCTAGCCTTTAGGATGGAGGGTGGTAGAGAATGGCCTGTCACAGGCTGAGCAGGTTTTGTACCTGAAGGCAGTGTTTAGAGTGCTTGGTAGGATTTGAGTTTATAAGCACGATGAGGCTTGCATTTCAGCTGATGCTTCTGGCTGACGTCAGTGGAGATCACTTAATTGCAAATACATACCTGCTTTACCTGATGAGGTGCTTCATGTCTGTCCTAAACGGTGTTCTTGGACACCCAGCAGGAGTTAACTAGCGTGCAGCTTGGTTTTTTTCAACTTTGTGGTTGTCTGGGGATGCTTGCCTGCTTTTTATATTCTGACAGCGACGTCTGGGTAACACAATGTGCAGTTTAACACCTGACTCCTCTAAATCATTTCCGCAATCATCTGACTTACCCAACACCCTTTGTTTTGGCAGGGGGGAAATGCAGGCAGAGCAGACGAATCCGAGGCACCTCCTGATGAGGGACAAGTTTTACGAGAACTGCAGCAGGTCGACCCCTCACTTATGAGCACAGCATGGGTTTTTTTTAAGACTTTCTTTGCATCCCTCCTTCCAGAAGGGCCTGGAGTGACCCGCAACTGATTTGTCACCAGTCTACTCGTCTGAAAGTGCAATGGGACTTAGTCTACCTGAGCGCGTCGGATACCAACTCCAAACCAGGAGTGAAAGTGGATGGCACTTCCTCCGACTTTCACTGACCGAGCAAACGAAGCTGCAAGAAGCCTTAAGTCATTACAGCCTAGAGACTGAGATGCTTGCCCTCGTTCCAAAGAACTTTGTTCTGTAGCATTTATTAGGTACCCGTGTAGAGGCTTGCCATTGTCAACTTTGTGCTCTAAATGCACAGGCTCTAAGCAGGTGTGCAAAAATGTTAGAGAAGCAAATTGCTGCTTCTGTGCAATGTGATTCCTGTTGGAATGTTTCAAATGCTATTTAAATTACACTGAGTGTAGGATCTCAAAAAAAAAAAAAAAAACCCCAAGTAAAATCATGGAATCACAGAATTTTTCTGAGTTGGAAGGGACCCCAGAGATCATCGAGTCCCACTCCCCTGCTAAAGCAGGATTGCCCAGAGCACATCACTCAGGGCTGCGTCCAGGTGGGTCTTGAAACTCTCCAGAGAAGGGACTCCACACCCTCCCTGGGCAGCCTGTGCCAGGGCTCTGTCACCCTCACCGTAAAGAAGTAACAAAAACGGTTACGAGACAGCAAAACATCTGCTGTGTTGTCTTGAGGTATTTGCTACTCCCACAAGCAGGCAGAGTGGTTTGAAATTAGCTGGAAGACTAATGAAGCGTAGCTGATGTCGCTGGAGGGGTGTTGTGAGGCTCCTGGGCCTTACGGACTGTTTCTGTAACGGTGTAGTTCAACGCGTACCTCCGTTTGCCATGGGGGTGGAGGGACGCTGTGACAACAGCAGAGGACGCTGGGCAAATATTGTGAATTGCAAACGGTGTGTAATCACGCAGAGACAGCTGCCGGCACCGCAGCCGGGCAGGACAGCAGTGCTTGGCTGGGGGCTCTGAGCACCAGGGACCGAGCCAGCCTAGGAGCGTGGTGTGGCCTGTGCACGATCCCTGCCCAGGGGAGGCCTCGGCTTTGCCGCAGACAGCCTGGGAGCAAGTGGGGACGACAGAGGTGTGGGAGCAGTGGGAGGAACGGAGGCAGTGTAAGGGCAGCGTGTGCAGACTTGTAAATAGTGGCGGCAAGGCAGGGGGTATGGCCTGTGGGTGAGACAGCGTGAGCCTTCAATTAGTTGAGGGAGGGAACCCGGGTTAGAGATTAGGGGGGAAAAATGAGCCTTGAAACTCGCAGAGCAAGGCTGCTGAAAGAATGTAGAAGTCCCAGAGGTTTTTTGGGAATAACGTGACCCCGTGCCAGGACCCAAGTGCTGAATTTGCAGAGAACAGAGAGGACCTCAAGGCTGTGGGTTTAAGAAACCGGCTTTGTCTTGGCTCACGCTTCAACCGGAGTCATTCTGCTGTTTAAATCCTCTCTGTGCTTGCGACACATCCGCGTGCAGCACAGCTGGAGCGAGCCTCCCTGCTCAGCCATGGGCATGCTGCAGGGCTGCCCTGGAAGCCGGGGTTTGTGCAGGTGGTGACGGTCCACAGGGTGGCAAAGTGGGCAGCAGAATAAAACCAGCTTCTCTGCTGCTTTGTCTCCTGAAATCCTCTGGCAGCTTCACCCAGTTGAAAGCGGGCCTCTGTCCTTGCTGGAAAACAAGGTGAGGGAGAAACATACTGGTTGCCTTTGGGCACCTTTCCTCTCGCCGCAGAAACTTCTAACAGGCTGCTTGCCTGAGGAGTCATTGGAGTCCTGTTTGCCACCGAGGGTGCGCTCCTGTCCTCAAGTCGTGGAACACAAAGCTCGTAAGAATGAGGTTGCTGCTGGGCAGAGAAGCTGTGGGCGGGGGGGCCCTGACTTCCCCTTTTCTCCAGAGAGCCGTTTCACTTGTGCACACGCTGGTTGTCTCAGCAGCCACGGACATCCCGAGGGCTGCGCACTAACCCGGCAAAACGTTAGAACCTCCCTCTGCCCTGTGATCCCTGTGTAGCTGTTTGAGGCCCATGGGATTTGCAGAGCTGTGCATCCCAAGGGTGTCTTCTCGGAGACGTGTCAGGCCAGCCGGAGGTCATCCCACGGCTATTCCCCCACCCTGTTACCGAAAGTGCCAACTGCACCTTCACCACCTCATCCCAGCCCCTCTGCTTCCGAAGAACAGCTCTCGAAACGTCTGCTAGTATTGAATGTTGTCTCCGTGTCAAAGGGAATGATGTCGTGGAGGTAAAACCAGGCCTGGTGTACAGCCAGGGTCACAAAACGGTGGTGAGTGGCTTGAGGTCTGCCGAGGAGGGTTGGGCAAATGCTGGGAGATGTTTCTTCCAGCCCACGTCTTGTGTCTGCTCATTGGCCTGTGCTGCAGAGGAACCCCCCGCCCCAAATTTCCTATATTGGCTCTGAAAGTTGTGTTTGCTGTTGTTTTTGGGGTTTTTTTTTTTTTGGTTTCTTTTTTCAGTGGATTTGGCAGCGCAGAGCCAGCACTGCAGAAACCCAGCTGGTTTCTTTTCCAGCCTTCAACCCAGCCGCCTTTGGCAACCTCAGCTGGGGGGAGCCCGGCGCTGACCTAGGGCCACCTGTGTGTGCCAGCTTATCTTTTGGGTTTTGGTAGGGAAGAGAATCAATCTCTTTCCCCCAGGTTGGATGGGGCTTTGAGAAAGCTGGTCTAGTGGAAGGTGTTGCTGCCCGTGGCACTAGATGGTCTTTAAGGTCCCTTCAAACCCAAACCTTCCTATGAAATCAGGTTGGTTTCAGGAGAATTTAATGGAAATCCATGTGAGATGTTGTTCACAAAAGCCCTCGTGGTTGGTTTACCCTCCCAAGTGATATAGCCTGTTAAAATCTCTACTGGAGTTTGTGAATTTACTTGCTGCCTAACCTCCAAGCCTGGCACGGTCACCATTTTTAACCGTAAGAAACGACCTCTCTTCAAAGCCAAGTCTCATTTCGACCCAGGATTTCTGCTGCTGGGGCTTGACCGGGCAACCCTGGACCGTGCGGTCGCAGTCTCCGGCTGTGTGGGGCTGAGCACAGGGTCGGTGTGAGAGGGGAGCTGCCGCGTTGGGTCTTTGCCCTCCTCATCCCCCCACCCCGTCCCCTGTCTGACCCGCTGTGCGAGTCCCCGAGGTGATGCTGGAGCCCATCCTGCTGACGGAGCAGAGCGTGGCCGGGCCACCTGGAAGGCGCTATCTGAGGAAGCAGCTGCAGGCTAACACTGAACCTTTGGGTCAGGGCAGCGCGAAGATTAATGGCACCGTGATGTACTTGTGCTCTGGATGGTGTGGGGGGAAAAACAACCCCGCTTCACAGGACAATGCCCAGCAAGGTGGTGAGCGTGTCTGTGCGTGCGCGGCCTTCAGATAAAGCTTACGCAGCAAATATTTATTAAAACATCTTCCAGCATCCCCTTTGCAAGTACTACGTACCAGCTTGGGCGTTTAACCTTTCTTTGGCTTTTAAAGCCTGCCCTGCCTCCTGCTAGCCGAATTTAACCTTTCGTTGAGGTTTTTAAGTCTGACCTGCCTCCTGCTAACCTGACCTCGCACTGGGAGGAGGAGGTGGAGGAGGGTGGGCTGCTGTGTCACTGCTGCCCTGGCCTCTGCCTGGTTACTCCAGGGCAGGGATGCTCGCGGCACCTCCGCGTTACACATGCTTTTGCTATTGTAGGCGGAAAGTCTCCAGCCTTCCCGTTCTCGCTGGAGGTTAATGCCCGGTAGTCCCCTGTCCTCCATTGCCCTCGGCTCAGGTCACCTGCCAGAGCAGCCTCTGCAGCGGTGATGGGGCAGGGGAACTGGTCCCTAAGCAGGGTGTAAAGGTACTACGCATCCACCGGGTCCAGTACATTGGCTCTGGGTTCTTGGTCTTCCTCTCCTTACCTACCCTTGGGCACCAGTGACAAGTGCCCCTGTATTAAAAAGCCCTGGTTTTCCCTTACCTTCATGCTGGTATCAGTTGCTGCCCTGGGCAGAGGGGTGGCTGTCATCTCCTGGGTCCTGCTCTGCTTTGGTTTACAGCGATGGACACCAGCCTCGGCAGGGCTGCTTCCCTGCTGCAGCATCTCCTCTACATCTGTTCCAGTAAAACTCAAGCTGCCTGCAACGCTCCTGAGTTTGTGTCCCGCAATAAATGGGAGCGTGTCCTTCCTCTGCCGACAGCTGTGCTGAGGATGCAGGCAGATGTGCTCGCGTGACACCCGCCAGCACTGTCTCTGACTGCAGATTTAGGCTCCTTGCTGCCTCCCGTGTGTTCGGGCTGGGGTACCTGCAGGCCTCCCTCACTCCAGGCCTTGGCCGCTGCACAGCCCTTTGAACTGGGAGCTACTGGGGAGGGCTGGGCATGTGAGAGCCATGAGCTGAAGGACGGGAACCAGAGCTCTTGCAAGGTTAAAGCCTCTTGAATTTAAATCTTTTTGTAACATGCCTGTGCTCTTTCCTGCTTCTCCGTCAAGAGGCCTCCTAGCCAGGGCAGGGAGGATGCTGCGGAGGCTGAGACGATGGCGCTGGGCTGCCGTGTGGGACCTGTGCTGGTCAGACACCTGCTGTCTCTATACGTGCTTCCGACGTTTAATTCTTCATTTGTAGCGCGGCATTGGCTCGCAGCAGGCGGCCTGTCCCAGGCCACCGTACCACGCCGCTCGCCTGCAGAAGTCTGGAGGAAGCCTGCAGATGCTCGGTTTCCCTCGGCGGGTCAGTGACCGGGAGTGCCTCCCGCGGGGTACCCAAGGCCGTTCACTTTCTCAACTCCGGAAGAAAACAGGGTGGCGGGGCGGGGGCCGTGGGACAGCGGGGCTCCCTGGAGGAAACGTGCTCACCCGGTGCGGGGGGGATGACGCATCTGCCAGGGAGAGGAGGAAAGCTGGCATCTTGTCTTGCTCAGGGGCTTGAGCGTGCTCCTGCAGCATGGCTGAGATCTTACCTTTCATTCTCCACCGGTCTGTGCTGGCAAAATGGTTAATGGGAGCTGCTGCGAGCCTCGTTGCTGCGATAACCTCACTCCGTTTTGTCCCCGAGCTTGTTTTGGGATGGGCCCCAGCTCCACAAGAGGGGAGGGGGGGGGATGGTGGCGTGCAGGGCGGGCCTGCGCAAGGAGTGGATGTGAACTTGGGTTTCTAACGATTCCCAAATAGCGGCTGAGAAGGGCAGGTGCATGAAAACCTCCAGTTTAGAGGGCTCTTCCCCATCTGGAAGGTGACAAACCAAAGATGGCTCACAAATCCTACCAGAGGCAGAGGGCATTCCACTCCTGTGGTCATGGAGCCCGTCAGGGATGTGGGAGATGTGGGTTCACCCAGTGGTAGCAGGAGGGACCCACTTCCTAGGAGCAAGCCTCAGCTTCCCCACAGCGTGCCTGAAATCGGTGGAGGGGGGGAGCGGTTAATGATGTTGGGTACCTTTCAAACAGGGCTTTGCTCAGAAATTGCTGCAGGAATGCAACATATGGAATATTCCCGTGCAAAGAGCAAACCAAGAACTGGCTGGAGGCAGAGCGTGAGGCTGCTCCCTTGACTTTACCCCCTTCCAATCTCCATCCCCTTCCAGCTTCTCCTCCCGCCTCGCTGTGTGCATGCCCAGTTAAAGCAGTTTTGGCAGGAGAGCCAAGTCCTGCAGCCCCAGCGCCTGCTGTGGGAGGAAGGCAGCGTGCGACTTGAAGGGTGTTAAGGAAACTATAGTAAGATTAGGAAACGTGTGATGAGTTTTGATAACTGGAGGAAGCAGGTCATGTCCTGCTTCGAGCGAGGTCTGCTGGAGGTATGAAAGCAGCCTTTGCCGCAGTCAAGAATCAGTCGATCTCGTCGGTGCTCTCTGCTGTGGGCGAGGATGCTCTGGGCTGGCAGGATGAGGCTGAGGACCTTCAGGATCTTGGTAATGCTCGTCCACGCATCAGCAGCCTGCGAGTTTGGGCCCTTCCCTTACAGCGTCACGGGGATCGTCTGCAGGATGACCAAGCCTGCGGCGTTGCTGTGTAAGTGTCTGCTACGGGGCTGCATTTTCCCTCTCTCTCCATCAGGAGAAGTTCGGGATAGATCAGCCAGCTCAGGGGGTTTCTTGCTTCCCTGGCTCTTTTTGGAATCTTCAGTTTATCTAGTAAGATGTATTCTCTGCCTGGGAGCATGGGTTAAAGGCACAACCTCTCAAAGGACCTAGAAAAGAGTCCCCAACCCCTCTGCTTCGCCCAGAGTTTTAGCAACATTCTTCTTGGGGGATGGTGTGACAGAAGAGCTGGAGCAAAGGTGTGTTTGATTCCTCACCCCACTGCAATCTCCTGTTTTGGGGTCAGTGTGCAGAAGGGGAGAAACAGGATTTCTCTGCTGCCACGGGTTTATTTGCAAAGGTTTTGGGGGCTTTACAGGTAAGGGCAGAATAATTAGTACTTCTGCAAAAGGAGGGAACAGCTCTGTCCCATTCCCTCTGAGTGGTACATGCAGAGAAGGATGCTGGGCCAAACTAAGAGAGGGTACTTCTGTAAGGAAAAAAGTCCTCTACAAGCATGTGCCTGAGGCTGGAAGGGGCTGGGTAACGTTAGGAAAACGGGTACAGAATCTTTGGTCTCAGAAGTTTTCCTTTGGAGGCCCGTCAGCTGACTGCCATACAAGCAAGCAGCCACAAAGTGAAGCCCTGGGGTCAAATCAACAGCCTTTAGAGGCTCAACCTTTCCAAAATCTGCCCCGCAGGTGAGGTGTGTGAAGGCTGGGCTTGATTCCCTGGGAATGGTCCTGCTGGTGGCTGTTGAGCCACGCACGTTGCTGTCCCCAGCTGCCCTCAGCTGTTAAAATTAGGGATTTCTTTTTTAAACTTTGAAGTTACTTCTAGGGTTTCCTTAATCTGATGGAAACGCCTTGGATAAAACTCTTCTGTAGTGTTTTAATCCAGGGCACGGACCTGGCGAGACTGCAGTTTGGTATCTTTGCCCTTTTCTTCTACCGACAGTGAACCAGGAAACAGCGCGGCTCATCCAAGCAGCGTTCAGAAATGCCAAATTCCCCAATATCACCGGGGAAAGGTCCATGCGGCTCCTCGGCAAGGTGGCTTATGGGCTGACCGAGTGAGTATCTGTGCGTCTCCGTGCCAGGGCGCCTGCGGGCTGACGGAGGGGGATGGAAACTGGCTTTGGAGGGAGCTTCGATCCAGCAATTCCTGGTGAAAGCAGAGCTCTGGACCAGGGCAGGCACATCTTCCGATCTCTGCAATTTGCCCGTTAATGTTTAGGCTGCTGATGTATTATTATTTACGAGCTTTTCCAGCTCAGACAGCGATGTAGGGTGTAGAGCACGTCTCTTGTCAGCGGGTTGGGGCTGGAGCTCCTGGGGCCTGTCGCCGACAGATGGTGCCCATGGCACATGGAGTGGCAGCGGGGACCCGGGGCTGCCGAGCCACCCTTGTCAGCAGGACGTGCTTTGTGACAAACAAGGCTGGGTTTCGCTGTGTCACTGACTTCTATTTGGGGCCAACAAATTTAGCCGTGCGAAGGCAGGCAGATTTCCTGTGGTGAGTGCGGCTGATGCAGGGCACCGCAATAGACAGGGGGGGTTGTTTCTGCAGCGCGTTGCTCCATGTTTCCTGTTTAAAAGCCTTTCCCCCACCTCGTGTCTGAACACGGCAGGGGAGAAGCAGCGCGCCGAGGCTCAAGGACAGCACCACGGCCCTTGCGCATGGCCCCTGTGGTTTGCAAAAGCTTCTGAGTCAGGAGTTGGCACAGGACACTTAGAGACCCCACGGCCTCAGGAGCAAACCCGCCTGCCCTGCTCACAGAAAACAGCCCCCGGGGCCGGGGACAAACTGTGTTTTCGTTGTTTGTAGCATCCAGGTCAATGGCTTGTCCATAGAGCAGAGCGAGGTGGAGCTGAAGGAGAACGACGCCATTCACATCGCCATTAAAAACGTGACGGCTTTCTTCAAAGGGACCCTGACCTATGGCTATGCCGGGGCCTGGTTGTAAGTCCGCGGGGGGCTGGCTGCTGCCCGGCCCCACGGCCCCAGCTCCTGTGCTGCCCACGGCGCGAGGAGGGGCTGCGCTCCGCGGGCTCCCTAGCAATGGCAGCACCGCTCGCTGCCCGAGCCAGGCGAGGTTTTCTATGCCAGCCGCGCTGCTCAGCACCATCGCTGCTCTTTTCGGCTTGCTTTCTGCCCGTCTTCAATAATTACTCTTAATCATTTCTTTCTTCAGTCGTTTCTCTTAACAATCAGCAACGAAACCACTCGCCTTCCCTGGGCCTTTAAACACATTCTTAGTTTCTTCCTTAATCTCACTGTACCACTTAGTGTGCTGTCGGTTGTTGTTTTGACTTTGTCCTGCGGTGGTCGTACAGTAGTTTGTCATAAAGGGGGTCTCTTTTGAAGGTTTTGAAGCTGTGAACTGAGCTTTGATAATTCCTGTTTATCAAACAATACCAGCTTCCAAAAGCTAATGAGCTGAGCCTTCAACACCAAAGGAAAATCCATGTCCTTCTCCAAATGAGCACAGGTGGGGCGGTTGGGGGGGGCGTTGTTTTGGGGCTTTTTTTGTATCTGTGCAGCCCACAGGGATACCAGTTCATTCTGGGTCTTTAACTGTGCAGCAGCACTATAAGTTGACACCATTACATCAGAAAGTCATTCTGTCCTCCCCTTGCGTAAGGAGACGAGATGGCCAAAATGTACAAGTCGTCTTCTTCCCTCCCCTTTGTTACTCTACGAGCTTTGGGGGGGGGGAAGAGGCTTAATGCCCCCGTTCTCCTCAGCGCCGCTGAGGCGGTGGTTTGCAACGCTATAAAGCCAGAGTACCTGAGGTGGGCTGCTGCGCGCCCGGGGTTTTGCAAACTGCAGGGTACGTACCTGCGTGCGAGGTGTTACAAAACCCGCCCCGCGGCTGATGCGCACTCAGGGGGAAGCTGCCCCCGGCACCGGTTGCTAAATGTCCTCTCTTCTGCCATTAACAGTTTGCAGCTTTTTCATTCCGTTGATTTTGAAATCGAGTCTTCCATTGACCTCGAGATAAACATTAAACTGAGTAAGTAACAGCTGGGGATCGCTAGCTGCAGGGGGTCTTTGTGGGGGTGCTTCCTCCAGAGCAGCAGGATGGACCAGGCTGGGGGGCTGGCTCTGCTCACCTCTGCCGGGATCCGACGGCAGCCGGCGGCTGGAGGTCTCTGCTGCCCTGTGCACACAGGACAGGAGACAACGTGGCCCTCAAAGACCTCATGGTTTTAACAGACCAAGCGGAGGAAGCTGGTACAAACCATTTCAGCAAAGTAATGCTGATTCACGCCAGCAGCAAGTGAAAAGCGTCCTGGCCTTCTGGGCTGTCTTTAGGACCAGCTTGTCATCTCCTGCTGTTCAGTCTGACTTGAAAAAAAAACATGGTGATGTTTCCAAAGAGTGAGGCAAATGTTTTTTTTTTGCGGGAGGTTTGAACACAATGATCCTTACAGTCCACTTTTTCAGCTGTCTCCAGATCGGGCCCAAGGTGTGCTCTGGGAAACGAAGCCCCTTCCTCAGGAAGGTCAATAGACTTAAGACGAGAAAGGGAAAGAGGCAAACTACACTCCTCCGCCTCCCATAAGGGACGAGGGGGATGTGGGTTATCTCATGTGCCTCAAAGTACGTTTTCCTGGTAAGCTCCCAGGGCGAGAAGAGCAGCACAAAACTCTCAATGACAGTATATCGCAATTTTCAAGTTTTTTGTAATATGATTAAATTCCCTCCCCGCTCTGGTTTGTGGGCTACACATACTGCTCAGGTTCTTCCAGGTGATGTCAGGGGACAACCAAGTCCCTGACAACACAAGGGAGCAAGGCGGGCAGGTATCCAAATGAAGCGTGAAGAAGGGTGGCCGGTAGACTAGCTCAGCTGGAGCTGCGAACAGAAACCCTCCATCCAGGCGCAAGGTAGCCCCATCTGCCCTGACTTGCAGGGTCCTGAGTCTTTTGGAAACATCCCCCAGGAGGCGTGGGGAACTCCGACTGCCCCTCGGCAGTGATGCTCTGCTCCAGGTCTGCAAAGTGCACTCGTCCTCCTCGTCTCGGTAGCAAATTAACGGTATTTTTAATTTTTCCTTTCGTCCCGTGCAGTGTGCCAGAAGGACCAAGTGGCTGCCGATGCCTCGGACTGCTACCTGACTTTCCACAAACTGACGCTTCGCCTCCAAGGAGACAAGGAGTGAGTCTGTCCCCCTTCAAAATCGGGCTTCGCTTGCCCTGCTGCTGGTTCCCTGAGGGCTTCAGCCCAAGTGTCACCCATCATGGGGACGGCTGGGCAGTCCTTGACCGTGCTCCCTGTCTTGTGCAGGCCGGGCTGGCTGAAGCAGCTCTTCACGGATTTCATCTCCTTCACTTTGAAGCTTGTTCTCAAGAGCGAGGTAAGGTCAGCCCCTGCCTGTGGACAGAGGAGAGGTTGGTTTGTATGGTACACACTACTCTGCTCACCTATGCCCGCAAGGTAATCGCAATGTAACTTTGGTGCTTGCGAAAAATAAGGCAAATAAATAGAATCCACAAAAAATCCAGCCTGGAGGAGGTGGGAGGTGGTGCTGACACTGGGATCTCTGATGATGCCGGTGTCTGACCAACAGCCCTCGGATCTCACCGTGTGGCCCAGCTCCACTCCACAACCAAAAATCCTACCCTTCACCTTCCGTTCTTCCCCTCTTTTCCTCTTGCAGGTGTGCAACGAAATCAATTTTCTTGCCCAGGTGATGGCAAATTTTGTACATGATTTAGCAGGTAAATATCCTTGTTTTTTTTCTGTTTTCTTTTCTTCTGTGCGACTTTTAACATTTGCGGCCCAGCGGGGCAGTAGCCACATCCACCAAAAAGTCCTTTGAAAATGCGTATGGGGTCCCAACACCTCAGACAACAGCAAAATAAACCTTAGCAATGTTATGCTTTGATTTTTCTGCATCCGGTGGATTTTTAAGGGTGATTGCACTGGTTGAAAGACACTTTTCAGTTCATAAGGTATTTCTCCTCCATTATTTAACGACCAGAGGTGCACGACAGCTGCAGAAAGACTGATGTTAGCTAGAACAGGGGCATGCATTGGACTATTGGGGCTGAGATGTTACAGCACCCGTATCCGCCTGCTGAAGATTTTTCCCATGGTTCCCAGCCCCAAATATCAGGGAAAAGGAGCAGAATGTAAAATTGAGAGTAATTACCCACATTTCCCAGTGGAGAAACTGAGTCGGTGAGTCGCAGCGGGATCAGCGCTAGCACCCAAAGGAGTGGGACCCTCCAGTCCCATCCCTGTGTCCCTTTATAACTCCCAGCAACCTCCTGCACCAAGTCCTAAAAGCCACAGTCGCAAGCTCTGCTTAAGCTCATGTTTCTGGTGTGAGGTTTTTGTGTTTTCTTCCTGCAGCAAATTTTGTCCAGGATGAGGATATCAGGCTTGATATCTCCCTCGCGTCAGTTCCTTTAATAAAAGCAAATTACCTGGAATCACACCACAAGGTAAAGTAACCTGGGCTGCAGAGACCAAAGGTCTTCTGGTGCTGACGTTGGCTGGAGGGCTGGTCTCTCGCTGCCACGTGCTGCTGCGCTGCAGCCCAAGGGAGGTCTGCAGCATGGGCTGATGCCGGCCTGTCACCCAGCCGAGCAGCTTGCTCTCTGCTCCTGGCGAGTCCAGCCAGGCCGTCACTTTGCAATGAAAATGCAGACGTTGACATTTTGTCCTGCTGCTTGTCATGGCCGAGACGCTTGCTTTCCTTTAAAGGGCCTTGTGCTGTACAAGAACTACTCTGATGTCTTCAGCGACTCTGTTTTCTCCCCATCGCTGCTGACGGAGTCCCGAATGCTCTACTTCTGGCTGTCCGAACACATCCTCAACTCCCTGGCTTCGGCAGCTTTCTTAGATAAGCGCCTGGGATTGACCATGAGAGGGGAGAAGTTGCAGGTGACTATTTCAGGGGTGGTTCCCTCCTTACCTCGTATGTTGGGGAAGAGAGTAAAAAATGGTCTAAATACTGTTTTTTGGTGAGAGGTAGTTTCTGTAGAAGTTAGAAAGACGACAGCGACTGTAGTCAGTCACTACACGTGATCCTGGTCAGAAACTGGTACCTTCTTTGCAAGTATGGGCTCCCAGGTAGTGTTATGCCTTAGAGCAATAGCATCAGCTGATAGAAAAATTGTCTTCCGAGTTATAAAGTGACATGATTTTCTGGGGGGTGTGTGTGGTGAAAGGGGGTGAAAGGCCTCTGAGCTGGCCACAAGCCACACGTCAGCGCTCTGGCCCATCCAGCCTGCATCAGGGCTAACCGTAACTTCCACTCTCATTCTTCTACAACCTGTTTCTGGTTTGTTTCTGAAGGCGCTGTTTGAAATGGAAGACACGGAAGCGCAGCGGAAGGCAGTGCAGACGGTAACCGCCTTTTACGTCAAACGAGGAACTCTTCAAATGGATTCTGTTGCATTCTAACGTCTCGTGTCCTTCCCTCGACAACTCAAGAGTCTTGGGTGGGCCCGATGGGGAAACCCAGGGACTGATGGAGAAAGGGCTGTGCTTTGCAAGGAAGATTTCTCCACCCTCCATGCTGGCACAGCTGCCCTGAAACCCGGTTGAGTTATTGGGCTTGTGTGAACTGGCGGGGGAATTGGGGACTATGAAGGGGATGCAGCTGTGTGGAAAGTTGGTGTGAAATCGGGACGTGGTATGGAAAAAGCCTGACTCTTGTGTTGCTCCTTATCTGACCAGATTTTTCAAGGCACCTCCTATAATGACTCGGTGGCCAAGGTGTGGAGTCTCGCCCATCCCCAAATCTCTGTTCAGCCTGAAGGGACAGTCGTGAAGTCCTTGGTAGGAGTGGAGATCAGCATCATTCCCCCGGGAGAAGAGCCCCTGACGGTTCTGTACATGGAGAAGGTCAGTTCTTGCTTCTCCTGACCGTGAAGACCTTGAGACGGGCTCTGTGCTGAGTATGGACCACTCCCGGTGTGGAGGAACAGCAACGGCAGGGAGCCCTTTGGGAAGGGTGGGTGCCTAAACCATGGGAAGTGGAGAAGGCATATCAGTTCCTTCTAACACTCCCATCTCTTCCCTCAACGCTTGAGGCTGGGAATGATGATAGCGACCGTGTTGGCTCAACGCCTCCTCTATTAGGCCAGCCCATCACTGGTGTGCAAGGTGGTAAGTCCAGCACTGGGAAGCTCTGATGAGCCCCCGTTAACCCGTATCGGACACAGGGACACTCCTGTAGCTGAGGTATTTCAGGAGAGAATGAAGGCACCATGGAAATGTATTTCTTTTGAAATCTCGTTCCCAAATTCTGGCTCTAGCCCCTATGTTGAGGATGGTTGTCTCTGAAATGAAGACAGAGCTCTGAAGAATGTGAAGCTCCAAATATAACCTTTTCATCTGTGTGTGCGTCTGTATGGAAGTTCCTGCTGACATTGTGTTTTACCCCAAACTGCTTTATACAGACTCTAAGGAGGCAGAAAAAAGAAATGCCAACAGCCTTGCTGTCACGGGTAATAACACAAGAGAGCGGTGTGTTTGTCCAGCCGTGTAATTACGGGCTGGTATGCACACTGAACGCTGCACGAAAGCAAATCACTGCCTGAGGGTAGATCAGACTATTTTGAAAGGGTTAAACTGTAATCTTCTGAGGGCTGGAATAGAGATTAATTCCCTCCTGCCCTCTGCAATTATCCTACGTTAGGGTGTTACAGGGCAATGGGCACGGCTGGTTTTTGTGCTCCAGGTGCTAACTCGAAACAGATTTCTGGTAGGAGTGCAGAAGCACTAAAATTGTGGCTCTCAGGATGTGACCTCCTCCTGGCCTGCCAGGCCCCTGATTGCGACCTGCAACTGGATCACAAAATACTCCTTTTAAACGAATGATCACAAAGCAAGAATATGAGCCAAAAAGTCCAGAACTCAGAGATTACTTTCTTTTTTAATTTTGGTTATCAATGCAAACGCTATGGTAAGACTACATGGGGTAGTAGCCCTGGCTACCTTGAGACCTTTCACGTTGAGATGGATGGTCACTGGGAAACAGCACCCTATGTAACCATTTCCTTCCTTGTGCAGGATTTGGTTCACAAAATGGCAAAAACATCAGTCCTGTGGACGAGCCGGTCTGGAGCCCCACAGGCTGAGGCTGTAGGCATCAGGGAGGAGTTTGTTGCATGCAGATGGAGAAGGAATATCCTTCTCTAGTAATATCTGGAGGTAAAGCCAGAATGATGTTGAACTCTGGGTCACAGAAAGCAAACCGCAATTTCCAAATGGAGCTCCCTGCTATAAGGCAAGAGGAGCCACATCTCAACTCTGCCGTTCATCTCTGTGCAGGAAATCACGGTCACCATACAAGCTGCCTATGCGGAAAAGAAACTCATTTTGCAGCCTGTGGACTCCAGGTGGGTACTGTGGTTTCCCGTGGGACTCGTTGCCTCTTTTAGCCCTTGTCTGACAGCAGCACAAAAAGAGCATCTCTGCAGCCCTTACTGACACTTTTTTTCTCCCTTTTTCCTTTCCTCCAGGACAGAGTTTAAAGTCTTTAAATGCACAGCTGATCCAAGTGGGGTAAGTCCTAAGCAAGCATTCTCTAGGCTGTTCTCATGGCTAAACGATGTCTTTAAAACCTTTTTGTACGAATTTTCTGGCTTTCAGAATGACCCGTCCATAAGAAACTTCCTGCAAACAATGATCTCAGTTGTCGGAATCCCAGAAGTGATTTCAAGTGAGTTTTCCCTTTGGGGAAGTGTCAATGTGTTCCATAAGGCATCCAATATCAGATCTCCTAATCCTACACACTGAAAAAATACATCAGTAACCCTGAGAGCCGGGGAGGGGAGAGCCGTGTTACTGATGCAAATTTCGACTGGATTCACTTGGGGAATGGCCAACCCTTTGTAAATCGCTGGGAGAACGGAAAAAGTGAGTTTTCCGCCAGGGTGAAGGTCGTGGGGCGCTGGGGAACTATTTTGGCAACAGGCAGCCAAGGTCGCAGTAAGCAGCAAGCCAGGATGGCTGTACCCGTAACCATGCGTGGGTTTACTGATTCCATAGGGATCGAACCAGCTTTGACTTCACTGATGAACAGCAAAGGGCTTCACCTATTTGAGATCAGAAATCCTGAGATTATCACCAGAAAGGTAAGCAGTGTCCAGAAATACATGACTCTCAAAGCCCTTCTTGGGAGTGTGGCATAAACTAATATAATTCTTTTTTTTTTTTCTCGTCCCTTTTTAGGGATATGTAATTGTACAACTTGACTTTAGCTTCCCAAATCATTTGCTGCTTGATTTTCTTGAGAAAAGATTATAGAGCTGATCGCTTCACACAGGAGCATAGGAACTTGTCTACAAACAGAAAGATCGTTATGTGAACCAATTAAAACATGAGCTGATTTAAATCAGCTTTGGTTGAATCTTCTTTCCTTTTTCCTGAGAAACGCTCCAGTTTCTGTGCAACTGTGCTTCCACGGAGCCTTTCCTCTGCAAAGATCTTGAAGCCTGCACCTCTGTGCACGCTGCTTTTTCAGGATCTGTAAAGGACTTGTCTGCTTAGGAGCGAGGGTTGGACCCGCGAAGGGCTCTGGGTCAGCACTCACAGGAGGCAGCAGAAATGGCCTTTGCCCACCTTTTGCCATCTCTGTTGTTACGTTTTGGAAACGAAGCACCTTTTACGCTGATCCTGGGTTTCATTTCTACCGTGAGCCACGAGGCTCCTGGTTTTGACCGACTTTAGCAACGCGCATGACGTTACCAAAATCCAAGTAAGTTCAGAACCAGTTATTGCTAAAAGACCTGAGCGTGGCTGAAAAAAAGTAAATGGGATGTGAATTTACAGTGCAGTGCAGTACAGTAACAGAGAGGTCTTGTGCCCTGGGTGCTCTCTGTGCAGAGCCTGTAGACTTTGTATAGAGCTCCAGGCAAACTGTTACACCCATGCTGTTGAGACAGAGGGAGTAAACTTCAGAGAAGCAATAAAACTGATAAGGAAGCCAAAGAGATTATACGAGAAAGTGCAAGTGTCCAGTCAGACAGCAGGTTCCTGTTCTTCCCTACTGCAGCGCAATAATTTATCTGAAGTGGCACAGATATTTTCCTGCACCAATTCATGCTTCCTTTTTTTAAACTTGTCTTTTCACTTGGAAGCGCTCTCAGGCCCCAAACCTCAGACTGCAATTTTGAGCACGTTCACAAAGGCAGAGGATGACGTTCTCATCCCACGCGTAGCCATATTAAAGTTGGGGCTTCCACAAGGAACCCTGCTAGGCTGGTAGCAGCGTGGCCTCGGCTTCTCGGGCTCCCTGGGCATGGTGGTTGCTCCCTCCCATGGATGTCCTCCCTGGGGAATGAGCCAGGACTCTCCTAGACCTGTTCCTCTCCCACCGTCAATGCCATCAAGCTCCCTCAGCGCTTCCTTGCTCCACACGACTGCTGGGTTTAACACCTCTTCAGTGGCCGCGCTGCCAAGGCTGGTGGAGGAGAAGGCTGGGGCAGGCTGAGTGGGCTGACTTTACTGGTCCCTCCATGGCAGCCAAGGTTTATCTTGCTGGTCCTCAACCAGCCGCGTCCATGGCGCAGCCGGAGCCAAGGGGCACGAAATGCGTGATACCACGGTGCGGCCTTGAAGGAGCTCTGGTGGAGCGGGCAACTCCCCACCTCTCTTCCCCTCCCGTCCCCATAACTGCCCCCGCCGGCTATTCGCGTGCTGGCTAAGGGCTTGTCCCTGCTCCCTCCTGCTCTAAAGCCACCCATGCTGAGGTGCCATTTTCCCTCTCTGTATGGCAACGTCTCCTGAAGACCACGGGAACCAGCTTCTGTCAAGCCAGGGCCCTCTGCTCCTCCTCGATGTCATCCCGCTAGAACGAGGAGCATCAATAACAAAGAAATGGCAGGAAAAATGGTATTTGGTGGTGCCTTGCNNGGTTGTGTTGCTGGGGGGGGGGGGGGGGGGGGGGGAAGGTGTCCGCTGGGGCCATTCCGTGGTGCCAGGCCCTCCGGGCTGGGCAAGACGTCTGCCCTCGCACGGGGGAGTGGGGACCCTGCCGAAAGCGGGGAAGACGCAGGAAAGCGGCCAGCGGACTCCCCCGAGCATCTCTGAGGTGCCTCCCTGGGGGGCTGCGGCGCCCACCGCCAAATGGTGCTCAAAGATCCTCTCCCCCTCCCCGGCGGGGCGCTTGAGGGGGCGCCTCGAACCCCTCCACAAAATGGCGGCCCGG
>VXBH01006145.1:128950-139777 GCA_013400035.1 Rynchops niger
AGAACATGGGTGGTGGGCGCTGCCCGTCGCCTCCCCGGCTGCTCCTCAGCCACCCCCCCGGGCCCTACCAGCCGCCCCCAATTCTCCCCGAGCTCGCCCATCATCCCCTGCGCCACGCCGGAGACAAGACCACCGGAGCAAGCGTTTCTATCGCAAGTCTTTCTCTCAAGGACCTCGTTATTTTCAATTTTTTTTGTTTTTTTGTTTTTCTCCTGATAAACGAATTTTTGAAAGAGCGCCGTGGGCCACTTCGCCTTGTCTGGGACTCGGCTGCAGCTGCTTTTCCAACTTAGCTTCTCCGGCATCTAGGAAAACGTTGATAATATTTGGCTGTTTGTTGCACCCCATCTGCTAGGTACGGAGATCTCTGCCCCCCAGTTCTACCTAGAAACCATGGATCTTTCCTCAAATCACTCACATCTGCTGCCTTCTCACTTAAAACTTGTCCTCATTCTAAAGGAAAAAGAGGTTGCTTTCTTCCCTGAGATACAATGGAAACAGTAAATACGTATTTCCTCGTGTGCCAGAGTAATCAGACATGCATATAAATAAAAATAGTCGTATTGTGAGAGCCTTGACGGCAACCAAGTCAGAGTTTACTCCAATGAGAGTGTTTGCCCCTGAGTTTTTGGACCACTCTCCAAAAGCTTTACGTAAGTTATCACCTGGCTAGAGATTTTAGGCTACAGATTTTTTTTTTTTCTAGGATAACACTCTTCTGCAGTTCTGATTGTTTTGCTTATCGCACTGTTTTTACCGCCGATGAGTTGCAGTTGGGGAATTCCTAGCCGTTTTACTTTCATTTTGCTGTGGGTTTTGCTCCTCAGGTGCCAAAAGGCAGCAAAGGGCTCCGTGCTTCGGGAGAGCGGAGGGTTAGCAAGCGAAGAAACGCGGGCAGTGGATGTTGTCCCCCAGCTCCTTTGTTTTGTGGCCCCCGGTTTGATTTTGGTGCCGCTGCTCTGTTTCTGGGTGTCTGGTAAGTAGCATGTGCTCCTCAGAAAGAAGCATCCGAGATTTGCAACAGGGAGCTTCACATTTCGGTTTTATTTTTCCTGGCTGGGAATGTTGTGAATGCCAAGTTGGGCAGGAGGGGAGACGTAATTTTGCAATGTTTTATTATGGTGTTTCTGCATCTGGGGGAGGGACGAGGGCAAGGCTCAAGGCTCAAAAAGTTTTCTGTCTCTTCTTGGGAGGTTTTTGTGCTTTGTTTTGAGCTCAGAGACGTTTTATTGTAGGTTTCTGCCCATCGTTTCTGACTTATTTAGCAGAGCAGTAGTAGTACAGGAGCTGCGCGGTATCGCCTGAGCTTTCATCTAACTTTTCAGTGTTGTTTTGTTCCCGAATATGAGTCTTTCATTAATTCCTATGAGCGTAGTCTTTGCCTGAATGGCTTTCAGTCTTCATTGGCATTGAGGTCTGATTCATTTATTTACTTATTTAGTAGTCTTATTAAGTAGGTAATTCTTGGTCATCAGGGGAATAAAGTCAGGGCATTGCTGTCTACAGGTTTCTGGTTTTGCCTGGAGAAATAAAAAATTAAAGTCCCTAACGGTTGACTGATCAGGCTTCCGGGAAATTAAGTTTGTTTTACGGGAATCCCTGTTATTTTTCAGTTTCTTTAAATATGAAGTGTTTGAATGTTTTCTTGTAAGCTTTCTGGTTAATTGAAACATAGTTTCCTTTGTTTTTAATGCATGTGCTACTGTTGGCATTCTTTATTTGTGTAACTGAGAATATAAATGAATTTCATAATAAAACATTTTGAGTGAAAACTTTGAGTCCTTTCCAGTAAGGTGCAGAGTCTCAGGTGTCGGCATCATGGAAGTAGCCTGAGGAGAAAACTGATCCTGATTAAACCTAAATTTCATTTCACCGGGAACGTTTTTGTTGTTCTTGTTAGAATAGTGAATGAGAGGCATTAGAGAATTTTTACAAACTGCGGGTTTTACCCACATTTGATGGATCCCAGAGCTGCCTCACTTTTTCTATAATGCATCCCGAAAGCTTGATCTGGAATGGGAACCTGGGTAGGGTCTTCCTTGCAGCGAATACTGTAGTATAACGGTATACGGTGATGCTGCGTAATAACCAACTTGTGACACGAGTTTCACCTGAGGAGTCAGAGGCTGGTAAAAGAGCCTACCTACAGAATCACCAGCTTTGCTCTTATCGTGTGTCTGCTTGGCTTTCGGAGCGCAGGAACAGGAGAGACTGATTAGATCCTTCCCATGCAGTCCTCCCAGTACCGGTTATATCCCTTTGGCTCCATCTCAGGACATCCGAGGCGGTTCGAGAAGGCAGTACAGAGAGGGCCGGATTATGGGAGAAGCGGGATCCTCTTAAACATGAGTGGGACAGCTCCTGGGTGCGTGCCGTGCCCCGCAGCGATGTGGGGAGGTGACGTTATCTCCGCGTGGTGTGCCCCGTGGAGTGGCATGGCTCTGCTGGGAGGTCCCTCCAGCACGCGCGTAACTTTCCAATGCATTAGGAGTTGTCTGTGCGCGGATGAGAAGGTCTTGGCTCTTTCTATCAGAGCGCCCTTCTGTCTTGCCCCTCTATTTTGAGTTCTTCCCTCAGCTCCATAGGAGAGCTCACACTTTCCTGCTTGGCCAGGCCAAGAAGTTGGCAAAAATAAACAGCCTGAGGGCCTCTGGCTCACTTCACTGTAGATACCTGAACGGTCAGCGTAGAGGAGAGCATGCCTGTGGAGCGAGGGCTGAACACTAGAGAGGGTGGGCTCTGCGGCACGACTCCCCTGTCCCTCCACCCTGGCAGTGGTGGGGTTGCTGCCGCTGTTGTGTTGGGAAGGTGCTCAGGAATTGAGGAATGGCACTGTGTGCGCCAGCCTCATTAGGGGATGAAACGATTCTACCCAACAGGACGTTTCCACTCAACAGTGTTACCGTCTTTCTGCTGAGCTAGGTTGGTCAGTGTCGTGTCCCCACCCCACGTAAACTTGGGTGTTACAGCAGCTGTGTGCATTTTCCCCACACCATAGAATCGTAGAACCATAACATCGTTATGGTTGGAAGAGACCTTTAAGATCAGCAAGTCCAATCATTGACGTAACACTGCCAAGTCCACCACTAAACCACATCCCTCAGCACCACGTCTACCCCTTTTAAATACCTCCAGGGATGGTGACTCAGCCCCTTCCCTGGGCAGCCTGTTCCAGTGTTTGACAACCATTTTGGTGAAGAAATTGTTCCTAATATCCAATCTAAACCTCCCCTGGTGCAACTTGAGGCTGTTTCTTCTTGTCCCATCACCTGTTCCTTGGGAGAAGAGACCGACTCCCCCTGGCTGCCCCCTCCTTTCAGGGAGCTGCAGAGAGCGAGAAGGTCTCCCCTCAGCCTCCTCTTCTCCAGGCTGAACACCCCCAGCTCCCTCAGCCGCTCCTCACAGGACTTGTGCTCCAGACCCCTCACCAGCTCCGTTGCCCTTCCCTGGACACGCTCCAGCCCCTCAATGCCTTTTTTGTGGTGAGGGGCCCAAAACTGAACACAGTATTTGAGGAGCAGCAGCAGTCTCGGACCTGGAAGGACTGTCCTCTCTAGATGCAAGGCAGGTAATTGGTGGGGGGATGGAGCATGGAGGCTGCTCCCCGTGGTCTCTATTTCTCAGCCTTTCTGCAAACGTGGCGATGGTAGTTGTGGTTGAAGCTGACTTTCAAATCAGTTTTGGCAGCTGTCTGCTGGCGATAGCACAGTGGCAGGGTCCTGATGCTGCTGTAGCCTGGGCTGAGGTCCTGCTGCAGGATGTTGGGAGGCATGCAGGGCAGTTATCACTTTGCAGCAGCCAGCTGGACACCAGCCAGAAATAGTTCCCCTTGCCATCTCTGCTGACAGGCAGGGGGCCTGCGCTGGCACTGGTGGTGTTTTCGAGCAACTGAAACTCTTTTGCAAGAGCTGTGTAAACCTCAGAGGATCAGTATTTCACAGTTTTCCTGGTGTGACTGACAGCCTGACTTGAGTAAGCTGCTGCTTCTTCACTTGCATCTTAGGGCACAAGGCTCAGTCCCACATTTTCACGACACCAGTAGTGGATCCTCAAATGTCCAAAATTTGTGCTTATTGCAGGTTTGAATTTAGGTTGCTACCTAGAGATGAAAAGCTCCACAGCAGACCCCAGGATGAAAGACAGAGCTTCTAGATCTTGGACTCGTGTAATTGCCCATGCCCTTTCATATCTACATCCTGCCCTGTTGTTATTTCTAGGCATCTGCACTGACCGAGGCAACTGCGTACAGGCTTGCACCATGCGTTGGGGTGTCACTGTGTGCTGAAACACTGCCTCTGGCAGATCAGTTCCTCATCAGGGGATGGAGCAGAAGCCACCTTTGCATTTGACAGCTGAGAGGAGGCTGATCACACAACAATGCAGGTAGGAGACCACGTGTGCATGGCTTTGCTATGGGAAGGAAGTGGAAGTGGAGGGTGACAGTGTCACCAAAGCAGAAATAAGTCGTTCATCCCCACAAAATGAGCCGCAAGAGCAGCTGCCTGAGCCCTTTGTGCAGGGAAATGTCTTGCTCTTAGAGTCCCATGCCTTCCTGCTGCATGTGAAAGCTGTCCAAGATGTTATATTTTGCAGATGGCCACTGCAGCCATACAGACGTCCACAGAGCTTGTCCCTGGCTGATGCCAGAGAGACTGACTCCTGTTGTTTGCTCCTGTCCCTTGCAGTACCGCTGCATTAGGCACTGTGCAGACGAGCACTGTGGTCCTTGCGCCTCGTAACGGCTGAATTTGCCACACGGCGTGGTGCGAGTAAGGCAGATAAAAAATGCCGGGTTGGACCAAGGACTAGAAAAGCAGGTCAAGTCATCAAGGGCTGTGCTGGCTGCTCGACAGCAGGGCTGTCGGGGTGAACATCTCTCACTCCTGCGCCCGTTGCTACCCTTTCCGGTTTCATCCCTCTAGCCTCCATTTCGGAATGATGATCTAGACCTGGAAGCAGCCATAGCAAGCGCCCGCCCCCAGCTAGTGGAGTTCCTCAGTCACCGTCCCGACTGGATGCTCACGACTTCACGGTGCTTCCTCCCAGCGGTGGCCCTGAAGGGCCTCGATGGCATCACCGACCACAGAGAGAAAGTCTCAGTGCTTCTTGACTTGCTGGAGAAGGCTGGCCCTGCCACCTGGAAACAGTTTGCACAGTACCTCTGTATGGAGTGTGACCTCCCCCTGGATCTGGAGATACTGCTCATAAGCTCTGCGGGAGAAGGTAACGGACTTCAAGCCAGCTTCCTCTGACCGTCTCCAAACACAGCCAGCGCCTTAGCCCCCCGTAGCCAAAAGACCGCTCTAGGCAGTGACACCACCAGTGCCCTCACTTGCGCAGTCAGTGAGAGGTGTCAGTCCTCTCCGTGGTGTCCAGGCAGCTAGTTAAAGCCTTTTTAACGAAGCCACTAGTTTTAAAAAATGATCTGACTTGCCTTTTGATTCACCCTGTCTTTCACCATAATCTCTGGAATAAGGTCAGTCCCTCCAAAAATAGTTATTGCAACCAAACAGCGATAGCTCCCATTTTCAGGTGTGGTTTTTCACCGGTTGTGCCACACCTTGCTGGTGTTGATGGGGGCTTTCTTGGCTCCTTAAATAAGAGTTGGCCTGATTTGAGGATGGAAACCTGTGTGTGGTCATATCATCTGGATTCCTGAATTGGAAGTATCTCCAAGAGCAAAGTCACTTTGCCCAGATTAAAAATAGCGCTATTGAGACACTAATTAAGTCTATTTGAAATGGGGGGGGAGGGAGAGGGTGTGCTGTGCTGTAGGGATTCCCGATTGCTTTTGTGACAGTGGAGAGCATCAGGATAGCTGTGGGAGAGAAAACATTGATGCAGTAGTAACTCAGGAGCTTCTTGGTGGCAATGATTTTCTTAATCGGAAAATTTAGCTTCAGTCCATGTTTCTTGGTGAGAAAGTTTATTTTGCCAAGTTTTCTCTTCCAGATTTCTTGAAGGAAGGTTTTGAAACTGGTGAAATTTGTTGGGGTGTTTTTTTTCTTGGAAACACAACTTTTGGCTTAGAAATGTAAGTTGAGGTTAAAAAAATTAGACATAAAAGGCCAAAACCAATAAAAATTATGCACCCCCTCTCCAATAAAGCAGTGATGAAATTTTTCATAGATTTATTTGAAGAAGAAAAAAATATTACCTTTTTGTTCCATGCTATTTTTTATTTTCCTGGTCCAGAAAGGCAAGAAATACAGAAGTCTTAAAATGTTCTCACACCACAGGAAAATATTAGCAGTTGGAGGCTTTAGAGAAAATCATGTCAGCCGTAAAGAGTGTGGGCAGTACGCTGCGTGTTAAGCTGTAGACTATACACACAGTGTGCATAACCATAACTGGTTATTAGTTCTTTTCTGTTAAGAGTCTTACACGATGAGCCCTTCTCGGTGGTACTGTCTTTCACATCCTGCTTTTGGTAACTTGTCGTTACACGTATCAGTCGGGCAAATGCAGCCTTTGGTAACCAACAGCTGCAGCAGTTACTTTTGCAGAGATGAATGGGGGAAAGACCGGACAAGCAGCAGGGAACAAGGACTGACGGGGGCTTTCCGTCAGGACTGAAGCTGAAACAGATTTCCGCCTTTTAATGCTGTGGCATATCATAAAAGAAGACATCTCTTAAGTTTCTGGAGTTGACGTACGCTGGTTTAACTCTGGTATTAACAGTTTAGCAGCATCGATCCTTCTGAAGATGAATTGCTTTTGGTTTTGCTCTAGGGCTGGCTTTCGGATAACCCTGACCCTCTGCATAGCTGTGTGATGGCAGGGGCTGTCCCAAGGCTGTGGGCAGGAGCTGGTGGTTTGGAGGAGGACCACAATTTAGAGCAGCGAAGCAGTCTTGGGTTAGGCAAGATTAACCATTAGTTGATTTTATCTGAAGTGACTCTAGGAAAAAGAGTTTATGTCTGCATGGGTAGCACGACTGGAGAACTGATGCAGGCTAAAACCAGCCCCAGTGGTAGCACAAGCAGTGCTTGGGATGAGTAACGGAGAAATAGTGGGATCGAGTCTTCCAGCACCAGAACTGGCTTGCTTTGCTTTACATGGCACGCAGGGCAAGAGTCGGGATATTCCAGCTGTTGAATGGGTTTTGTGCGAGGCCGTGGTGCAGCACATGTGCCCATTTGGAGCCTTGTTCTTGCTTCACGCTGATGCTGGAGCTGGAAATACCAGAGTCCTGACCAGCACTCCCAGCTGGGGAATGCTGGAAATGACAGTGAGAGGAATTAAGGTATGAAGGCTTCCCATGTGATTTTTGGAGAGCAATGCTGTCAGGCATGAGTTTATCTGAACAGAAGAGTCCTGGTGGTATACAGACTCCTGTTTGGCCTGGTCAGGATCTCCTTCTGAAGCTCTTGTGAATGTTGTCTGTGGGGCTAGCTGTGCTGAGCGGGGTTTTGTGGCAGCTTGAGCCATGCAGTGAGTCAGAAAAGGCCCTGAACTGCTCTGCTAACTGACTCTGCCAACGGTTTAATCGCAGAAGCACCTCCTGTGCAAGAACAGGGAAGAGTAGGGCTTCCCTACTCTAAAACCACGGTGTGGTTGTCGATCAGCCAAAGCCACCCGCGCTCTGAGTTTGTATAATAAAGAAAAGTTGTTTCACTCCTCCCTTGAAAGCAGAAGTTAACTGAATTTTTTAGAACAATCTGAAAGGAAAAGACCTGATGGGGGGGAGCCCGGAAGTCGGCTGTTTTGCATCAGCCCTCATACCAAGTCTTGGTTTGTACCACTGTGTTGCGAGCTGCTTGCCCTTTGACTTTGGCCAGCTGCACCCCACATTTCAAGAGCAGGACGCTTGCAGTAACTGTATTTCATTTCCAATCCAACTCTTTTAGGTAACTCAAGCCAGAAACAAGAAGCATGCAGAGATGTGAGTGCCTGGTCGTCTGTGCCGAAAGGTAAGGCTGGAACAGACTCTGGAGTGCTGTGCTCTTGGAGTTTATCTTCTCTGCCGTTATCTTCTGTGCCACAAATGTCCCACGTATTGGCCACAGCGCTGGCAAGGTGCGGGGAAGCCACTGCAACTTCAAGTTTGATTTTTCTGTCCTTGGTGCTTTCCTGATGAACCTCTCCTGTTTCGTTTTCTCTTCCTGAATTTCAGAAAAGCCTTGTTGGCCTTGACTCTGCTAAATCACTCGCTTGTTTTAGTTTCTCTAGCCAAGGGAATCTCCCACCCACTCTGCAAAATCCCCACTTTTTGTGCTTTTGCTGTGGTTGGCTCATTGGTAGGTGGAGGAAGTTGGTGTGGCTTTTAAAGGTAGAGCAGACAGACTATTTGGGAGTTGAGCCAGCAGAAACCATTTTAGAAGTGTCAGAATTGGAGCTTAAAAGAATGGGTAGTAGTAGTTCTAGGGCTTTCTTCACGGTTGAATTTGGGTCAGAGGCCTTCCTACTCAGTGCAGATCATGAAATGAGGGATTTGTTTTCAAGATCCCTCCTCTTCCTCTGGCACTTTGAAGTGGCATCTGTCACCCCAATGTCCATCAGAAGCCTTTGGTGAAATGTGAAAATACTGAAGTTTAGCTGCCACCACTGAGCAGCGTCCCCGGGCCGTCATGTAGCAGCTGCTGGAACAACTGGAAGCTGCTAAATTCTGAGTTGCCTTCTTAGACACCAGGTGTTCAGTTTCCAGAAAAAGAAAAACACCAGCCCATGCCCTCCTCGTGTGGAGAGCATCACAGCAGAAAGAAAGAATGTGATTCTGGCATCCAGCTTTGTGAGAGGATAAATGGTGGAGGAAGCGGCAAAAGGAATCCAGATTATCACAGAAAGCTGCTGTCTGTTTGCTGTGTCCTCCTGAAATGTGTTCTGGGGGAAAACGGAGCAGCAGGAAATGAAGCCTAGTGTTCTGCAGGCTGCAGCGTAAAGGAGTCACTGAGCCGGGACCCTGGCAGTGCAGAGAGCAAAGTGCAGCCCTTGTTCTGTACAGGTGCTTAATGCTGGAGGCAGGGAATGGGTCTGGTGCTTGATTGCCCACTGGTGAAAAGCAGATGATTTGAAGGAAAAACTGCTTTTTATTTTTTTCTTGCTGTGTGAATTTGGGGACTGGCTAAGGCTCACATGGCAACAGGACCTTTTAACAGAGCCGGCTCTGCTGCTTGTTGAGGTTTGCCAGTTCCCTCAGTACTTTATAAATCATGTGTTTGCGTCTGCCGTTTACATTGCCTGCTCCTGGCCAGCCAGAAGCAGGCTTTTAGCACCACGCTCCCTGAGCAGCGAGTGCTCCCTGCCTTGCCCGTCTCTGCTGGTGTTGCCCATTTTAAATCGTAGCTCCTACCCTACCCTTTGCAGTTCCAGCTGTTTGTGTGGTCACAGAGACACTTTGGCCTCTGCTTTTCACTCAGAGACTGCTTCTGAGTTAATGGCACTGCAAATGCTGTATCTCGTGTGTCACATGCAGTTTTCAGATCTTGAAAACAAATGTGACCTTTCTGTTCTGCAGACTGCTGCGGCTAGCTGCTGTGCCGCCCTAGTGAGTAGGTGATAGATCTCATCAGTTGCTGATGGAACAGACATTTGAAAATAGTGCTGAAAGTTACTCGGATCAGTTAAGAAAGACTTGTGCCTCTCAGATTTGCCCATTCTCTTCATCTGAGGGTACACCATAAATGGACAGGGAATTAATGAGCAACCCTGGGAATCTGTGGGCTGTTTAGATACAGAGATAGCTATTCCCTGTCCTCTTTCCCAGGGTAAACAGAGCAGTTCCTGGGTTCAAAGCAAGGCAGATGCATCGCCCAGCCTACAAAAAGACTCACCAGTAGAGGTGGTTGTGGTCCGTCTTGAAAAATGCGGAGCAGCTTGTCGCAGCGGTATATGTAGCTCCTTCACGCAGTGCTCCCTGGCCAGCCGAGCTCCTGCAGGCTGACCTGGCAGCTGGCTTCACTCGTAAGGAAATTTTCTGTGGAGCTGCAATATGTCTAGTCATTGATATTTCCTGCTCCTGCTTTCTTTCAAGTCCATCACATGGGTTTATCCTGCTTTGGGTGGACTTAAATGGTGAGGAGGAGAGGAGAACAATTGAAATAAATAGGGCTGTGGACTTTGCTGCAGTGTGTAGCTGGGATATGTGGTACTGCTATTTGGTCTATGTCTGTCTCAAGTCTGCCAGGCTTCTTTCATATACAGAACCACTTCAAATCATGCCCTACATAACTTTGCAGTGCTTGTGGTGTAAGTCTTTGATTAGGCTCTCTGTAGCCCTTAATGCTCTCTCTAATTCTCTGTGCTCCTCCAAACCCAGAATTGCACATGCCTCATTTTTTTGCCTTCCAGGAGCTGCGCTGCCAGCAGGGTCATTTCCTAGGATGCTTTTTGGCGGGCTGTTAGTGATAGTTTTTCGCTAAGGTTCTGGCCATACTTACTTAGCACTGTGCTTCTAAGCAAATGAGGGGATTGAGCAAAAGAATCTGAGCATCATTTGCTAAACCTAACACATTTCTTGCAAAACATGTCTTTTAAAATGCAGGATTTAAAAATCCTGCAAAGATTTTCAAAGCCAGGCTTCCACCAGCAGCTTGTACTTCACTGTTCCTGTTGTCCCAGCTGCTGTTGGCTGAGAATGGTAAGATTTGGATATTAACAGTTCTGTGAAGTGCAAAATCATGTTCCACTATTGGATAAATGTTGAATCCTTGTAGTTGATCATGTGTCCCAAGGAGGAGGAAAGATCTGCTTGATTTCTCTCCACAAACACTCAAGTGGATGGAATGGGGAGGTAGCAAATCACGCTGTGGCAGGCAAGATTCATGTTATCCACTAGGAAAATCTGTATAAATAAACTGGTGGAGAAAAAGCTGGACATGAGCCAAC
>VXBH01006146.1:0-11512 GCA_013400035.1 Rynchops niger
TGCCTTTGCGGGTGAGGGCGGCCGAAGGATGGTCGGAGGCTGGAAAAAAAGGAGAGAAGGAGGAGATGAGGCAGCTCCTGGGTAAGGAGGGGCAAACCCAGGTCCCCTCCTGCGGGGGGGGCGCTGCCCCACACCCCCCCGCTCCGTTCCACCCTCACCCACCGCCCTTCCCCAAGCTTGTGGCTGCAGCCAGAAAGCTGCAAACCCCAAACGGCATCTTCCACCGGCACCAAATGCCCAATTCCAGGTATTTCCTCCCCCCGGCCCCGAACTGCAATGGGGCTGGCAGGGCCCCGGTTCGCTGGGGGTCCCGAGGCAGGACTCACCCAGGGTGCGGGAGGGTGGCGCAGGTCTCTTGCTGCTGCTAGGGACAGGGGGGATGCGGCTCCGGAGCTCACCCAGCGAGCGGGAAGTGGTTCTATGGAGGAGAAAAAAAGGCCGTTTTAAACGCTAAGGCTGAGGTCCCCCGTTGTCCCCAGATGCCACAGGCGAGGGACGGGGCCTGGGGCCCCCGTGGGAGCAGGGGCAGGAGCTGCTGCACGGAAGCGCCCCGGGGCTGGGGGGGTGCCGGGCGGCCCTCTCACCTCTCCGCTCGCTTCCGCTTCTGTGCGGACACTTTGAAAACCGAGGAGGGCTTTGGGATGGAGGAACTCTTCGGGGGAAGCACCGGGACGCAGGCTCTGCGGGAAAAGAGGGGTAGTGCCAGGGCCAGAGCCCGAGCGCCCGCTCTCACGGGGCTGGGAGGCAACAGAAGCCACAGGAAACCTGCCCGGTTTTGCGGGGGAAAATAATTCAGACAGGGGTAGACCCTCAGGAGATCCGCGCAGGTGGTGGCAGCCACCCCACTGCTGCTGCTCCCTGAGGCTGGGCCATTCCCCTGTGCCTCAGTTTCCCCAGTTACCCTCCATAGGGACCGTTTCCGAGAGCTATAGGAGGAGACAGGGAGACCTAAGGGTGTCCCGCGTTACTGAGGGAGTGCCAAGCTCTGGATTTGGATGGTCACACACATCCACGCAGCTCTGGAAGAGTCAGAGCCTCTCTGAAGCACCAGCAATAACAAAAAAAACCCAAAAAAAACCCCCCGACTGCGCAGTGCCAACCCCTCGGGGAGGGGAGGCGATGCCCCACCTGCTTCCCCACCAGCGCTCGGGCTTCACAAGCCACTTGGAGGATGCTCCTCCGTGTCCAAAGGGAAAAAGAGAAATAGATTTCCTTGGAATGCTTTTTATCTATCTTTGCGAGCGACTCGCACGGGAGCTCGGCCCGCTGGCCGCCCGTCTGCGGGCCCAGCCTCCCCTCTGAGCCGGGCTGCGGCGATCCGCCCAGACAGCGAGACCACGGAAGGGGATCCCCAAAAGCGCGGGTAACCCATCCGGGGCAGCACTTACTTGGGCGCGACGGGACCGTCCCGCTTCTTCAGGAAGCTCTGGATGTTGTCCCAGACGGGGAATTCGGACAGGCTGAAGGCAACGGGCTTGGCCGCGCCGGGTGAATCGCCGACCTCGCAGATCTCGAAAGTCACGTTCAGGTCGCGGACGGGCGCAGCAGGCAGGGTCCAGCAGTTCTGGGCAGCCGACATCGCCAGGGGCACGCGGCTTTTGGTGACGGTCAGCGGACAGATTTTGGAGGTGCCACACGACGGCACCGGTGAGACGAGGGGCGTCTGGGCTGCTGCTTTAAGACAGGGGCTGCCTGGGCTCTGCGTCGCCTGGGGAGTCTCGGCTTCTTTCCCACCTCTCCGCTGGCGTTTTCTCTGCGTTTTGAGGCCGTGGGGAGTTGCCGGTTGGGAAGCGTTGTCGTCGTTCATCTCAGACCTCCTCCTCTTCTTAGCGGGGCTGGGAGCTGTCGGCATGGGACCGGAGAGCGGAGTGAGCCGCTGCAAGCATTGCAGGGCAGCGCTCGGCACAGGGGCACCGGCCACGGCGACAGACGCCGCTGCTGAAGGAGAGGAGGAAAAACAGAGTCACCTCCCTGCCTGCAGCTCCCAGGTACCCCCCAAACTCCGGGACATCCCCCTCCGCCCCCCCGTCACAGCTCAGCAAACCCTACAGCAGCCGTTTGCCAGCGGGTGTTTCCGTCAAACCACGTTAAACCCAGAGGAAAAGAGCCAGCACAAATAGTCCTGGCGCCTCGCCAGCCCTAAAGGCACCGGACTGGTCCCAGAGTGAGCGCGCCCCGTGGCCTGTCCCTGGAAAAAACAGGCTCTGCAGAGCCCGCGGCGTCGCTATGGGGTTGGTGCGTTGGGACTGAGGATGAGGAAGAAGATGCAGGCCGCCGGCTGGCAGGCTACGGCCAGGAGGTCTTGGGCAAAATGTACCGTGGAGTAAACAAGGTGGGAAAAAAAAAAAATAAAATAATGAAATGAGGATCAGAACTGTCGCTTCGGTCTCCTGGAGCAGAAACATCGCTCACGTTTAAGCTGACTTGCACAAACATGCTGAGCTCCCCAGAGACAAGGGCTGCTCAGCGGCTCCTGCCGTGCCCCGGGCTGCCGGAGATGCTGGCTGGCCTGAATCGCTCTACAAAGCCAGGCCGGAGCCGCTCTCGGCACAACCCGCCGGGCACCACGTCAGGAGAAACTCATCTCTCTGCCCCGTGCCCGCGGCTGGGAGCTGCTCCCACCCCCACCGGCTCCTCCAGCGCGCCCCGAGACAGAGGGGAGGGGACAGCACCCACTGTCCCAAACGCAGACCCCTCACCGTCACAGCCCTGCTGCGTGTCCTGGGCTGGGGTGGCCCCGCCGACCTCCGAGGGTCTGTTCGGAGACGTGGCTTGTTCCAGGCTTACACCAGCCCCCTGATGGACCAGGCGCTCCAGTTCCTCGAATTCCAAGACCATGTCAGGAGTTAGGAGGTTGGCAGCCTTCAAGAGGGAATATTGCTTTCGGGCAACGCTCAGGATCGCGGCTACAAGCCTGGGACAGAAACAGACCCAAGAACCAGTTAGGAGGTGAGCTTGAGCCAGTCGGTACCAGAGGCTCAGCACCACCGGCATCACCTTGGAGACGCCGCCTTGAGCGGGGCAGAGCCCATTAGCAGAGTTTTCGGGGAAGAGAGACAAGCTTTGAAGCTGTGAGATACCCAAGCTGCAAATCTCTTGCTGGACAACCTGACCTGCACGTTCGCCTGTTGGTTACAAGGGACCAAACGGCATTCACAGGCTTTTTGCCAGGCCTCAGACAGTCGTTAGCTCGGCTAGAGGCAGACCGGGATCCAGGCACGCGTCGAGGCCAGCCTCCCTCCAGAGACCTTTCTAAAGAGGTTCATTCCGCCAAGGCGCTCGGGGCAGAGACATCCGCAGATGGTGCCACAGGAGCCCTGCCAGGGCAGGGCCTGGGGGAGCTGAGGCAGGAGGAAAGACTTCGCGGAGGTAATTTCAGGACTAATGACATACACTTAAGGCTCACACGGTCGCTGTGCCTGGAAACCTTCATTGCTGGCATTTCCAGGACAGATTATCCCATGGGATTAGATCCTCAAGGGCCAAATCCCTTATTTTACAGGGCAGGCAGTCATCTGCAGACAAAGACCCAGGCGCACGTCCATCTAGACCATCCGTGGGATGGGTACACGCAACACAGGAGGGTGGACAACTCGTCCTCCGTAGGCAAACCAGAGGAAGTGGCACATGGGGACAGCACAAGAACACTCACGTCTCTGTCTGGCTGCTGGACAACCCCTTTAGAAGGCAGCTTGGTTTCTTCGGTTCCAGCTGGCCATCTGTCTGGCGGGATGCTCCGGGGCTGCTGGGAGGGTTTTCCTCTGGAGCCTGGAGCAACCACCCAAAAGCTCAGGATTAGCCCATATTTGAGCTGAGTTTGGTCCCCAAACTCCCTGTTAGCTGGGAAGTGAAGGGGTTTCGCTGACACCTACCGAGCCAGGACCCCAGGCTGAGCTCCTGCCCTCTCCCAGCATGCCCAGTGTGCCCCACATGGGTATTTGAGTCCCCTGGTCATCACACCAAGCCCTCCCACGCTGCCTGCCCCTTCTCTCACCTCCTCCACTGATTCCAGTTGCAGCCGAACAGGCCATCCAGCTTCCAGCTCCTGCTGCTCTCCATCACACTCCATCTCATCCTCCAGGGCCAAGCATGTCTTCGGGACAGCTTTCTCCAACCTACAGAAGACAGAGAAGAAGCCACTGAGCCAGAGAAGATGCTCTGGTGAAGCCATCATTTTGCGTAAGAAGTTTTGGGATGGCTCAAACAGAAGATTTGGCCTTTGGAACCCAGCTTCCCTTGGTGCTCGCGCGCTGTGGTCCCTCAGGTTCTAGCTACACCTGACCACAGTTGAGATGATGGTGCACACCAGCAGAGAAGCTCATCTGCTTTCTGACGGACACCCAGGTTCCAACCAGCACTAAAACCCTGCAGGCTCCTTGACCCAGGGGACACCAGGAGGTCACACTGAGCTCTGTCCCTCCTCCCCACCAGACTCACCCGGGCAGCTCCACTGGGCTGGAGCTGAGGGCAGGCTGTGGCGCCTGGTTATCTGCCTGCCGGGCAGTGTCCTCGTAGGCACGGAGCTTTGCCCGCAGATCTGCCACCTGCAAGGAAGGATCACCTCTTGCTTAGATGGTTTCACAACCCCCAGGAACTCGGAGGTCCGCATCCCAAGCAAACCACGGCTAAAGACAGCGCCCTGCCCTCCCTGCCAGCATCTCACCTCTGCTTTCAGCTGCTCGCAGATCACGGCGTATTTATTAGCGTGGCAGTCAAAGCTGAGCACGTTGCTCTTCAGCTGCAGAGACAGGGACAAGGGAGAGGTTAAGGAAGCACTGGGGCAGCACGTGTCCCTCTCCTGACACAGCTCCTCAGCCTCCTCCAGGCTCCAGGGTGGCTGCAGTGGACACAATCAGTGCTCAGGGACACGCTGCCTTGGTCACAAGCCTTTTTGGGCTCTGGGCTGAGGAGCTTTAGCAGAAGACCAGGCACACAGTGTCTGCAGCTTCATCAACCGCTTTCTGCCCAGGGCAGCGCCCCTAGAGCTGGAAAGCTCAAGCTGGAGAAGGGAGGCACCCACTAACGTACCCCACCACGCACCAGGCTCCTTCCCACCCATCCCCAGCAGCTCCCAAACACACGGCAGATCATCATCACAACGCCAGGTCCTCACCGACAGCTTGATGTCCTTGGCCCGGTTGGCGTACTTGAGGGTGTTGTAGGTGTCCTCATAGGCCAGCACGCAGGGACTCACCGCGGCGATCATAATGGTGCGGCAGTTGCCACCAATGGAGTCCTTCAGCAAGCGCGTGAGCTTGCTGTCCCGGTACGGGATGTGGGTTTTCTTGCTCTGTACCAAGAGATCAAGAGTCCACTCAGCTTTTGGCCCTTGAGCGCTCAGCTCCGAATACCGTGTCGCAAGGGAACGGCCACGCACATCCCACAGCACCTCTCGGAGCCCAGCCCAGGCTGCCGTCCTCACCGCACCGGCCAGACCATCGCTGGAAGACACCCCCCACATTCAACCTCCCTGGAGAGCCAGAGCCCGGCAGGGCCACGCGATCAGCGTTACCTTTGCATCAGCCAGCGCGTTGATGACGTTGATGAGGGCCAGCAGCGAGCGGTTGATGTTGGCACCCTCACGGAGCCTCTCGCCCTTGGCGTTGGTGACTGAAGCTCGCTCCGAGCCTGCCAGGTCGATCAAACTCATCTTGGCCACTTGCAGATCCCGAGTGAGACCACCAACACGGTCCTGCTGCTTCACGAAGATCTGCAAGGACAGAGATGGGTGAGGCCACAGCTCAGCCAGGCACACGGGATTGCTGGCTGGAGGCAGCACCACCCGTTTCAATGTTTATAAAAGGATGGCAAAGAGGATCACACAGGCTGTGAGATCGAGCAGAGGAGCCCAGCACGCTGCGAAGACAAGCCAAAATCTTGTCAATGACACAAGTAGCAAAGCCACGGAAGGGATCTCGCAAGAAGTGACAGAGCTACGGAAAATAATCAGCATCTCCTACGCTTGCTGAGCGAGCGGGGTCCAGCTGGTTGGGTCCCTGAAGGGCAATGCGCCAACCCAGAGCCCCGGCGTGACCCTGGAAGTGCTCACATACGCGACAGCCCCAACCTTGACTCCGACTGTGGATTTCACCAGCAAACTCTGGCGGCAACGGGGGCTGCAAGCCCCCAGACGTGATCTGTCAGTGCCCCCATGGAGGCATCCAGCCAGGGCTCTCTGTGCTAAGCCCTGTTCCCGGCTGGCGTGGGCAAGGAGGGACACAGCCACCGAGACTCCCCTGGCAGCATCACTTCATAACTTCCCCTTTTGCATCCCTAAAGATCTCCCAGGAGAAGCAAACGCTTCCCCCACCACCCTGTAACACCCTCAGCCCCCCAGGAGCAACTCCTGCATGGACTGGAGGTGCCACAGAGGCTGGTAACTGATCCTGCGTCCTCACCAGACCACGGTTTGCCTGCCGGGATGCAGAGCCGGCAGCGGGAAGGGCACATTTCCAGCGCAGCTAATGGATTCGCGGCAGGCAGGAATCCAGCACCCACCGACAAGCCCAGCTGGGAAGCCGGCTGGGAAAGCATCCAGACACCTGGACTTCCCCCCTGCAAGCAGCAACAGGCAAAGCACCAGGTCCACACTGAAATTACAGTCAGAGCCCTCCGTCTCCCCACGCAGCCGTGACGGCCCTGCTAATTTGGGGAAAGGCCTGGCTGGAATTGAAATCAACAGGCAGGTTTGTGCAGGAGAGCACTGAGAAAGCAGGGGCCAAATTTACAGACACCCCCCCAGGGGAGCGTAATTCCTGGCTCAGTTCCGAGGGGGACACGACAGAGGAGACAGCAGCCTGCCCGTGGCACCTGGGGGGAGGAACAGGCACGAGCCAGTGATAACTGGCCCCACTTTGCTCTGGGTCAGGTTTTAGGTACGGCTCCCTCACGCCAAGCCAGCAAGAGTCAAAAGCCCAAAGTGAAATTTCAGCCCTTGGGAGATGTAACACCAAGCTGGGAGTATGGGGCTGCCCAGGAGACGCGGCCACCAGCACCACCAGTACGTGCTGTCCTGCTGCAGCACTGGCTAGTGGCCTGCCCAGCCCCATTCCTCTTTTTTCAGAGCCATGACCACTCTGGTTTCCCCCATGGCACACCAGGAGCAGCAGCAGGAACCCCGCGACGCTGGTTCTGGCAGGGGCTTGCTCTCTAGCCCCCTTTTCGGCACAGCTCCTGAGCAATACCGCAACCGCCGGCCCTCACCTGGAAGATGGCGTGCGAGCGGGAGGAGGTGGCGTTGGCATCAGTGGGATGCTGCGTCCGGTTTTTGTTGCCGTTGGCCAACATCTGCAGGAGCTGCTCTGCCGACGCGGGCTGGGAGAGAACGGGCAGAGGGAAGGTATCAGCACGGCCCGTACGCATGCACTGAGATGCCGAGCAGCGACGGCGACGCAGGCTGAGGCATCCCACAGCTCCGCGGGGCTCATTTCAGCTCGGGGTCACGTTTCCTGCCAGCCAAGAGCCGTGCAGGCAGCACCCCTGTATCTTCACACGCCTCCGTGTCCCCAGGACACGTGCTCGCTTTCAGAACTGGCGTAGGCAGTGCCCATTTTTATACCCACCTGATGGAAGGAGAGACCTTGAACCACGACTCCTTTCTCGGGATCCTCCCGGATGGCCAGAGGGCCCTTGGGCTCCAGCAGGTCATGAATCTGTTCGTTGTACACCTGGAGCAGGGAACTCGATGTAAGGCTGAGGTCTGGTTCCCCAGCAGCGAGAGGAGCTTTGTACCCCAGGGTCACGCACAACCTGGTGTCTCCAACACCCCCTCCAGGACCTGGAGAGCAGCTGATGGTGCTCTAAACGCAGAGAACAGCTTGGGAGGGCTTTACTGGCAAGACGCCGTGCCACCGCTCCTCTAAAGCCCTTTCAGCCAGGAAGCCCTCATCCCTATGGGGACCATGGCACGGAAGAGACAATTCCCTGACTCCAGATGGGAGAAACCAGCAGCACCAGTTTACCAAACTGGGCGGGTGAGCCTGCTTCCACTCGGGCTCTAGGGCTGCCCTGGTGACACTGGGCACAGCTGGCAGCCTCGAGCGTGGCACTATGGGCTCCAGATCAACCCCAAATCTTAGCAAAAGCGACCCAGAGGCAGGAGGGGACATGGCTCAGGGGCAGCGTACCTCCTGGTAGGAGACGAGGACCTCGCAGCTCTTCTCCTCCTTCCTGGCCTCGATCCTCTTGTAGAGCTCCACCATGGTGAGGTACATGATGCCAGGGTTTTTCTCCGAGCCCAGCATGGTGTAGGTTTTTCCTGCTCCAGTTGCGCCGTAGGCAAACACTGGGAGGAGAAAAGGGTAGAGGGTGGAAACGATCGTTAATTAACGGGAGCGGCGTAGGGAGTGCCGGGGAGGAGAGCTTCCCACAGCAACCCCTGCGGCAGGGGTCGCTCGCAGGCTTTGCAGAGACGAGGCAAAGCTAATTACCCTCCACACTGGCTGCACTACCCGTTAGTGGAGGTTTGGGGTTTCTTTTTTTTCCCCCCGCCTCGTTTCAGCCACTCTAACCCAGAGACAGAGTGCGTGGCCAAACCACCACCTGCTTCGATGCTCAAGTCACCCCGAACCTTCCCCTTTAACAAGCTGAGCAGCCCCCTTCCCCCGGTCTCTCGCCAGAAGGTGTTTCTTCTTCCAGACCTTGCAATTCATCTCACTTTTCCCCCCATCCTTCAACACCCTCTTTGAAGCATCACCAGCAGAGCAGGACACACTCATCTAGAGAGCCTCAGCCCTTCTCCCCATTAGCAGCACTCAGTGCTTCACAACTCTCTCATTTACGGATCCCGGAGTTATTTTATGCAGATAAAGACACGAGCCGTGCCTGCCAGGTGGGCATGGTGACAGAGGCAGCCTTCAACGGCTCACAGAGCACGCTGGAGAGCCAGGAATAGCATCCTCCAGTCCCAGTGCCCGGCCCGGCACATGATTAGACAGGAGAGCAGTCGTCTCCCGCTCGGTGCCTGCTTCGCAGAAGTGATGGGCTCGTTAAGCCGCTCGTCGGCTGACAGCCTGCGAACAGCACGAGGTTCTGCGGCGGCCGACGAGGAGCTTTCAGACCTGGCACGGAGCTTTCCAGACCCGGCTTTGCGTTGCTGCCAGCCTGGGAGACACGTGCAAGGGGCACGGCAGCGCCCAAAGAACCCTGAGATGTGTCTGCTCCATCCCAGATCCCATTCCGAAACTCAGCATCCTCCTGAAGCTCTGCCCGTTACGGCGATTTCGGCTGGGAAGGTATGGCGAAACCAAGGTGCTCTTTGTGCCATGGATCCACCTGATTTCTTCCCATCCTTCCCACCCTGTGAGAGCAGAGAGCAAGTGATCCTCATCCCTTGAAATGCCTGGAAAGCGTCTGCCCAGCCTCATTTTCTACCCCAATGCCCATCTCCACCTTCTACATCCCATCTCAAAGGGTGCCAAGCACCGCTGCAGCCTCCAGTATCACAGAATCACAGAAAAGCCTGAGCTGGGAGGGACTGGGAGGGAGCTGAAGACACCATCTGGTCCCAGCTTTTGTGGGAATCAGAGTCATAGAATTGCCTGGGTTGGAAGAGACCTTTCAGATCATTTAGTCCAACCATCACAAAAAGGAAAAAGGAGCCTGGGTGGGATTATCTTGTACCCTGTCCAGTAGCCTCTCAAACACCTCCAGCCAATGGGGACTCTGCTGTGTCCCTGGGGATGTTGTTCCGTCACTGTAAAAAGGATTTTTCTTCCATTGAAATGAAACCTCTCTCAATGCAACGTGTACCTGTTGCCCCTTGTCATCTTCAGGATGACAGAAACTCCATCCTCTCTGCAGCCTCCCTTGAAGCACTCAACAACTGATGAGGTCTGCCCTGAGCCTTCTCTTCTCCAGGGAGAGGAGCCCCAGCTCCTGCAGTCTTTCCCCCTAAGGCAGGTTCTCCAGCCTCCTCTGGACCTTCTCCACTCCGCCTGCGTCCTGCTGGCGGGGGCCTAGAGCTGGACGCAGCACCCCGAGCGCAGCCTGACAAGCAGCTGGTGGGGTGATCTGCCTCAGCTAGAAATGTCACAGCGGATGCAGCCCAAGATCTCGCCTTCACTGCTGCCGCAGCACACTGCGACTCCCATTCAGCTTCTTGTCTGCCAGGACCTCCAGGTCCCTCCCTGGACTGGGCTCCCGGGTTATCCCATCCCTGGTGCAGGACTTTGCACTCCTCAGTGTTAAACTTCACACCGTTCTTCCTCGCCTGCTTTTCCAGCTCGGCCAGATCTCACCCTGCCTGGTCCAGCTCTGGGGACCCCAGTACGAGGAAGATATGGGCCTGTCAGAGCCGGTCCAGAAAGTGATCCAAGGGCTGGAACAGCTCCGCTATGGAGAGAGGCTGAGGGAGCTGGGGTTGTTCAGTCTGGAGAAGAGAAGGCTCCGGGGGGACCTTATTGTGGCCTTTCAATGTATTAAGGGGGCTGACAAGAAAGAGAGAGAGAGACCTAGGGCCTCTAGTGACAGGGTGAGGAGCAACGGTTTTTAACTGACAAAGAGAAGGTTAGACTGGATCTCAGGAAGAAATGTTTTACGCTGAGGGGGGTGAGCCCCTGGCCCAGGTTGCCCAGAGAAGCTGTGGCTGCCCCATCCCTGGAGGGGTTCAAGGCCAGGTTGGACGGGGCTTGGAGCAACCTGGGCTGGTGGGAGGTGTCCCTGCCCAGGGCAGGGGGGTGGAACAAGATGGTTTTTAAGGTCCCTTCCAAGAAAACCATTCTGTGATTCAATAAGAATGATTCGCGTTTCACTTCCTCTCATTTACCTGCCAAGATTAGGTGACATTTCCATATCAGGATCATCCCTGTCCTGATCACACTTGTAACCGCCCCAGCTTGGTGCCACCAACAAGTTCAAGGCTCTATCTTTTCACGTTGATGCTGTCGTGTGTCCCCCCCGGCTTTCCCCAACTGCTTGAGGGCTTCCAAAATAAAACCACGGCTCCGCTGAGCCCACCCAGCCCGGGAGGGACGGAGCAGGAGCTCCTGCAAGGACAAAAGGCGCTTGTTGGGTCTTACCGGAGCAGTTGTAGCCATTGAGGACACTGTCCAACACATCGTGGGTAGTGTGCTGGAACACCTCCTCCTGCGTGGCCTTCTCCCCGAAAACCCGGTCGAAAGCAAACTTCAGGTCCTTGCCCTGGTGCTTGGGCCCGCGGGCAGGCAGCACGCCCCCCGAGGCACCGCTGGGCTCCTCGGGGTCAAAGATGAGGATGTGCTGGTCGACAACGCGCAGGACAGGGTGCGCAGCTCGCTCTCGCTCACAGGGGACGGAGGGTCGCACCCGCACCACCACGGTCACGCTGCCCTCCTCGGGTGGGGGGCCCAGCGCCATGGGGACAGTGGGGAGCTGGGGCGGGGACATGGTGCCGGCTGCAGGACACAGCTCTGGGCTGGAACGTCCCGAGGGTCTCATGCACTCTGGTGGGGAGGATGGGGGTGGGATATGGGTCAGCCGGGGTGTGACACAGTGGAGGGGGAGGCCAAGATGTCACACCCCCACCCCATGCCCT
>VXBH01006146.1:39323-60362 GCA_013400035.1 Rynchops niger
TGCGGGAGAGCCCTCCCGCTCCCGCGGCGCCTACAAAGGCCTACGGGAAGCGTAGGCCCGGCGCCGGGCGCGGCCCGGCCCCCACACACCCGCGGAGACTACCGGTCCCGGCATGCCCCGCGAGCCGGCGCCCAATCGCGGCGCGCTTTGTTGGGGGGGTGCGGCAGGCCCCGAGGCCCCGTTTCAAGATGGCGGAGGACGGTGAGACAGCAGTGAGGCGGCCACCGGCGAGGCCCCCGCGACCGCCGGCGGAGGAGAACGACCACGAGCACTGCAGCGACTGCGAGAACGAGGCGGAGCGCGGCTCCCACCGGGGGTGAGCGGCGGCCGGGCCCATTGAGGCGGGCAGCGGCCGGGAAGTGCGCGGCGCCCCGCCCCGCCGGCACGCTGATTGGCCGCCTCGCAGCATCCCGCGCTGCGATTGGGCGAACTGCCCGTCAGTTTGGCCGGGGGGGACGGGCCCGCGGGGCTCCTATTCACGCCTGGTGTGGGAGCGTGTTCTGAAGCTAAGCAGGGTCGGGCCCGTTCGTGGCGCGGATGGGTGACGGCGTGTGGGGGGAACAGCCAGAAAGGGGCCGCGAGTGCATCTTTTTCGGCAAAAATGAGCCCAATTCGCAGCTCTTCTTGTCCATGCGTTAGAGTATGTCTTCCCACATTCCCCAACTCCTCCAGCGCAAACCTTGTACTCCTCCTGGCATCTCCGGCACCGCGGTGGCGCCCAGGGTGGTGGCACAGTTGGGCGCATTGTCTTGCTCCGCGGAGCCTGTGGCCTCCCGTGGCCATTACTGCACCCTGGAAGAAGCCCAGGCTTTTGCACACCCATCCTGTCGTTATCCTAAACACAGTCCAGGGTTTTGCAAAGCTCAGCTGACATCGTCTTGTGGCTGGAGGAGTGTGGCGTCCAGAGGCACGCAATGGTGAAATAACAACGATTAGGCTGGGAGTGAGCGCGTGCGGCGGGGCAGGTCCGTATCTAGGTAGGAAAGATCTAAAATCCCTAACGTAGTACCCGCGTTACTCACTGCCTTAATTAACGAGGCGCAGAGCTGCCTCCCCATGCCTGTGGTTTGCCGGAGAGGTTTTGTCCTCGTTCCCGCTGGCTCTGCCTGCGGCGGGGCACGGGAACATCACGTGTTTCCAGAGGTTTCCGTAGGTTTTGTGCCTCGTGCTTTCCACACCGGAGCCTCGCCAGGCTCCTCTTCCCGCTCGCCCTGTGCCCCTGCAGCTGCTTTCCCAGCCCTGCGACATGGAGACCGTCAGCTTGAAGAGCTCTTCTCCCTCTGTTGGCAGCTCTCCGTAGGCAATCCCGCCTGTCCGTTAAGTGAAGTGAATAAAAGGTCACGCAAGAAATATCACAGAGGCTTTTTTTTATGACAGCACAGATGCTTGTTTATATTTTATTTGCCTCCCGGGTGTGGCACCGTGTCTCAGTTTAATAGGTTTAGCTGTGGTTGGGGAGATTTTTCTTTTCTTTCCCTCTGACATGATTAGGTTTGTGGAAACCAGAGCCGAGCAGAGAGGAGACGCGGTGCTTAATCACCGTTATTTCCCAGCTCAGGGCTTCAGCTTGCCCTTTGCCAGGAAAAGGTGTGTTCTTGAGCCCTCTTCCTACCCTAGTGTGGGCATCGCGCCTTCTGCGACCCTGAGGAGCTCAAATGCAGTTACCTGCCCCGAACAGAGCGAGCGTTGAAGCACATCAAGGTAACTGGGCAGCCTGGGAAGTGTCCCGTAACAAATATACTTAAAAGAGTTTGGATCGCATGGGAAATAACATTAAAAGCGTGGCTGGTGGGCAGAGTGATAACGAGTGCAAGCCAGGGAGGCTTTGGAGCTCTGGCAAATCTCCTGTCCCCCCCCAAAATCTAATGGGGGATCCACCTAGGAGAGAAAAGACCGAGGGGGTAGGAAAGGTGGTGGTTTTCTTTCTTGATGCACGTCGGGTCCGTTGATGTCGTGCTGTCACGTTACGTTGGGGTGTGGGAGCGCTTCTGGTCCCCCCGGCTGAATGCTGTCCCCAAAAAGGGGGCAGGGGAAGCGCCTGGGGCCGCGGGGGTTTGCAGAGCGCTGCTGGGAGTCCTGCCTCTGCCCAGGGCGCCTTGAGAGTCACTGGATCTTGGCTCTGAGATTTAAAACATAAAAATATTACTTAGCGAGAGCAATACTTCCTCTCCTTTTAAGGACAGGAAAGAGGAATTGAGTTTCCTCTGCCTCAGTCCTGTGTCAGCACCGGGCAGTGGCTGCCCCGCTCTCCGCTCTGGCCGTCCGAGTTGATTTCCTAGAGAAAAAATTCCCAGTTTGACGTTTGTTGCGATTTCCTTTGTGCAGAAAGGGCTTCTGTCATGTCTCCGGTGTCTGCGGAGGGTTTATTCCCGTTGTAGATACAAGACACCGGAGAGGCAGGAGACGCCGGCGCCGGCTCTGCTCCCCGGAGCTGCCGCGAGCTCCGCGGGGTTTGTCAGTTCACAGGCAGCAAGCGGCAGCGGTGAGACCAAGGATTCGAGTGTCCCAGCCTCGTGAGACGGGTCCGTCGTTGGCAAAACCACCCGGGGAAGCAGTTTTGGGTGGGAAGAGTTCAGGGAGGATCCTGTGGCACAAATTAGGTTGTTGCTGGAAGGGGTGTTGGAAAGCAAAAGGGCTTTTTTTTTGGTGGGAGGGCGGGCAGCTGCCTGGTTTGGCGATCCCTGCCCGCACCTACACCGCGAGAGGACGTTCCTGGGACAACCGCCGTGCTCTAACATGCGGAATTTAGTGCTGGGTCTTACATGGAGTACAAAAAGGCCAGGCTCTGCTTCGGGACCTGTGCTCCGCCATCTGCAGAACCTCCCTCCCCGCTCCGGCCCCTAATGAGATTACAACCTAAGTACCGCGCCCGATTAGCCCCAGGTTTGGCAGAAGGATTTTCCAGCACCTAAATAAGGAGCAGGGTTCTAGTCTTTCTCATCTGACACCTTTCAGGCGAGGAAGCCAGGCCCTGCGGTGGAGGAATTGCAAAACCGCACAAGCCCTTGTCCCAGTCTGCGTTTCCAGTTTGGGTTTTGAGGACAAATGAGCAACATTTGGTACGGTTTGCTGCCTTCGGTGGGAGACAGTCTGAGACCCCAAGCGTGGCCTTTCGATTTGTGTAACGAAAGATGCTTTCTGATGGCCGCGACGTGTACGCTGTGGGGAATAACGCCCTGCTCTTGCCATCGAAAATACCACCCACGGATACGGGTGGTACATAACTGGGTGCTGAGCCCCAGTTTGTTACTGGATGTGTCTGCTGGTGGAGGACGGTCAGGCTGAGCGCGTCTCGCCTTGGAACAAGCCCAGGCGGTTTATTTAGGTGCTTCCAAAAGTCTGTTTCCGAGATCGCGCAGGTTATGGGTATTATTTTCTGCGCAGCGGTTGAATTGGGCTCCTTTCCTTCAAACTGGAGGAGCCGTCTGGTAGCGGGGAAGGGGGGTTGCAGCGACAGGGCATGGCCGTGATGGTGGCGATGCCTTTTCTGGGAGAAAGGAAAAGTATTTTCCTTAGTCAGAAAACGGACCGTTGTGATCCCGGAGGTGATCGGGAGATGTTTCGCTTAGAGCAGCCAACGCGCCCTCCTCCACCCGCTTTATCTCTCGAAGCAGCTCAGGCTGGAGAGGAGATAACGGGGGAAAAAACGCCGCAGCCGGGAGGGCCGTGGGCTGTGGGACGGGAGCTGGCCTGGCGCTTAACCCTTCCTGGGGGGCAAAACCGGTGTCAGCCCTCGCAGCGACGTGGGTCGCATCATCTGCGGTAACTGGGATTTCGGACGGTGCAGCTTGTCCCAGGACACCGGTGGGACATTGCTGTTAATTTAGGGAGTGTCCAAGGGGCTTCAGCTACCCTGGAGCATAAAGAAGAAGACGTTCTCTTTCCTAAATGGACTTTAAAATAGAAAATGCCTATAATTGTTGCTTCCCAAGGTACAGCGAGCTGGACCTTGGGGTTTCCCAGCATT
Source organism: Rynchops niger (assembly GCA_013400035.1). Taxonomy (NCBI): domain Eukaryota; kingdom Metazoa; phylum Chordata; class Aves; order Charadriiformes; family Laridae; genus Rynchops; species Rynchops niger. Next base: position 43,291 of record VXBH01006146.1, read on the forward strand.
TTCCTGCGTGCTGGCGACTCCTCGGCCGGGTTGGTTTTCATCTCCCAGCTGGAGCAGGGCCCTTCCCCATGTCGCGGCACCTGGGAATGCAAAAACCTCATCCCACCTTGTGCCACCCTGATTTCTTCCAGGTCACGACGGCTTTGCTCATAAATCAGGGAGGGTTTTTCTCAGCGCTTTTACCTGCGAGCCCGGCGTGGGGCTGAAGCGATATTGGTTGGGCTGAACTCATTAGCAGCAAGCTGGGAGTTGGCAGCTCTGATTTATGAAGCAAAGCGACGCCGACTGAATATGCAGGGGCTGGGAGGATTTTATTTGTCGCATCTGACGCCCGCAGCATCCCAACTCGGAGGTGACCTGGGAAAACGTGTCCGTCTCCTTTGGAAAGGGGCGGCTTCCCAGCATCTGCCCTCGCACGTGCTCGCAAAACCCCTCGTGCTGTCAAGTTTGCGGTGGTAAAATCAGGAAGGAATGAGTTGGATGTGTTTATTGCAGCTCCGTGGTGGGTGGTTTGGCTCATCCCAGGGCCTCGGTGTGGCCATCGTGGCTGGCTGGGCACCGGCCAGGTCTCGCTTGTGCTCTGTTGCAAAGGAGTTAAAAAAAAAAAAAAAAGCCCAAACAACCCAACATCGTGCATTTGTCACCAAAATCAATAGCGGTGTCAGCACCGCTTTGCCGTAATTACTTTTGCTGTCATGTCAGAGCTCGCGGCTCCCTGGCTGGAGGTAAAGCCCTTTCTGGGGGTGGAGGAAAGGTTGAGGCATCCTCCCCCCAGCTTCCAGGGATGCTGATCCCCGCCGAGCTGCGTCTTCGTGGCTGCTCCTCTCTGTGCTCTTGGAAAAGAAGGGGGGCTTCTCACCGAGCCCCCTTTTGTGGAGCAGCTCCCCCTACGCCACTGCTTGTTCCCCGTGCCGGTGAGCGGACGCTTGCCGTCTCCCGGTGTTTCACGTGGGGGCTCTTGCCGACAGCCAGAAATCTTTTTGCCAAACAGATGCCATCCAGCAGAGTCCCCGCTGCTGGTGGGGTTTTGTCCGGAGGAAAGCCGTCTTCCCCTGCTCAGCTGCTCCGTGTCCTGCAAACCAGACGTCTCCGCTCCGCGGGGTGACGGCAGCCCGTCATGTCGGGTTTCTGCGCCGGGAGCAGCAGCGGCCTCGCCGTCCGCAGGCATCCCTGCACCCAGCCCTCCCTGCTTCGTCCCTCAAAAAACCCATTTCTCAGTCCTCTTTTTCCCTGGTTTCAAAACTCCCTGCTCAGCCCAGGGATTTTTCTTTTTTTTTACACCTTTTTCCCCTCCCTGCTTTCTTCTTTTCCTGGCCTTGTTGAAATGAATAGTTGGACGCCGCTCCAACGTATTTTCCAGCGTGTTGCTTCTTTCTTTTTCTCATTCCACCCATTTTACTGCTATCTTGTGTTTGGTAAAGACATTAAGCTGGTCCAGGAGTAAGCAGGACTTGGCGGGGGGCGGGGGTTCCAGGCTTGCCGATGCCTTCGTTTCACCGTCTGCCTCTGGGCAGATGAGAGCCGTGCCGTTGTCCCCGCTGTGAAAGCAGCAAGCGTTTTGGGGTGCAAGGAAGGAGGTGCCTCTATATCTTAGAGTAAATAATACACTGGCTTGGATTCCCGAGCTGAGATTTGGGGAAAGAAGAGGATGAGGTCCCTGGGTGCAGGAGCTCAGGGACACGTCCCACGGTGTTGGGGCTGGTGGGGGTCTCCGGGGCAGGTAGGGCGGACCCAGTCCGACAGAGCTTGTACTGGTTTCCAGCCAGCACCGCTCTGGTGCCGGCTGGCGGTGGGCTTTGCGGTTGTAGGTGCTGTGGAGATGCAAAGAGTGGCTCCCACCCAAGATTCTCCATGGCGCCATTCTCCCCTTCTTGAGCCAGACGCAGGTTTTGATCCTTGGTGAAAACAGAAGGAGGAAAATGCTGTGGCTTGTTTGCAAAGCGAACTCTGTGCCATTGATGGGGACAGGACAGAGCTGAGCGACACTGGTGATGTGCTTTGCAGAAGACCCCTCGTGTGTGGTGGCCGCTGGCCCGGTGTCCCCCTCTCTTCCCCTCTCATCCCTCCACTCAGTCCTGCTCCAGCTGTCTCTGGGGTTGAATTTCCACCTGAGCCGTGACCCTCTCAGGGACTGTAACCTGGTTTGGGGGACCGTTGGCAGGGAGGCTCCTGGTTTGGGGTGCCCCAGTTCCGCAGCAGTAACGTCACCTGTCCCGCGTTGGGATATCGCGGCAGGGCTGAGGTGACACATGCCGTGCTGGTGGCAGGCACCTCTCCTGTGTCTTGGCATCAAGTCCCAGCCAGACCTGCCCGTCGGTGAGGCCGGGCTCAGCGCAGCGTTCCACACCTGCGGCTGCCTTGGGGTCATCATCATCTGGGTGTCCCTCCATCCCTGGAAGGAGGAGCGATGCCCTGGCACAGGCGCTTCCCACCCTGCGCTCCCAAAGAGATTTGCTGCTCAGTCTCCATTTCCCAACTCCACGATAACAATATAATAATTTTCCAAACTAACAGCCACCTCTTCTCCCTAGATCATCGCCTCTGCGGGGGGNCTTGGCCACCAGCCCCTCTCTGGTGCCTGGCCCTGCTGTGGCTGGACCAAGGCTGGACAAGTGTTTCCTGCTCCCATGTCCCTCCTTGGGCTCAGAGAGGAGGAAAAAGCCCAAGCTGGGCATTCCTGATGTTCCACGTGGTGGATTTGGACATGTTGGGGCTGAGCAGGGTGATGTGACAGCAAAGACGTGGTCACCTGCAGTGCAGGGCTGGCTCATGGGGTGGGAGATGTTGGTGCTGGTCCCCTTTTGGGAGCTCACCGCTGGGAGGGATGCTGGGGAGAGGACAGGTGGCTGCTCCCCCCGTGCGCTGGGTATTCCTCCTCCCGGAGACTTGGATTCAGAGCAGGGAGCTTGTATTTTCTTTAGTGAGCTTTAGAAACCTTATAAATGTTCTTCGGTAAAAGAAAGGCTCTAATGATGTTTCTTTTGTTCCCTAGCGGCTTGAGTCCAGCAAATGACACTGGAGCCAAAAAGAAGAAAAAGAAACCGAAACGGAAGAAAGAGAAAGGAGGAGATCAGCCCGACCAGGCTCAGGACCAGTCGGCGAAGGTGACCGACCCCTTCCCACAGTCACAGCCCCGTCTTGAACCTTGCCAATGTAGCTTAGGGCAAGGAAAGAGTCTCCCGATCCTGGTTTTAGGCACTCGGCTGCTCAAAAAAACTTCAGGTTTAGAGTAATTTCCCCACCTGGCTGCGTGCATGGGAATTTCCAATGCTGCGGGAGGCGTTTGCGGAGCGCTCCAGGGTAAAGGCGGTCCTTGGCTGGATATGCCAACCAGTTCCAGTGCTGTGGTGAAAGGGTCGGACTGGCGCCTCCGAGTTATTCTTTCCGGACACCAGCTGCCCCCTCGCAGGCAGGGAACCGCCACGCTGCCCCCTGCCAGCTTCCTCTCCTGCCCGCAGCCAGCACAACAAGCGCCTTCTCCTGCTTCTTGGACGACATCTGATGTTGTTGATTTTTGCTTGATTAACATAAGAACAGCAGCCGGGGCAGAGCAGGGTCTGTCTTACCCTTCTTGGCTTTGCCCGATCCTCACTAGCAGATGGTGCTCCGTGAAGGAGCGTGGGACGCGCGAGGTTTGTCCCTCCCAGCGCTGGCAGTCACCCCTCTAGTCCCCTCGGGTCCCATGGCAGGGGACGTGCACGCAGATCTGCACATCGACAGAGGCTGTTTCTGTCCGATGCCCAGTTCCCATCCAAATATTTCTAAGATTTTGTCCTTCTGACCATGCAGAGTGTTAAATTGGGGCTTCAAACTAACATCACCGGGAATCAGGGAGGAGCTGGGGTTGTGAATTCAGCCCAGAGCTGCCCACCCTGCCAAGGTCTGCCTGCGGGGGGAGGAGGAGGAGGAAAGTGTCCTTCATCTTGACTCAGCCTCTCTTCCTTGTCCTGGTCCACAGTGCGCAGGGAGTTCTCTGGAAGCTGCAATTTGCAGATACGGATCCAGCTTAGATGGAAGAGGCTGAAGCAGTGAGAGAGAAAAGCCACCGCAGAAAGGCCAGGCGCTGGGTGTGGGGTGACCCGGGGTGTCTCCGCGTGGGTGTTAGCCAAGGTGAGGCAGGGAGGTTTGCGCTTGGGGCTCACAGCACCCTCCTTAACTGAAGCTTAAAGCATTTTAAGGCACTTCCTCTATCCCCTTCGACCCAGCAGTGCCTAGAAACCAGGTCTAGGTGTGTGGCAGGTGTCTGCTAAAAGGGTTCATCCATCTCGTAGAGGGTTACGAGAGGATCTGGGCTGGGAAGTGAGTCTTCTCCCTGCTCTCCCCTTCCTGGCAGGGTCAGGTCTAGGTTCCCCTAATGAGCTGAAATACAGACCTGGTGGCTCAGCTTACTCATTTTGTCTTTCCACCCTCCTTTTCCGCCCTCAGATGAACTCTTTACCCGCTGAGAGGATCCAGGAAATTCAAAAAGCCATCGAGCTCTTCTCTGTTGGTCAGGGCCCTGCCAAAACCATGGAGGAAGCCAGCAAGAGGAGCTACCAATTCTGGGACACGCAGCCAGTGCCCAAGCTAGGTACGTACAGCCCCTCGCTGTACTTTGCTCCCTGGGGGAAGCCTTGTGGTCCCCAGGCTGCTCAAAGAAGCCCAAAGAAGCTGGTCTCTGGCTAACAAGCCAGTCCCTGGATGGCCCCTCACTGCTGTCCTGTCTGGGCTTCGAAGGCATCAATGACACTTGTCCGCTGTTCGGCATCACAGACTGAGTGGCCAGCCCTGCCGCCGGAGAGCTGTGCGGGCAGCTGGGGGGGTTGTCGAGAGGGACGAGGAGCCGTTTCAGACATCCGAATTGATGCCTCCTGCGTTTGGGCGTCCCTTAATCTCAGTCTTTAGCCCTTGAATTGGGTCTCCCTGGCCCTCTGTGCCCAAGTTTCACGCGGCGGGTTGTCAGCCTTTCTCTTGCTGAGTCCCAGGGGAGCTGGAGCTAACCGGCTCTCCCCTTTCGGCGGGCTGAAGCTTCCCAGCAAGGGGTCCTTGGTGGGGACGGTAACTTGGGGTGAGACGGGGCCAGCCAGTGGTGGGAGCCTCTGGGGAAAGCGGGTCCATGTGCCACCACGTCGTTGGTTTGCTGGGCTCACATCAGCCTCTGGCCCGGGCAGGTCCTTGGGTTTTCCAGCTCTAGTCCTTGCTCCAGCCCTTTCTCCGGTTCGCTTTTGATGCTGCTCTTGATGCTGCCACACAGATCACTGCGTCAAAAGGCGTTCCTCAGCGTGGCAGGAGCACTTGGCAGCCGAGCACATCTGAAAGGAAGAGGGGCAGAGCTGCGTGGCTGGAAGACGCGCCTTCCCGAGCTAATTGGAGCAAACCTGCAGCGCTCCCGGCGTGCCTGGGATTGCTTCGCTTAGTCTCTCCACCCCTGCATCCCCCGGGAAAATCCATGCAGAGCTCAGGAGAGCTAAAGAATGAGTCCAAGCCCGTGGTTTCTAGATTTACCCGAAGTTTGTCACGGCTTCCAATTGGCTGCTCTTCAGTAACTTCCTTCATGGGGTTGTGTCCGACCCCTCTTGCTGCAAACACCGCGCTCGATTCCCTTTTTGTGTTGTCGGCACCAGTCTGAGGCTTTCTTTGGGCTCAAAGACTTTGCTGGGAGCAACGGTCTGAGCTTTGTGCTGGGAAAACCGGAGTGAGATGGCACAGGCTTACGTGCGACAGCAAAGCCTGAGCTTGCAATTCCCCTTTTTCCCAGAGGATCCTGGATGTGGCAAACACCACTTCTGCTGGGGTAAACCCTGGAGGAAGGGTGGAAGGTATTTTCTGGGGAAGGAGGGGCACAAACCAGCCCGCTCCTGGGTCCTGCCGTCTCCCGTGGTCCTTGCCCAGGGGCACGCTCTGTCACGCAACGTTACCTACATGAGGCTATTCAGGGTCGGGGAACAAAAGCGCTGTGGCATTTTGGGAGCCGGGTTTCAGAGCGATTCAGCACCTGCTCAAAACAGAGAGGACGGCCAGGGGTGAGCGTTTTTGGAAGCCGCCCTGGGTGGGTGTGATTCGGGCAGTTCTTGCTCTGGGCTTTTCTTCACCTCTCCATTGCCTGGAAACCTTTTCAATGCCTTTTTAAGGGAATTCCTAATTAGCGCGGCTTGCTTCTCTTGGCAGCGCTCAAGTGATGCCGCTGTGTTGACATCCCCGAGAAAGCCGCTGCTTGAACCGACATCTCTTGGCTGAATCGGGGACTTTCTTGGCTGAATCGGGGGCTTTGGGAGTCAGCGTATTTTCAACAGAAGTTGTCTTGTTCGCTGCAGCTCTTCTTAAAGCGCAGTGGGAAGGAAACCCTGACGCTTGCCAAATGGCAGGGGCCAGAGCTGCCCGGGAGAGAGCTGCTAGCCGATGGAGCGACTCACGGGAAAGTGCTGGCCGAGGCTGGGACTGTAGGGATGGGGAAGGATAAGGCGTTGCATGCGGACCTGGAAGACATAGCCCTGAAGCTCGGATCTGTTTGGTCGCCTCCTCTCTGCTGCCCCATCGGCTCTACCCAAAAGAGGAGTTTTGGTTCTCTGCTCCTGTGTCCCATTGAGCGCGTGGCCCGTCCCACACCGGGTGGGTGAAATGGTGATCCCTGGCTGCCCGCACCAGGGACTTGGGGTGGGAGAACACACTGGGGAAATTGGTCACCAGATGGAGGTGTCGTGGAGACACAGCCTCAAACAGCAGAGAGCATCTTCATGGCTCTCTGCTCTCTCTTACAGGAGAAGTGGTGAACACCCACGGTCCCGTTGAGCCAGACAAAGACAATATCCGTCAGGAGCCATACACCTTGCCTCAGGGCTTCACCTGGGACGCCCTGGACCTTGGGGACAGAGGCGTGGTGAGTACAGGCAGCTCAGCACATGCGTGTTGGCAGGGCTTCTCCGTTGCATGGTTGGCGGTTCCATGCTTGGACTGCTGAAGATGGTTTTGGGGAGGGGGACACGTCTCTCACCACACCAAGTGACTCTCCAGCTCATGCCATCTCCTTGGAGTTAGATGGGTCCGACTTCCCCCACCCTGCAGCTACCTCTCACCCATCCCACGTTGGCCAGGTTGGCCTGGCTTCTTCATGGGGATGAACAGGGTCTTCTGCACATGCTCTTTAAGCCTAAGGATGCCTGAAGCCAGGAGTTTTCCCTTAGGAAGACCCTCCAGACCCTGACCCACCTCCCTGGGAGATGACCCAAAGGTAGCAGGGCTCATTTGTGTGTCCTGCTGCATATCCTGCTCCACAGTGGTACTGGTTCAGGAGCCCAGAGCCAGCAGCACGGAGCAGGGGACATGCTGGTAGCAGGGACACGGTGGCACGCGGCTCCCGTTGCTGCGGCCACGCAAAATGTGTTCAGGGTCCATTCTGAGGGTAGCTGGGGCGTGCGATGGCTGAATAACTCGCTTGACCTGCTTGGTTTCTCCTGTTTCAGCTGAAAGAGCTGTACACACTTCTGAATGAGAACTATGTGGAGGACGACGACAACATGTTCCGGTTCGATTACTCTCCTGAGTTCCTGCTGTGGTGAGTGGCACCAAACCTGCGGAGCGGAGGGTGTTGGATGCTGCCAAGCCTGATGCCGGTGACAGCGCTGCAGCTGCCTTTGCTTGTCCCGTCTCACTTCTTTCTGAAATCTCCCTTCCCCATCTGTCACCGTACATGTGTGCAGCGTCCAGGTACGCTGCGAGAGAGGTCTCTCGCCCAGCCCTGCTTGCCTCTGGTTTCTTTGAGATATGGGAGCCTAAAACTGGATTATTTTCCTCTTTGGTTTGATCCCTCGAGTGTTTGTAAAAATCCCGGTAGCTGAGAAGCTTCCCAGTGCCCTGGAGCTGTAGGATGAAGACGGCTGCCAAGTAACGATGCCAGCAATAATACTTGGAGACCTGTTGCAGCAGAGCTGCTGTTTCCTCAGGGCATTCCCGAATCGAGGAACATGATTCCTGTGTCACTAGCGAGAACTTGCCTTGGCCACGGAGGGCAGGAATTGCCCTGGATCCCGGTGATCCTGCCTTGGTCACATCACTGTCACCCTCTGCTCCTCCTGCCTTGCAAACCCACGGCCGCGTCGGGCAGCCGGAGCAGGACACAGGGCAGCGGGGGGAGGAGGGAGCAGGTACGCGGGGGACCTTGGATGGGATGTGACTTCTGAAGTGTGTCTCGTCTCCAGGGCGCTGCGTCCTCCGGGCTGGTTGCCCCAGTGGCACTGTGGAGTCAGGGTTGTCTCCAGCAAGAAGCTGGTTGGATTTATCAGTGCGATTCCAGCCACTATCCACATCTATGACATGTGAGTGCTGCTCTGCTGCTTTTCTCACCCTTGATGGCGTGTGGGGCTTCCTGGGAGCGCTCAGGAGGTCTGGCTGTGTTGTCCTCCTCCTCCCTGACCGACTGAGCCAGACCCACACCGTTCAGCCGTGGAGATGCTTTGCTGCTTGGAGGAGAGGGTGGGGGATACCTAAGGTGGGCAGTGAAGTTCTGTGCAAGGATGTCTTGAAGTTAGCAGCTCTTACGGCTGTTTTCCTCAACGAGTTCGGACAGCTTGGAGCTCTGTCTTACAGAAATCCTCCAGAGCTGGATGGACACCATTTTCCCTGGGAAAAGCTTGGGTAACAGCTTAAAGGAGAGTTGTCCAAACCCAGCCCTTGCCCCTTGGCCTTCTCTGAGGCTTTGACTCCTCTTTTTCTTGAAGGGGCTGGAGGTAAATTGCCCAGGGCGTTGGACCGATCCTCCCAGGTGAGGACAGTCGGGTCTCATGCTCTGCGTTGTTTCTTTCCCAAGGGAGAAGAAGATGGTAGAGATAAACTTCCTGTGCGTCCACAAAAAGTTGCGATCCAAACGGGTGGCTCCGGTTCTCATCCGGGAGATCACACGGCGGGTTCATCTGGAGGGGATCTTTCAGGCTGTTTACACCGCGGGAGTGGTGCTGCCAAAGCCTGTGGGGACTTGCAGGTGAGTCTCTGTGCTTCTCCAAAGAGGTTTTGGTCTGCAGATCTTCCCTTGCCACCCTGTGGCGTGGGTGGGATTCCCTGGGACAGGAGAGATCAATTCCAGCCCAAGTTTCTCCTCCCCACACCATCCTTTCAGGATTAAGCCCAGTAGCTTTGCTTAAGCTGCTCATGTAACACCAGACAGGAGACTTTTCTGCAGCACAAGCGCTTCAGGCCGCCCTTTTTTTTCCCCTCTGCGGGAGCCACTGGCCTCTTCACCAGCCGGTGTGATGTTCTCGTTTGCCCTCTCATGGCAGCTACGAGAACCTCATGCCCGTGTGGCCCTCCTGCTGGCCAAGAGCAAGTCTCCCACCGCAAGTGTGTTTCTGCAGGTACTGGCACCGCTCCCTGAATCCTCGGAAGCTCATCGAGGTCAAATTTTCCCACCTGAGCAGGAACATGACTATGCAACGTACCATGAAGCTTTACCGGTTGCCCGAGGTGGGTGTCAGCCGGGGCAGAGCTCACAAGTTGCTCCTCGCTGAGCGAGGGGTGAGGCTGGGAACTGGAGACACAAACATCTCGGCCGAGGTCGAGTCCTCTGCCTGGAGAACTGGGGTTTGTTTCATGTAGTAGATGACTCTGTCAAGCCGTTGCGCTTTATTTAATCTTTATTTATTTTTGCCTGGGTACCTGCATTTTAAGGGCAAATTCTTGCAGCTAGAGGACCCTGTGAGCTTTTGTTTCATGGTGAGTCATATTCCCGTCCTTCTGGTAGAACAAGAAGGCAGATATGACAGCCTTCATCTGTCCAAACACAGCCTCGGAGTGACCTTGAATTGGGTTAGTCCCTCATTCTTCAGTCAAACTGATGGGTTCTGTCACCCCAAGTTGTCCTGCTGGGGAAGTTCCCCAGCTGGATATGGGAGGAAAAAAAAAACCCAAACGAAGCATTAAAATTGCCACCACCTTCCCCGACCTTGTTGGCTTCCTTCTGTTGGTCAGAGCTGCTCGCTTCGGTTGGAGAGCGCTGCGTAAGCGCTGGGTGGCACACGGCTCCTGTCTTCCGCCTCCTGCCTCGGTGAAGGCACCAGCTGCTGTTTTGGAGCTACCGATTTTTGCGCAGAAACCCAGACCCAGCAGCAGTCCATGATCGGGGCTTTGCTGAGCCATCCCAAGCCTAGGTTAGAAATCGAGTCCAACTGGAATGACGTCAGGTGGTTCCTTGTGGTGCCTGGGGCATGTCTCCCAGCCCGTCCCACATCTCCCAGCCCGTCCACGCATGGGAGCAGATCCCCGGAGGGAAGGGGTTATCTTGTGTCGTTAGTGGGTAGGAGGCCACTTCCAGCAGGACTTGACGTGGCACATGGGGCTTTGGGACCTGCTGTGCTTCTCTGCGGTCTTTGCCATCAGTGTCACGGCCAATCGCATCCGTCCTTAGGCCAGGCAAGCAGGGCTGGGAGAGGGGAGCGCTGGGTTGTGGGGCTGAAAATGAGCTGATCTCAGCAGAGAGCGTCTCCGTGCCGCTTGTTGGAGAGCCCTTGAGTGATAAAAGCCACCGTGTAAGCAACACAAATGATTCGTCCCGCTTTCTGTAGACTCCCAAGACTGCTGGCTTGCGGCCAATGGAGCACAGAGATATCTCCGCGGTGCACAAGCTCTTGACTGAGTACCTGAAGCAGTTCCACCTGACGCCCGTCATGAGCCGAGAGGAGGTGGAGCACTGGTTCTTACCTCAGGAGAACATCATCGACACCTTTGTGGTAGAGGTGAGGGGGCAGGGGCAAGAGGAGGGGGGTGTTTTCCTGGGCTACTGCCTCCACTGGAAGAGCGCGCGGCGAGCTGTGGGAGCAATCGGGGAGGTTGCTACCCCAGGCAGTGAGATACTCTTCCAGGGTGGGAGGTTAGAGCTGCAGGAGGATGGTCCCTCTCCATCCTGGGCTACCCTGAGTCTCCTTACGAGGAGCCCACACATCACTCAGACTGGCAAAGCCCCTCTAAGCCTCCAGACGGGCTTTATCCTGCCTCTGACGTGTGTTGCGGTGTCACTTCTGACGTCCAGAGCGCCCCAGGGGAGGTAACAGACTTCCTGAGCTTCTACACGCTGCCCTCCACCATCATGAACCACCCGACTCACAAGAGCCTGAAAGCTGCTTACTCCTTCTACAACGTTCACACCAAGACGCCTCTCATTGACCTCATGAGCGATGCTCTCATACTCGCCAAGTCGGTGAGTGCTGGCAAGGCCAAGGCGGCGCTGGGGCAAGGCTTGGCCACAGGGCTGTAGAAATCCAAATCCTAAAGGATCTGCCACCCGGGAGAGGGATGCAAGCGTAGCCTGAGCCCTCTGGCTAGCATTGAGCTGAGCTCAGCGTGTCTGCTAATTTCTTACGGCAAATGATAATTGCTGTGTGTCCGCAGCGCTTGAATTGAGGGTGCCAAGTGCTTCCCCGTCAGCTTCGCTCCCTTCTTCTGGGAGTGCAAAGCTGGGCAGGAGAGGGGGGCAAGCAGCTCACGGGTGGGATGAACTCCCTGGCACGTAAGCAGGAGGAGCTGATGGCTTCATGTCTTGCCCGTGCAGAAAGGATTCGACGTCTTCAATGCACTGGATCTTATGGAAAACAAAACCTTCCTGGAGAAGCTGAAGTTTGGGATTGGGGATGGCAACCTGCAGTATTACCTGTACAATTGGAAGTGTCCCAGCATGGCACCAGAGAAGGTCAGTGCCTTGGGGTGCTGGGGTCCTCCAGCGTACGGGAAGGGGTCTTGTCCCCGCAGCCCCCCAAGCGTGTGCCGTCACGCACCCCTCGGCGTTCCCAGGCCAGCAGGACACACAGGAATGAGTGAATCCCATAGCAGCCTTCCAGGCCCTGAAGGGGGCTCCAGGAAAGCTGGGGGGGGGCTGTTTGCAAGGGCAGGTAGCGATAGGCCGAGGGGCAACGGTTTAAACTAGAGCGGGGCGGGTTTAGATGAGCCATTAGGAAGAAGTTCTTTACAGTGAGGGTGGTGAGACACTGGCCCAGGTTGCCCAGAGAGGGGGTGGAGGCCCCGTCCCTGGAGACATTCAAGGCCAGGCTGGATGAGGCTCTGAGCGACCTGATCTAGTTACAGATGTCCCTGCTGACTGCAGGGGGTTGGACTAGATGGCCTTCAGAGGTCCCTTCCAACCCAACACGTTCTGTGATTCCATGATAATGCAGTGACGACTCCTCTGTGCTCTTCCCGCTGTGCCTGCACAGAACGTGTCCCTGGGGAAAAGCGCTCGCCATGTGTCCCCCAGGCTCGTTTTACTCTTGGACTGGTGGAGGTTCAGTCCTTAACCTCACGCGCATCCGCACGGGCCACCTCTTTCCTCGGTGGAAGGAGGCCAGGTACAGAGAGGAGACAGGCAGAGGGCTGCAGGGTGACAGATGTGACACCAGGGTGGACAGTCGTGTGTATGATCTCGACACACGTAGTCTCGGTATCTTGACGGGGGATGGACAGTCACTTGTCCATACCTGGGAGCTGGTTGCTGTGCCCTGAGCCCATGCAGGACCCGGGTGTCACCGTGCAGCACTGTAGCCTGTGTGTCAGGCTGTTGTGGTGGGGTGAGATGAGCAAGAGCCCGTCTAGAGAGCGCAGACGAGCTTGGGAGCCACTGGGGTGGTTGTTGAGCAGCACCCCGTGACGGTGGGGAGCTCTGCAAGCACAGTCACCTGTAGCATGTGCAGAGGGGCTGAGCCACAGGGTCTCCGGGGTGTCACCTCATCCCCAGCAGCTCACTGTCCACCCAGCAGAGGCAAGCACTTGCAGCTGCGCCTGTAGACACTCTGTCTGCCTGCCCTGGGCCGTTTTTAGGGAGTGTTTGCTTGCTACCATGTCCCCATCCTGAAGCCGTGTTTCAGCATCCGTCTGGTCCACAGCCACCTTGGAGGGGACGGTGCTTGAGAACCAGAAGCCCCCCCGGCTGCGCAGCGCTGCAGCCTGCCCGCCCTACGTCGCAACAGCTAATTAATGCCTTAATGGCAGTAATGGAGCTTCGGTTCCAGCTTTGGTTCCAGCTTTGGTTCAGCTGGTCTTCAACCAGCCTTTCCAAAAGCTCCAGGAGGTTGCCGGGAGGTTTAAGCAATCCCTTTTCTCGCTGGTGGGTTGGAGAGCCTGCTACTGGGAGCGCTCTGGCCGTACCCTGTGGTGGGGCTGCTCCAGCGGGTCGGAGCCTGGAACCAGCCACCAGCATGTCCCGTCACACAGCGGCCGGGGAGCAGCCGGCAGTGCCGGCCGCCTGCAGTGGGCTCTCGGGAAGCAGCTCCTCCCGAATCTGTTGTTATGTCTAGGACAAGTGGAAAAGGCTTCAAGTTGCGCCGGGGGAGGTTTAGGATGGATTATTAGGAAAAATTTTTACACCAAAAGGGTTATCAAGCCTTGGAAGAGGCTGCCCAGGGCAGTGGTGGAGTCGCCATCCCTGGAGGGATTTAAAAGCCGGGCAGACGTGGGGCTGAGGGACGTGGGTCAGTGGTGGGTTGGGCGGTGTTGGGTTGATGGTGGGACTCCATGATCTTAAAATTCCCTTCCAACCTATGATTCTGTTTAGCTTAGAAGCAACCTTGGCTCATAAATCAAGGCTCTCTCGCAGACTGGCAAAGTGGGGCTTGTCACACCCCAGACACTGGTCACCTCCCCAGATTGGAGCTGGGCAGGGTCTCTGTGCCCCTTCGGCCGCAAGCCCAGGGCTCTCCCTGCCCTCAAATAGTCCACAGCCGGTGGAGAAACCCACCCGGACAACGCTGAGCCCTCCCAGCTTGGGCTTGTGAGCTGTGTCTGCCCGGAGCCAGGTCTGGGGCAGAGGACGCTGGCACTCGGACACAGCTTGACCTGCCGTCTCCGTTGTCTCTCCAGGTGGGACTGGTGTTGCAGTAAGCGAACCCTTGCCAGGAGAGTGCGGCGCCGCCGAGGAGCCCGCCCCGGCGGAGGTGCTGCCCTCGTCCTTTCCGCCGGAGCCGGACCCGCGCCGGGAGAGGTGGAAGCGAAGCAGCCGCGCAGCCGCCCCACTGCCTGGATTCGCCGACCGCATCCCGCAGCGCCGGCCGCCGCTCCCCCGCCGGCGTCAGCCGTCTCCTTTGTTTTGATTTAATTGCATCCTCGTAAAGACGTGATCAAGGGAATGTAACTGCTGAAACTAGCTCATGATTGGCATATAATGGAGTTAACGGGTGAATAATAAAAGTATATATTATATATATTTTAAATCTTTCCTGTTCCAAACTGACACGAGTTGCATTCGTCTGCTGAAGGCCACCTCTGGGTTGCTGGACCGTGACTTTTCTCGACGGGGCCATCCGAGGTAGATGCTTGCTGCGCCGAACGGCTCGGGAGCAGCGGGATGCAGTGGCCGGGCTGCCGAGGCCGAGCCTTCCTGCCCACCTGGAGGCTGTTCTGGGCTCTGTCCCCTCCCTGCTCGGCTGTTTTCCCCCGGTTTGCTCGTTCCTCTGTTCCACCCCGTCCTTCCCACGGGTGCCTGGAGAGGCAGGATGGGGCCGTCCCTCCCCGTGGGAGCACGTCACAATTTCTTTCTAAGGGCTATTTGTGCAAGCGATGCCTTGTCCCTTCTCCTCCCCAGCCTCGGAGACGCGAACCCTCTCTGCTCAACGGGGCAAGCGCTGAACCGAGGAGCAGCGACGCCGGGAGATTCGGGGGGGGGACTCGGCTCCTCGCTGCCAACCGGCGCTTGTCCGGCGCACCCCGCTCTGCTCAGACTCCTCAGGGTCATTCCTCTCCGCCACCCCTCGTGATGCCGGGGCACCGGGGGGATGATCCGTTGCCGCTGCCGCACCTCGAAGCTCTCTGCTCGGCTGCTTTTTCTCTGGAAGCACAGAAATACGGATACACACCCAAGCGACTGCCCTGTGACACGCCGTCAGCATCGCGCCGGGGCTTCAGCCTCTCCAGCCACCCCGGTGCCTCTTCCACCAGGCTCGTCTTGCGGTACGGGAACCTCCAAGGTAAAAGAATTGTTTTCTTTCATGGAAACCCTTCATCCCGTCGAGGTGTGTTGGGAAACAAGCGCCCGGACAGCCTGTCGCCTCCTGCCGTCACCATGAACTGTGTCCACCACCGAGATGCTCCTGTCCTCCCAGCCAAAGGTTTCCAAAGCTGCACGCCAAGGCCCAGTCTATGCACTCCCACGCCTTCCTGTCCCTCCGTGTCCCCGTCGTGCCCCCGTGGCACACCACGGACCCCAAGGGGCTTTGCCCACCCTGGCCTGGACCTGCAGGGCATCGGTGGGGGGCCGGGAGCCCGTCACATCCCCCCCTGGCAGTGCCATCGCATCCCCCCTGCTCAGGGTCCCCCGTCACCTATGCAAGTACCTCTGCGTCCCCTCCTGCGTCCCCTCCTGTGTCCCCAGTGTCCTGGGCTGGGGGAGGCTGGGGGGGAGGGATGTCCGGTGGGACCCTCCCCCTGTCCCCGTGGCACTTTTGGGGGCTGCTCCGACAATTTCCCCCCCGACCCCCATGGGTGCAGCACCCATGGGTGCCTGGCAGCTCCCCGGGGTAGTGCTGTGTTTGGGGGTGGGCTCAGCCCTTATGCCCCCCAGCTTCCTCCCCCCTCGCCCCTCAGCTGGCCCCAGGAGGTGACAGGGACACCGGGACAGGCTCTGTTAAAATAAAACCTTTATTTGACTGGCGTGACACCGGGGTATAAATCCGTGCCCATCGCCGGTGCTGGAGCAGGGGTTGGGACCGCGGCCACCAGCCAAGCGAAGCCGTGACACCGTGGGTGCAATGGGGTGCATGGTGGCAGGGTCCCCTCGGGGACCTCGTGGCGATGGCACTGTCCTCGCAGCCCAAGGAGGGTCTGGGATCGAGCGTGGCTGGCGGTGGGGACATGCGGGGGTTGCTGTCACCCACCTCGTCCCGTGGGGGCTGTGTTGGGCTTTCAGTGGCTTGGCCACCCCGTCCTGGTTGTCACAACGTCCCTGTTCCCTTGGGGTCACTGCCAGGGAGGGGAGGAGTGGGGCCCAGAGTCCAGCAGATGTGGTGGCACTATGGGACACAGAGGGGGTCCCCTACCCCCTGGGGTCCCCCAACCAGCTCTGCTGTCACCCCGGCCAGGCAAACAGTGTCCCTAGGCTGTCCCCGTACAGGGAGCAGGGTGTCTCCGGCACAGGAAGGTGCCCACCCCGTGGAGGACCACGTTGTCCCCCACAGGGGGGACACGATGTCCCTCCCACGGGGACCTCACAGGCTCTTGCATCGAACGTGCACGAAGAGCGTGGCGGGGGACAGGGACGCCCCGTCCTTGGAGAGCAGATGGATGTGGCGATACCCTGGGGACAGAGACGGGGGCTGAGCAGGTGACAGGGGACCGTCCCCGGGGGCAGCGGGGTGGCCACGCACCCACCTTCCCTCATGCTGGCCAGGGGCAGGGTGAACTGGCCCACAAAGTCGTTGCAGGAGGTGCTGTCGTAGTCCTCCACCACGAAGCGCACCAGGGCCAGCTCGGGCGCCCGCAGCTGGAAGCTCAGCGTCTCCTCCCAGCGCGGGTTGAAGCCTACGGCACCGGGATGGGGGGGGTGGGCACGACCACCAGGGCCACCAAGGCCACTGGGACCACCTGCCACCCCCGAGCCAGGGGCCGACAACACACCAGTGCGCTCACCCCTGCCCCAGCTTAGCTGCCGTCGTGCACTGGGGTGTGCGGGACTGGGGCAGACTCGGGGAGGGGGGGTCATACTGGAGCTGGGCTGGGCTATACTGGGGGAATGGGGGTGACATGGGGGCTGGGCTGGACTACACTGGGAGAATGGGGGTTATACTGGGGCCGTGATGGTGTATACTGGGGAAAACAGGTGTCATACTGGGGCCAGACTGGGCTATACTGGGAGAATGGGGACCACACTAGGGCCAGGCTTGTCTATACTGGAGGAATGGGGGTGACACTGGGGCCATGATGGCATATACTGGGGAAACAGGGGTCATACTGGGGCCATGGTGAGCTATGCTGGGGGAATGGGGGTGACACGGGGGCTGGGCTGGACTATACTGGGGGAATGGGGGTCACATTGGAGCTGGGCTGTGCTGTGCTGGGGGAATGGGGGTCATACTGGGACAGTGATGGGGGTATACTGGGGCAATGGGGGTCATATTGGGGCTGTGGTGGTC
>VXBH01006146.1:62802-74643 GCA_013400035.1 Rynchops niger
GACGCGGCTGAGCTGCCGGGCGTTGTACCGGACCAGCGCCGGGCCTGAGGGGGGGGCGGGGAGGGAGATGGGTGAGAGGGACCCTGCACCCATGGGTGCCACTGTGGGGCCCTGCCGGCGGGTGCCATGTCCTCGCCTGCCCCCATGAGCCTGGGGACACGGATGGAGCCTGCCCGGCTGGGTGGACCCAGAGCCTGAAACCAGACCCTGGGGGTCAGACCCCAACCCTGGACCTTGACCTTGGATCCCTGACCCCAGACCCTGAGCCCAGACCCTGGTCCCAGACCTCAGACCCTGGATGCTGACCCAGATCTTAATCCAGACCCCGGACCCCAGACCATGATACTGGATCCTGACCTTGACTTTAGACCCCAGACCCTGACCCTGGACCCCAGACCCTGACCCTGGACCTTGACCCTGGACCTCAGACCCCAGACCCAAACCCCAGATCCTGACCCAGATCTTAGTCCTAGCCCTGGACCCCGGAACCTGACCCCAATCCCAGACCTTGGCCCTAGACCCCAGACCTTGGCCCTGGACCCCAGCCCCTGGCCTCAGATCCTGACCCTGGACCCTGAACCCCGAACCCCAACCCCCGACCTTGACCCCAGATCCCAGACCTCAGTGCCTGGACCCTGACCCAGACCTTAATGCCAGCCTCAGACCTGACCCTGGACCCAGCTGGCACATCCCCAAACCCTGACCCCAGACCTTTACACCAGATCCTGATCCTGGACCTGTGACCCTCACCCTGGCCTCTTGCCCCAGACCCTGATACTGGACCCCTGTCCCACCAAACCAGAGCAGCCCAGGTGGGGCCAGCATGTCCCCAGCCATCACCCATGGAACCACCCTGGTGACAGAGCCCACCAGCCTCAGCCCCATCCTAGGACAAGTCCCCCTTGTCCCCATCCCATTGCCCTCACCCGCCTCCTTGATGAGCTTCCGAGCCTTCCTCTCACTGAAGGAGGACATCTCGCAGGGCCGGGGGTGGCGCAGGGCATGGGCCAGGCCAGGGAAGGGGACAGCCTGGCAGTACACAACCACGGCCGACAGCTCCGGGGCCACCTGTGATGCGTCCTTGGCCTGCAGGAGCCACAGTGGTGTCAGGGCCACCCTGGCTCTGGTGGTCACCCACCTGCCTGAGGATCTGCAGAGCCCCCTACCCTGCTAGTACTGAGACCCCCAAGGCCATGGAGAACCCCAAAGTGATGAAGAACCTGAGGCAATGGAGTGATGGACCCTGAGATGATGGATAACTCAAGCAGTTTGAGACTCTGAGGTCATGAAGAACCCAAGGTGATGGACAACCCAAGATGTTAGAGACCTCGAGGTGATGGAGACCCTGAAGTGATGGACAACTCAAGATGGTGGAGAACTTAAGGTGACAGAGACCTCAAGGTGATGGAGACCCTGAGGTGGAGAACTGAGGCAATGGAGAACACCCCCCGAGGCAATGGACACCCTGAGGGGTCACCCTAGAGGTGATGGAGACCCAAGGTCATAGAGTTCCCAAGGCAATGGAGACCCCAGAAATGGAGCACCCAGCTCAAGAGGGGAAGAGGGAGGCACAGTCAAGGAGTCCCCAAGCTCAGTCCCCTCTGCCAGGCAGTGACAACCGCTTACCGCTCCCACGGTACCTGACCCATCAGCTCCATCACACGACCCACCTGCAGAGGTTTGATCTCCTGCAGCGACTGCAGCGACTGGAAGAGGAGAGAGCAGGGCTGCATCAGGGGGTGCTGGCAGTGGTCACCTGCCCTGGGCCCCACAGTGGTCCTGTGGCACTGCTGGTATGCTGTGGTCCTCTGGGACCACCAGGACACCATAGTCCTCCAGTGCCACCAGGATGCCATGGTCCTCCAGGATCACCAGGACACCATGGTACCTCAGTACCATCAGGACACTGTGGTCCCCCAGCACCACCAGGACACCGTGGTGCCCCGGTACCGTAGCCCTGGGAGAGCCCTTTACCTGCTGGGTGCTTCTCTCCTGCAGCTTCTCCTCCTCTTCTTCTTCCTCCTCCTCCTCTTCTTCCTCCTCCTCATGGTCCAGAAGAGAGGTGACACCCTGGGGCTCGTGCCATGGCTCTGGCAGCTTCTTGCCCTTCACCAGGACCTTCCCCTTCAGCTGCTGCAGGAAGAAGGGCCAAGCTCAGGGCTCAGAGGGGACATGGGGACACTGTGGTGGGCAGGAGGGTGGCCTTACCTCCGGGGACGGGAGGTCGTGGGGGTCCTGCCCCTCCAGCGGCTGCGTCAGCAGCATGTCCCCCAGGATGGCCTTCATGTGCCGGGCCATGGTGGTCTGCTGCTCCAGTCCACAGTGGTTCTCCAGGGACAGGATGACGGGGTAGGGCGATTGCTGGGGACGGAACGGGCAGCGCTCGGCACCCGGCACCCAGCACCCGGCACCCGGCTCCCGTCCCAGGGCTGCCGGCACCCGCCTCACCTTGAAGGCGTAGTCGCGGATGCTCTCGATGACATCGCGGAAGAGGATTTTGGAGGTGAGCGTGTGGCCATGGTAGACGATGGGTTCCCCGTCGGAGCCCTCCCAGCAGTCCAGCTCCACGCAGCGGCATCCCGCCATCAGCGCCCTGCCACCGCACCGTCATCAGATGGGTCCCTGCGCCGCCCTGGCACCCTCGAACCATGGGACCATCCGGGCACGGAGCATCTGAGCAGGGGCACCCACCTGACGTAGGCTTCAGTGCTGCTGGTGCCACCGATCTGGTTGCGGGTCAGGTAGGTGTTGTGGGAGGAGGAGATGAAGTAGTGGCACAAGGGCTGGCTCATGTCCTGGTGCACTTTGGTGTGCTCCTGGTTGAGGATGTCACCGGCAGCCGAGAGGAGGTACATCATGAAGCCGTCCAGCATCATCAGGTCCTGCTGCCTGGCTGCGGGACACGGCGGTGGGGTGTCACAGAGGGCTGGCATTCTGCTGGCAGGGTGCCACCCCGGGGACTGTCCCCACCTGGATGTCCCCTGTCCCATGTTCACCCCAGACCCGGCACTGCAGCACCCAGGGGACATGTAAGTTCCCCTGAGTGTCCCATCACCATCCTGATGTCACTCATCCTGACAGTGCCACATTCACCCTGGACCTGGCATGGTGGCACCCATGAGACGTGGGTGTTCCCTGTCCCCCCCCATGATGTTCTCTATCCTCATAGTGCCGTGTTCACCCCAAACCTGGCACTGTGGGACCCCGGGGATGTGGAGGTCCCCTTGATGTCCCATCTCCACCTTGATGTGCCCTATCATGCCAGTGCCACATCTACCCTAAGGGTATTACTGTGATACCCAAGGGTCATGGAGGTCCTTCACCCCCACCGTGATGTCCCCTGTCCTCTTGGTGCTTTGTTCACCCTGGACCTGCCATAGTGGGACCCAAGGGACATGGAGGTCCCCCAGCAGTGTCACATGCATGCTAGGGCTGGCACTGCATCACCCAGGAGACATGGAGGTCCACCTGCTGTCCCTCCCCACCTTCACGTCCCCTGTCCCCACAGTGACACATCCACCAGGGACCAGCAAGGCCACGCGTTGAACTGCTGACACCCGGTGCCACCCCGAGGACACTCACCCAAGCCTTGTAGGACTCCATGCTGGCTTGCGGGGGGTGACACCAGCAAGCAGAGCCCCATCCCCACGCCATCCATGACCCACCTTGGCTGCGGCAGCACCCATCCCACCATCCCACCGTCCCACCACCACCACCCGTGACCCAAGTTGGCCGTCCTCAGCCCTACCCTTCTCGTTGAGCTCGTAGGTGCGGATGACGGCGCGGGCCTGGCGCAGGCTGGCGTCCTCGCCCTGATCCCGAAGGAAATCCCGCAGCTCCTCGGCTGACAGGACACGGTCCTCGCCCGAGTAACGCCCAAAAAGCTCCTCCAGCTCTGGCCGCCGCAGCAGCCGTCGGCAAAACTCCTCCAGCTCCCGGCCCTCCAGCCGCTCGTTGCCTGAGCGGTCGCACTCCTGACGGGACCACAGACCAACCTCGGGGACTGTCCCCTGCCCGGGGATTACGGCCACCCCCTGCCTCGTCCTGCCTGTCCCTTGGGGTTGGCAGCATGTGTGATGAGTTTTGGGGGGGCTCAGACACTGGCATGAAGGCTCAGGGCTGCAGGGGCATGTCCCCTCTGTCCCCCCACCCGTAGCCCTCTGACCCTCCAGTCTGGGATGGAGCAGAGCAGAGTGCTGTGCCTCAGTTTCCCCAAGTGGAAAAGGGAGCTTGGGAGATGCCTGTGGCGGGGGGGGGAATGTCACACCCTGGGGACCCACAGAGCAGCAGAGGGGGACAGCTCACCCCACCCCATCATGAGCTCCTGCTCATGGTGAAACCCAACCACTGATGGCGGACCCAGCCTCTGGTGGTGGTGGGTGGCTTTGGCTGTGACGAGTTTGACAGTTCCCTGCACTTGGGGAGGCAGAGGAGGAGCCAGTGTCCCCTCCCGGTGACAGCAGTGGGGGACAGCAGGTGACGGAGCACAGGAGGGGTACCTTGAAGAGCTTGTAGGCATAGCTGTCATCCATGTCGATGTTGATCATCCTCAGCATGCTCTTCACCTCCCGGAAGGACATCTTGTTGTCCTTGTTCCTGTCTGCTCGCTGCAGGACCCCGTGGATCCAGCTACGCCAGGGTAAGGAAACCACCCGACGTCACCCCCATGGCCGTCCCCAACCTGTCCCCAAGCCCCCGTAGCTCCGCCAAAGGATATTGGTCGAGCTTCTCTGGTTGACTCATGGCTTGCAGCCGCCCCATCAGCTTGGTGAGCCCTTGCACCCAGTGGCGGGCATCCTCCTCGCCCCGGGCGGCCAGGTCGAGGTTCTTGCGCTTGCCCTTGAAGACGAGGGTGAAGCAGTGCCGCGCGGGGAAGGCGGCACCGTGCTTGCGCAGCCCCTCCGACTGGTGGCCCTCACGCACCGCCTCGATGTGCATCACCGAGACTGCAGGGACACGGGCGGTGACAAGGCCGCCCCGGGGGACGGAGGTGCTCCCTCGGCATTTTCCCCCACCCGTGAGCAACCTGCAAGACATCCTGGCTGCCGATGGGCATCCTAAGTGTCCCCAGGGGCACCCCAGGGGACCGGAGCTCTGCTCCTGTTGATGCCGCAGCCGGGCTTAACTCACTAATCCCAGGCGAGACAGGAGCCATGGCCGCTGTCGCCTGCGGGGATGGGGACAGGGACGCCGGCGGGCCACGGAGCTGTCTTGCAGCGCTGCCAGCTCTGGGCACCCGTCCCAGATGTGACGGTGGAAAGAGACGGGTGATGGCAGGGAGCGGGGACAGAGTCTGGCCGGGATGGAGGAGAGACTTTGTGATGGTCCCGAGGGGGATGGGGAAGGGTGTGGGCTCAGGGGGCTCAGCCTGGGGTGCACCGGGATGTAATGGGATGCGCTGGGTGGAATGGGAAGCACTGGAAGGCACTGGGAGGCATTTGGGTGCAGTGGGTTGGGGTCTGGGTCTCATGTGGCGGGTCTGGGTCTCGGGTGGTGGTCCGTGTTCTGGACTGGGGTCCACATCTTGGGTCAGGGGCTGGGTCCCAGGCTGGGGGTGCAGGTCCTGGGGTGGGGTCTGGGTCCTGGGTGGGGGACTGGGTGCTGGGTGAGGTCCAGGTCGGGGTCTGGGGGGAGGTCTGGGTCCAGGGTGGGGGTCTGGGGACTGGGTCCTGGGTTGGGATCTGGGTCCTTGGTTGGGGTCTGGGTGGGGGTCTGGGTCCCAGGTGGCGGTTTGGGTCCCGGCTCACTCCCAGGTCCCCATGGGCAGGTTCGGGGCACTGTCTAGGTTCCAACCCCCCCCTGCAGCTCCGGCCTGTGCAGGACTGTGCTCCAGGGTCCCCAAGCCCCCGGGGGACAGTCCCCAGCGCCGGCACTCACAGCTCTGCCGGGAGCCAGGGTGCCTGAAGCCCCCTTCGGAGCAGACGGTGGCTCCGTCCTCCTGCAGGCAGAAGAGCCGCTCCCTGGGGCCCCCCCGGGACTTGATCTTCCAGAGCAGGGACCCCCGCAGCATCCGCTGGATGTCCTCGTCCTCTGTCAGACCTGCAGGGCACAGCCTGTGGGCACTCTGAGCGGGTACTGGGGGGCGCTGGGGGGTTCCTGGGGATACTGGGGGTACACCCCATGGGATGGCACGGAATGGCATGGCATGGCATGGCATGGGGTGGCATGGAGTGTGACAGACCAGACAGGATGGGACAGATGGGACAGGACAGACATGATGGGATGGAAAAGGATGGGACGGGATGGAATGGGACTGGACAGACATAATGGGACAGAATGGCACAGGACAGCATGGGACAGGGTGGAGGGATGGGAAAGGACAGGATGGGACAGATGGGATGTGACAAACATGATGGGATGTAAAAGGATGGGATGGGATGGGATGGCACAGCATTGGCATGGGACAGGATGGAGGGATGGGATAGGACAGGGTGGCATGGACAGGAGAGGGGGATGGGATGGGGTGGGACGGGACCGCGCAGACAGTACATGATGGGACAAGATGGGACAGGTAGGATGCGACAGGACAGAGTAGGACAGACAGGATGGGATGGGACATAGTGGACGGAACAAACATGGCAGGACAGGAGGGGATAGGATGGGAGAGACCTGATGGGATGAGGTGGGACCAGATGGGATACCATGGGATGGGACAGGACAGGACACGGCAGACAGGGCAGGATGAGACATGACGGGACAGATGGGATGAAACAGGACAGATGGGATGGGATGGGGTGGGATGGGACAAAGCAGACGGGACAGGACAGGACAGGGTGAGACATGATGGGACAGGACAGACAGGATGGGACAGGACGCAATGTGATGGGATGGGACAGGGCAGATGGGAGGGGACAGACAGGACAAGCCACTGCCATCTCACCCCCTTGGGGCACTGTGGGGCCAGGCGGGGGGCCAGGGCAGGCAGCGCGGTGGCAGAGCCCCGCTTACACAGCAGAGCTCAGCTCCTAAATCCCAGCAAAGGCGCCTGCATCCCGCATGGGGAGCGCCGGGACGGTGCTGGCAGCGGAGCTCAGGCCAGGCACGCTGACAGGGTGGCCTCGGGGGACTTGCGGGCCCACGCCCGGGCTCACGGCGGGCCAGGACTTTTCCGTCTATTCTCCAAAAAACAGCTATTTCCTCCCTTTTTGTTTTGGCAGCCGCTCCTTGAGCACAGCCCCGGCGCCTGTGTTCCCTGGGCTGGAGAATGCGGCTCTGGGTTGGGAAACGGCAGGTTTGGGGCTGAGGAGGGGCATCCCGAGCTGGCCACGGCCTCGGGGACATGGCCACCGGCTGCCACCACCTCCTGCGCTGTCACGGCCTGCCCACGGTGCAGAGTCGAGGGCACCTTCGCGGCAGGTACGGACCCACGGAGGCATGGATGCAATGGATGTATGGATACACGGATACGGGCACACGGGTACAGAGATGGACAGACACACGGACGGTCGGACACATGGACAAGTGTATGGATGCATGGATGCCCGGACACACGGCCGCATGGACATGTGGATGCACTGACACCCGGGCACATGGATGCATGGATACACGGATACAGAGATGCACTGACGCAAGGACACACGGGCATGTGGATGGGTGGATGCACAAACTTATGGACACACGGACACAGGGATGCGCCGATGCACAGGTACAAGGATATACGAACGTAGAGATGCAGGGATGTGTGGATGCATAGACACAGGGGTGCAAGGATGGATGCACAGACATACGGATGTACTGATGCATGGACACAGGAATGCGCGGATATACAGATAGAGGGATGTATGGATACACGGGCGCATGGTTATACAGGTGCAGGGATGTATGGATACAGGGATGAACTGATGCAGGGACACACAGGCACATGGATACAGAAGCATACGGATGCATGGATGCATGGACGCAGGGACATACAGATGCACCAACGCAGAGGCACACGGATGCAGGGACACACGGACATACGGACGCACCAACACAGAGGCACATGGCTGCATGGACGTAGGGATGCAGGGGTGTACGGATGCACAGACACACGGATGCAAGGACAGACGGATGCATGGGCACATGGACACACGGATATGCGGGTGCAGGGATGCATGGATGCATGGACACGCAGATGCAGGGACAGGTGGATGCACTGATGCAAGGACACACAGACCCATGGATGCG
Source organism: Rynchops niger (assembly GCA_013400035.1). Taxonomy (NCBI): domain Eukaryota; kingdom Metazoa; phylum Chordata; class Aves; order Charadriiformes; family Laridae; genus Rynchops; species Rynchops niger. The sequence continues at coordinate 70,969 of VXBH01006146.1, forward strand.
CAGGCACAGGGACACACGGACACAGGGACACACGGAGCTGCAGCAGACACGCGGCCGCTCCAAGCCGTGCAGCTCTGGGCACACGCTGGATGCTCAAAGCCACGTGGGGGCCAGCGCAGCGACTGGACCAAAGCCCTCCCTCTGTGGCCCAGGGCCAGCTCTTGCCCTGCCCACTCTGCCCACGCAGGATTGGGCCCGGCCTCCCCGGCTGGCACACCCTGACCTTCCCGGGCCCCGAGTCACCACGGGGACAGTGGGGCCCCGAGCCCACAGCGCTGCGTGTGGGGAAACTGAGGCAGGGTATCAGGTGAGGGTCCCAGGGAGCTGGAGCTGAGCCTTGGGGACAATAAATACCCGGAGCGGGAGGGCTCCTGTCACCTGTGGTGTGGCCGAACCCTGACCCCGCTGCTGCCCAACATCTGGGGCAATATATAGCTATTCTGGGGCTACCTTGGGGACCCCTCCCAGCCACGGGGACCCTTCCCTGCTGCAGGGGACCCCATCCATCTCGGGGACACTCCCTGCCATGGGGACCCTCCTGGCCATGGAGACCCATCCACCTTGGGGACATTCCTTGGCATGGGGACCCCTCCCCATGGTGAGGACCTCACCCAACCATGGGGACAATTTCCTGCATGGGGACCCTGGCTATCTCGGGGACCCCTCCTTGCCATGGGGGACCCATTTCTTCCATGGGGGACCCCGTCCGCCTTGGGGACGCTCCCTGCTATGGGGACCCTCCTGGCCATGGGGACCCTCCTGGCCATGGCGACCTCACCCAACCATGGGGACAGTTTCCCGCACGGGGACCACAGCTACCTTGGGGACGCTCCCTGCCATGGGGGACCCCATCCACTTGAGGGACCCTTCCCTGCCATGGGGGACCCCATTAACCTCGGGGACACTCCTGGCCNCACCGGAGCCGTCCGGCGGCGAGCGGGGTTGCTCGGCGGCGCGACGAGCCTTCCTGCCGCAGATCATGGTGGGGGGCCGGTTCGCCGGTATCCCCAGTATCCCCGTTGTTCCTGGTACCCCCCGGTGCCCCCGGTCCCGGCGGTGCCCCTGGTGTCCCCGGCCGGTGCAGCGGGGCTGGGCGGCGGCGGCCGGGGCTGGGCTGGGGCTGGGCGGCCCCGCGGGGACCGGGGGCGGGCGCGGGGAGGTACCGGGAGGAGCCACATTTCGGCCCCGGCGGTGTTAACCGTTTGTGCCGGCCCGGAACGAGCGGCGGCTGCCGGTGCCGGTTTGCACCGGGATGGGTCGGCACCGGGGTCCGGTCTGCCCCGAGGGGTCCTTCTGCACCGGTAAACGGCATGGGGGGCGGGGGGGTGTCTCGCTCTATAGCGGGTATAACCCGAAGGGCCGGTCCGTCTCGGAACAAGCCGGGGGTCTCCACCTCCCCCCGGGGGTCCGCCTCAACCGGGGACCAGCCCAGGGGACCCCCCGGTCTCTGCTCGGGGGACACGGCTGCCTGCTGGTGTTGCCAACCTGGTACCGCCAGCGGGGACCCCTTCCACCAGCCTGGGGCCAGGGGGGGCCAGGGGATCCCCTCCGCCGTCACACCTGGGGACAGTGGGGACCCGTGGGCCACCCCTCTGCCATCACAGATGGGGACAGTAGGGACCCATGGGACCGCCTCCGCCAGCGTGGGGACAGTGGGGACCCGTTGGGACCCCCTCCATACTGCAAATTCCTGCAGTTTTACACACCCCCCCCACCGTTTCCACAGCCTGTGGGCAGCTGGGCAGCGGATGGGTGAGTGACCCCCTGTCCCCACCATGGGGACCCCATCCCCGCAGCCCAGAGGGGGCGAGGGGTGACGGAGCAGAGGCAGAACCAGGCGTTAATTTCAAGCCTGTAGCTGGGCACAGGGCCGCGTCCTTCCCACAAGGGGTAATTTTCCACCGCCCAACATCTTGCAAAAACCTGTGGCGCCCGCGGGGACACGGAGGCCACCCTCTGTGGGGACCGGGGGGACCAGGAGCTGCAGGACAGGGAGAGGAAACCGCCACAGCACGCGCTAACTTTCCCCAGGGCTCGGGCGGCAGTGGCGCTGCCAACGGCTGCGAGACCCCGCGTGGGACGGTGGAGCGCCCGGGGGTGACAGCAGGGCAGCGGGGGGGCAATGTCGGGTCAACATCTGGACACCCCAGGTGGTACCCAAGCACCCAGGGTGACATGTGACTATCCTGGGGCAACATCTAGACACCCAGGGTGATACCCGAGTATGCCGGGGCAACATCTGGATACCCTGGGGCAATATTGGGGCACCCAGGGGCAACTTCCAGGCACCCTGGGGTGACATCTGGGCATCCTGGGTAGTATCTGGGTATCCTGGGGCAACACCTGGACACCTTGGGGCAATATCTGGGCACCCTGGGGCACTAGCTACGCAGCCTGGGTGATATCTGAGTATCATGGGGCAACACCTGGGTATCCTGGGCAACATTAGGGCACGCTGTGTGATATTGGAGCATCCTGGAGCAACATCTGGATACCCAGAGCAACATCTGGGCACCCCAGGTGATACCCAAGCACCCAAGGTGATACATGAGTATCCTGGGGCAACATCTGGACACCCTGGGGTAATATTGGGGCACCCAGGGGCAACTTCTGGGCATCCTGGGTGATATCTGAGTATCTCAGGGCAACATCTGGACATGCAGTGCAACACCTGGACACCTTGGGGCAACATCTGGGCACCCTGGGGCACTATCTATGCATCCTAGGTGATATCTGAGTATCGTGGGGCAACATCTGGGCATCCTGGGCAACGTTAGGGCACCCTGCGTGATATTAGAGCATCCCGGAGCAACATCTGGACACCCTGGGTGATACCTGGGCACTCTGGGTGGTAGCTGAGTATCCTGGGTCAACATCTGGCTATTCTGGGCAATATCTGGACACTCTGGGCAACATCTGGGCAGCCTGGGTGATATCTGAGTATCCCAGGGCAACATCTGGACACCTTGGGGCAACACCTGGGCATCCTGGGGCAACATCAGGGCACCCTGGGTGGTATATATGACTATTCCGGGGCAACATCTGTACCTACAGGGCAACATCTGGACATGCTGGGCAGCATCTGGCCCCCCTGCGTGATACATGAGTACCCCGGGGCAACATCTGGATGCCCAGAGCAACACCTGGGCATCCCTGGGACAACCTCTTGTTACCCAGGAGCAACATCCGTATACGCAGAGTAACATCTGGGCACCCCAGGGCGGTATCTAGGTGCTGCAGGTCAAGACCTGGGCAACCCACGCAACATCTGGGCAGCTGGGGCCACATCTGGGCAGCCCCTTGGCCACTGTCGGGGGCAGGGTACAGCCATCCCTGAATCCTTTGGGGACATGGGGACACGGGGACTTTTGACGGGGCCAGCCCAAGGCAATGACCCCTCCTGTTTGGGTCGAGGCTTTTACAGAGGCTGCAAAATATTTTGAATTTCTTGATGCAAAATGTGTCTCGTTTTGCTGAAAAATCTTAAGGAAAGCAGCCGCAGCCCACCCCCCCTCCCCCCAAATCCAAAAATGTGCCTGCGATCCCATAACCCGGCTCAGCTCGGAATCCTCTTCCTCCCGTGGGAATCCCATGGCCAGGAATTCCGCAACGCATGCGTGGGCCCGGCGAAAGACCCGGCCTAAACGCCTCTCGCCGCGACTTCCCCGGCGAAAA
>VXBH01006146.1:100067-114657 GCA_013400035.1 Rynchops niger
CCCACCATCCCCAGCGTCCCCTACCTCCCCTGTGTCCCTTACATGTTCCCCTGGTCCCCCCATCTCAGTACCCACCTCTGTCCCCGTGTCTTCCATGTGCCCCTACGTCCCCATGTCCTCCACGTGTCCCCTGTACACTCCATGTCCCCCACGTGTCCCCATGTCCTCCATGCCCCAGTGTCCTCCACGTGTCCCCATGTCCCCTGTATACCCCGTGTCCTTCATGTGTCTCCATGTCCCTTGTACATTCCATGTCACCCATGTGTCCCCACATCCCCTGTGCACCCTGTGCCCCACAAATCCCCACGTCCTCCGTGTCCCCATGTCCTCCGCGTGTCCCCATGTCCCCCGTATACCCCATGTCTCCCATGTCCCCCACATGTCCCCATGTCCTCTGTGTACCCCATGTCCCACACATCCCCATGTCCTCCATGTTCTCATGTCCTCCACGTGTCCCCCGTACACCCCATGTCCTCCACGTGTCCCCACGTCCCCTGTACACCCCATGTCCCCCCCATGTCCCCTGTGTCCCCCAAGTCCCCTGTGTCCTCCATGCCCCCGTGCCCTCCCTATTGCCACGTCACACAGCCAGCCCGGGCGCTCACACCGAGTGCTGTGTCCCCACATGACGGGGAGCAGCGACCGAGACCCCCCCCGGGGCGATGGGGAGTGGGGACCGTGTGTCCCCCCTCGGGGTCATCGAGCCCATCCCTCAGGCNCCGCTGGGAGCTCCTCCGGGCAATGGGGACAATGCGATCACCCAAGGGGGTAACCCCTGGGTGCCTGGGCGGGGGCGCTACGGCTTAATTGATGATTTTCGATGAATTCATTTAATGAATTAATTAATTCTATAACGCGGGAGGGGAGGAGGACGTCCCCGGCGGGTACTGCGCCGCCGGNNNNTACTGCACCGCCGGACGTTTCCGATGCGTCGCCTTCCCCAACCCCAAAGGGAAGGTGCAAGACGGGGGTCGGTGGCCGTTAGGCGAAGCGCTGCCGGGAACGGGGTTGGTTTCGGAGGTTGGAAATTCCCCGAGGACGGAGGGATCTGCGCGGCCACCCCCGGAGCGGCTCCTTCGCCCTCGCTCCTTAAAAATCTTCCGGTTTTTCCCGCTGTTTGGTCTTAAACTCCTGGCGATGCTCCGGGAGAGGAGATCGAGGGGAAATTTGGTTTAGGGCTTGAAAATTAAACGTTGTCCCCACACGGGCTCGGGGGAGGCTGAGTCGGGCTCCGCTCTCCTGGGAATTAAAGGCTGGGAGCGGGATAAGCACCGGGGGCGGTGGGATAACCACCGGTGCGGGACGAGGGCCGGGGCCGGGGATGGCCGCGCTGCCCAGAGCCACACTTGCCCTTCAGCCCTTTGTTATCCTCATGGATGTCGGGAAAAAAATATATCTATAACCACTGGTGGGAAGAAGCTGGGTCCGGAGGGCGCGCAGGACGGTGGCCTGTCACCGTGGGGGTCACCCAGGTGCCCCGTGGCATCCCCAGGGACTGCGGCGTCACGGGGTCGTCCCATGGATGCGGCTCCCTCCAGAAGGGTGGGGAGCGGCTCCCGAGGGGTTCACCCTCCAGCCGAGCGCTGGATCCCGGCGTGTCCTTGCTGTCACCCCTCCACAGGCCCTCCCAGACCCCACATTTCTCCTCCCCCCCACTCCCCTCCATTTTTTTTTCCTGCTCATTTTTCCTGCTCGTCACCGGGACCAGCATCGGGCCAACACTGACATCAAGTGGCTGCTGGGATCCCTCACATTCCAGGGCCGTATCCTGCCTCTGGGAGCAGCCCGGCATCAACCCCACGGCCCCATCTTGCCCCGCCGAGGGGCTCGGAGCCAAGCGGGGTTGCGAGCCACCACCGGCAATGCTGGACATCATCCCGGCCGTGTCCCCACCGCCAGGCAGGATGCGGCTAGCCGTGCTCCATCGCCGCCCCGCTGCCTGTCCCCCGCCAGGCCACCGCCGTGTCCTTACTCCCATCCCCAGCGTGCCCGGCCATGGCAGTCGATATCCCAGCGGGGTCGCGCCGAGCGCGCTGACGGCATCGCTGAGCCGGGAGCATCCGCCACATCCCTCGCCCACGAGTGGGGACCCCCCTCCCACCCGGGCCATGGCACCCCCATCCCGTGGCTCTGCCCTGCCGGTGGCAAGGTCACGGTGACGAGCGAGCGGTGAGGCTGCGGTGGCTCTGCCATCACCCCGGCGCTGGGGACGCTTGTTCCCCACGCTCTGCTGGCGGCCGTGGACTTTGCGCGGAGCGTGGGAGCGGCGGCAGCGACGCTTCTGCTGGCGCTGGCAGAGCCCCACATCGCCCACGACACCCGGCTTGGGACAGCAGGTAACCCCGGGGTGACACCCCCCCAGCTCTGGGGGACGCTGTGACAACGGGGCTGCCCCGGGAGGACACGTCCCCCCGCCGTGCGGGTCTGGAGTCAGCTCCGGGAGGAAATCACGGTGTTATTCCCATTTTATAGCAGGGGAAACTGAGGCACGGCAGCGCCCTGGGTGCCAGAGCAGCCACGCAGTCCTGCTTTTGTGGAAAAAAAGGCTGGAAAACCCCATTTTTCCTTCAAACCACTGGCTTCGGAGGCCCGGAGGAGTTTTGCAATACCGCATTCCCCTTCATCCCAGCTTCCCTGAACCCGGAGCCGAGCTCAGGCGGGGAAGCCCGCAGCCCGGGGTGGGTTTTGGGGAGAGCGGTGGCTCTGGCGAGGTGTCGGCTGCAGGTGGAGGTGGGAAGAGGGGATCAGGTGTGGGTGCTCAGCCCATCTGCGGGACCCCACCCGGGGGTGGGGAAGGAGGCGGAGGTGTGCTGGGGCTGGGCTGGGGTCCATTTAGCTCCCAGGAAGCTCCGAGGCTTGGATACGTGCTGGGATGGCTGAGCTCTGCTGTGTGATGAGGTGCGGCAGGTCTCTGCAGATCCCTGCTTGGGTTTACTGTGGCCGAAACGCCCCTCCCCACTGCCACGGTGTCGCAGACACACCATCCTGCGTGGTGCTAAATGGGGCGTTGGGGGGTTTGGGACCGTGGCGGCGGCTGCGGTTTGGGGATGGCCGAGCGATGGTGCTGGTGATTGTTTATCCCCCAGTCCGGAAACTCTCCGCTGGGAAGGAAAGGGAGGGGGGAGCCGGGGCTGTTCCCAGCACCGCAGCGGGAGAGATGCTCCCGGCTGTACCCGGAGTCAGCCCCGAGACATCCCCATCCCTGTGGTCCCAGCTGTCCCCGACTCCCAGCGTTGCCCCTTCCTTCCCAACCCCCCAGCTCCCTGATGGCTCCCCAGTGACCGGGAAGGATCAAGGACCTGCTGGTGGCCTGGGACAGGACGGGACTGGATGGTGACAGGTCAGTGCTGTGGCTCTTGGCTTGGCGTTTGGGTGCTGCCGCCCATCACCTTTGGGTGCCACCACCCTGTCCTCCTGGACGGAGCGAGGAGGGGACATGCGTAAGGAAACAAATCCTTTGCCCGAGAAATGTGGCTTTTCCTGGGGATTTCCTGGCTGATGCAAGACGGGGCACGGGAAAAACATCGGCTTTGAGCCGAAGGCGCTACTGGGAAGAGGTTGTCCCCACCTGGGGAGGGTCCTGGCTTTGGGAATGGGTTGGGCCCCTTCCTGGGTCCATCGGGATGTTGGCTCTCGGGTGGGACGGGAGTGCGGGCGCAGGTGGGGGAGATGCCGGTGGTCTCGCACGGCAGGGAGACGGTACGGGGCTCCGGGGAGAAGCCGGAGCAGACACACGGGCATCGCCTGCCTCAGCACCCCCGGCCCTGCATCCAGCACCCGTCCTGACTGCGCCGGCGCCTGCCGCGAGCTGGTGGCACCACCATGTCCCAGGCAGAAGGTATGGCACGGCCCTCGGTCTGGACCGGGGGAGGCGCAGGCTTTGCACGGGGACCCCAGAGCTGGTGTGAACCCCCCCCCAAAATCAGCACCAATCTTCATCCCATCCTGTTTAATGGCCTCTTTTCGCTTGGGCTTTTGATCCTAAAAGCATCTTTTGCCCCAAACCCTGATTTGCAGGGTGCTGGGCTGCTCCAGGAAGTCCTGTGGCGGCAGCCCCTGTCCCCATGTCCCCTCCCTGGTCCCATCTGCACCACGTGGAGGGGTAATTGGAGCTGGATGGGGCTGGGGTGGGTACAGAAATAAGCGCTGGAGGGGAAGCGTGGGCAGCTGGTCCCCAAAGCATGAGGGATCCATGCATGGCCCACCCCGCTCCATCCCTCCCAGGAGGCGAGGAGACCTTTGAATACTGCGATGTGGTCGTCAACAGCCAGGAGAAGGTTTCGGACGTGTACACGCAGCTGGAGAAGCTGGGAGAGTGAGTGGGGGTCCCAACGTCCCCGTTGCTTGGAGGGGGGGGGCCATGGCTGTCCACGGGATGGGGGATGCAGGGTGGTGATGGCTCCTCCATCCCTCACCCTGGCTCCCTCCCAGGGGAAAATTCGGGACGGTGTACCGGCTGCAGGAAAAAGCCACCGGCAAAATTCGAGCTGGGAAATATTTCCGGACGCGGACGGCTAAAGAGAAGCAGGCGGCCCGGGCTGAGGTGGAGCTCATGAACCTGCTGCATCACCCGCGCCTCGTGCAGTGCCTCGCCGCCTTCCAAGGCCCCGCTGAGCTGGTGATGGTGATGGAGTAGTGAGTGGGGGGGCAGAGTCAAGTTTGGGGGTGGTGGGCACAGTGCTGGGCTCTGCCGAGGAGACCATTAAAGGTGGGGAGGGGTCCCCGCACTGTGGGGTGTTGGCATGAGGAGTGGGATGGATAGAAAACCTGCAGACCCTGGAGGTGTGGGTGGTGGGATGCTCCCAGAGCGCTGGGTTCCCTGGTGGGGCTTCTCCTTGGGGCTGGTAGACCTCAGTAGGGTTCCCTGCACTTTGTCCTCCCCCAGCATGGCAGGTGGGAAGGGGTCCCGGCACTGTGGGGTGCTGGTGTGGGGTGTAGGATGGACGGAGAACTTGAAGACCCTGAAGAGGCAGGCGGTGAGATCCTCCCAGAGTCTTGAGCCTGGGTTCCCTGGTGGGGCTTCTCCTCCTCGGGGCTGGTAGATCCCAGCAGGGTCCCCAGCACCGTGTCCCCCCCAGTGTGGCAGGCGGAGAGCTCTTTGAGCGCATCGTGGACGATGACTTTGAGCACACCGAGCCCAGCAGCACCCAGTACATGCGACAGATCCTGGAGGGGCTGCAGTTCATGCATGGCCAAGCCGTTGTCCACCTTGACCTCAAACCCGAGAACATCGTCTGTGTCAGCCCCAGCAGCCACTGGCTCAAGATCATCGATTTCGGCTTGGCGCGGAAGCTGGGTGAGCAAGGAGGGGGGGTCTTGGATCTTGGGGCACCAAGGCAGGGGCTGTCACCATCACAGGGATGCAATCCATCTGGGCATGTCAGCAAGGAGCTTGGCATCCTCCTGTCCATGCCTTTGGGACGGGCAGCCCGGTGGCACCAAATCAGGACCCTTTCTGGTGACCGCGAGATGCTCAGGGGAAACCTGCGTGTCCCCAGCCCTGCCTCTGAGGGGGAGACCCCTGCGGGTGCCCAGCACCCAGGGATGCTCTAGGAGATCACCAAGACCTGTGATGGGTCCTGGAGGACCACCTGGATGCAGGGGCTCATCCACCCGGCATGCATTGGGCTGCTGCTGGGCTGACCCAGGGAGGTCCCAGCTGGACATTTGCCCCATGGTCTTCGTCTTCTTCACAGCTCCAGAAACAATTGTGAAGGTGTTGCACGGCACCCCTGAGTTCATGGCTCCAGAAGTGGTCACCTTTGAGCCTGTGGGCTTCTCCACGGACATGTGGAGCGTTGGTGTCATCTGCTACATCCTGTGAGTGGCCTCCTGGGGACAACAGGTCAGGCTGGAGGGGGCTGAGCTGTCACTCATGTCCTTGTGTCCCCTCTCCAGGCTGAGCGGGGAGTCCCCCTTCCAGGGGGACAACGACATGGAGACACTGAGCAACATCACAGCTGCCCAGTGGGACTTCGAGGAGGAGACCTTCTCGGAGATCTCCCAGCAGGCCAAGGACTTCATCAGCCAGCTGCTGCAGAAGGACCCCCGGTAGGACCTGGCAGGTGGCTGTGGGGTGCTGAGATGGAACTGGGCTGACTTTTGGGGTGCCAAGGAGATGGGCACCGAATGGGGTCGGTGGAGGGGATGCTCCATGGGGCTGTGCCAGCAGCTGAGGGTCTGATGGTGGAGCGGTCCCCTCGTGACCACCTTGTCTGCCCCCAGCTGCCGTCTCTCCAGCGCGGGGGCTCTGCTGCACCCCTGGCTGCAGCAGCCCCAGCCCAGCAGCACCGAGGCGCTGTCGAAGGAGAGGATCAGGCAGTTCTTGACCCGTCGGAAGTGGCAGGTACCTGGTTGGGGGGGGATGATGAGGACATGGGGATGATGATGGCTCTGGTGGGGCTCAATGCTGCTCCTCTTCTCTCCAGAAAACAGGCAAAGCTCTGCTGGCCCTCAACAGGTTGAGCCTGCTGTCCCAGAGCCCGGAGAGGAAAGCATCGGAGGCTCAGAATGAGGAAGGTGATGGCCCCCAAAGCATCATCCCCAACACACCCCATCAATCCATTCTCTCTGCTCTGCCCTCCCCAACTCGTGCTCCCGGGCGGCTTCCCAGACTTTTGTTCCAACCTGCCCCCATGCCACTGAGCACCTGGACGCGTCCCCAGTGTGGCACTGCTGCTCCAGCTTTGGTGCCCCATGGTCCTCTCCGTCCCCGAGGAGCAATCTCTGATGCAGCCTTGGAATGAGCGCACCCTGCTTTGTGGGGCAGGGATCCGTGTGGGACTCTGAGACCCAGAGCTGATCCCCGCAGGACCTGGCCCATGGGTGCCACGCGTGTTCCTCCAGCGGTGGAGGGAGGTTGAACTCAGCCAAATCCTCACTGTTCCCTCTGTCCATCTGCCCACAGACCTGGGCTGCAGCCCGGAGGAGGACCAAGCCTCTGGGTCTCTGCTCCAACGAGGACCCAGCTTCTCAGAGCTGCTGACGAGCCAAGAGGAGGACGAAGGTGGAAGCGCAGGGGAAGCAGAGAGCAGCGTCAGCGTGGCCATGTCACCCCAGCCCCGGGCCACCTAGAGCAGCTGGTGAGGGAGGAGCGGGGGGCGATGGGGATGACGCCTCCTCCAGCAATAAAGCACCGAGGATCTCTGCACTCCCTGTGCCGCTCCTTTTCCCCCCCCATAAAAAAAAAATCACTGGGAGGGGTGGGAAAGAGCTGCCCAAGCTGTGTCCACCCTTTGGGAGCTGGCATCAGGCTCTTCCTCTACCTGGGTCACCGCCCTTATCTTCTCCAAGAGGGATGGTGGCACCGGGACTGAGTAGGGGACAGCTCTAGCAGCTACCCTGGTGACCCCTGTTTGGAAGCACCTTCCCTCATCATCCGGGGGGAGACGGTGTCTTGTCCTGAGCCCCCAGGCAGGAGGAGCCAGGGTGAGCCCTGGGGCTTCTGGTCTCTCCCTTTCTGGGCCAACTCTGGTACCAGCAGGACTAGAAGGAGCCCAGAAACTGCCCTGTGACCTCCAACCTCCTCCTAAGGAGGCAGCTTGGGCAGAAATTGGGGTTTGGGCACCCCTCTCCTTCAACAAGAAGAGCACAGACTGGTGCCTGGGCTTTTCTTCCCCAGTGCGTGCTGGGGGGAGACCAGCTGGGCAGCAGCTTGGCAGGAATGGACCTGTGAGTCCTGGTGGACACCAGGTTGACCACGAGCCAGCAATGTGTCCTTGCTGCAAAGAAGGTGAGTGGTGTCCTGGGCTGCATTAGACAAGGTGTTGCAGGCAGGTGGAGGGAGGCGATCTTTCCCTTTATTCAGCACTGGTGAGGCCACACCTGCAGGACTGTGTCGTGTTCTGGGCTCCCCAGTACAAGAGAGACATGGACCTACTGGAGAGAGCTCAATGGAGGATGATGAAGAGGCTGGAGCACCTTACCTATGAGGAAAGGCCGAGGGAGCTGCCTCCAGCTCTGGGGCCACCAACAGCAGGACATGGAGCTGTTGGAGCGGGGCCAGAGGAGGCCCCGGAGATGCTGGGAGGGCTGGAGCCCCTCTGCTGGGAGGACAGGCTGAGAGAGCTGGGGGGGGTCAGCCTGGAGAAGAGAAGGCTCCGGGGAGACCTTGGAGCCCCTTCCAGTCCATCAAGGGGCTCCAGGAAAGCTGGGGAGGGACTCTGGAGCAGGGAGGGGAGCCATGGGATGAGGGGGAAGGGTTTTAAGCTGGAAGAGGGGAGATTGAGATGAGATTTGAGGAAGAAATTCTTTGGTGTGAGGGGGGTGAGCCCCTGGCCCAGGTTGCCCAGAGAAGCTGTGGCTGCCCCATCCCTGGAGGGGTTCAAGGCCAGGTTGGACGGGGCTTGGAGCAACCTGGGCTGGTGGGAGGTGTCCCTGCCCAGGGCAGGGGGTGGCACTGGGTGGTCTCTAAGGTCCTTTCCAACCCGAACCATTCCATGAAATATCTGAAGGCTGATTAGGATGAGGAGCTCTTCTCAGTGGTGCCTAGTGGCAGGACCAGAGGCCATGGGCACAAACTGAAGCACAGGAGGTTCCATCTGAACCTCAGGAAATGCTTTTTTACTGGTGATGGAGCGCTGGCACGGGTTGCCCAGGGAGGCTGTGTGATCTCTATCCTTGGAGATACTAAAAAGCAGTCTAGCAGTGATCCTGGGCAACCTGTGCTGGACCAGATGACCTCCAGATGTTCCTTCCACATTCAACCACCCTGTGATTCTGTGCAAAAACTACCTCCGAGTGAAGCTGGGCTGGGGGCTGCTCTCCCCCAGCACACGCTGGAGCTGGAGGGCTGGTGAAGGTGACCTGGTGGGGTCGGGGTGGTCCAGACCTGTGCCTGCTGCCACTGGGTGGCCGTGCCACACAAGGAAGGGCTGGGGCACGGCTTCGATCCCTCCTTCCTTCTCCTCCTCTTCCTCCTCCCCTGCTGGGTGAGGCCACCAGGGGATAGGAGAAAAGTGTTGTTTTTATTAAGCAGAACTGAATCCGCCCACTCTGGCAACCGCAGCATCTGAGAGCTCTGGCCGGGATCACCCACGGGACGCAGATGAAAGGGACACCAGCCATCAGAGCCCCTCCTGGAGTGGTGATGACGAACCCTCTTTCGGATAGTTTGCTGAACCCTCTAGGAAGCTGATGGCCACCAGGGCAGGAGGTTTCCATATCAGGATTCGGCATCCTGCTGCCTCTGGAGAGGGACAGAGCAGCTGGAGTTCCTGCGGCCCCTTGCCTGGGGGACTTCATGGCTCTTATCTGCTCTTCTCTTGGGCTAACGGAGAGGGATGCTGTCACCTTCCTGTCCTGTTTTTGTGGTGTCGACTGTCCGGCTGACAAGGCTTTATCGGCGCCCAGGCCTGACTTGAATTTTTGCGGCAAAAGCCTGTTCCTGTGAACTATGTCCGCGGCTGATGGCTGCTTCTGGGTACGTCTGACCACGGGAAGCCGGAGAGCGCTGCAGAGCGGTAACATGCTCTGCCCGGGACTTGGTGGTCTCTTCCCATGTTGGAAGCAGCAGATGGAACTTAAGAAGGAATTTAGTTGCCTGGCATGCTGTAGGTCATTCCTCACAGGGTTCAACTGTGGCTCTTTAATGGTTGGGTGAGACATCTCCTGAGAGAGCTCATGTCCTTTCTGTTCCTCCCATGTTTTCAGCGGGAGAAGTGGCTTCACTGCTCTGAGGTGGAGGAGAAGCTCCTTAGAAACAAATAAACAAACAAAAATATTCCATATTTGCTCCTCGGCATTTGTTTTCCCTTCCAGAGTAACAGAGAGGGGCTGAGGACCCCCCTTCTCTACTGCTCTTCTCCTGATGTTCACACACATCGTATCCTAATTTTTGCCCATTATTTATTCCGTGTTTTCCTCATTACACAGACTCTGAACTCACACGCGTCCCTTGGGAGCCAAGCCGAATGCCTCCAAGCTGCAGATGATAAGCAAACACCAAGTTACGTATAATCAATCCCTTGATGAGCTATTTACCATGTGACATTACCAAAATATTTCTGGTTGGGAACTATGTTTATCTTCATCTGCTTTCCAAACTCCTCCCAGCCCTGAAAATCCATGTCCCAGAACTCCAGACGTGAGTTTTCTCTCTGTGATCCTGTGGTTTACACTGTAAACATTGATTTACCTACAGAAGAAGCTGATTTACCTACAGAAGGCACACATTTCTTCTCCTTCCACTGCTTCCCTGGGCTTAACGCATTAAAATGTGCCCTTGAGAAAGCAACGGGCTGAAGGAAGAGCGGAGTTAAACCTGGAACTCATTACAGCCACCGAGAAATTCAGCAGCACTGAAAATAGAAATCCAATCTCAGCACCTTGGAGACAAAGGAATTAAGATGTTGACCCTTCCATCAAGGAAGACTCTTGGGTTGACCTTCACTTCAGCCGCACAACTTCAGAGAAGGCCTTCAAATCGGAAATCCTCCATGGGGTTGGAGAGGAAGAGCGATGATCTGCTTGTGAGGGCATGTAGCGATAGGCCGAGGGGCAATGGTTTAAACTAGAGCGGGGCAGGTGTTGATCAGACATTAGGAAGAAGTTCTTTACACTGAGGGTGGTGAGACACTGGCCCAGGTTGCCCAGAGAGGGGGTGGAGGCCCCGTCCCTGGAGACATTCAAGGCCAGGCTGGATGAGGCTCTGAGCGACCTGATCTAGTTGAAGATGTCCCTGCTGCCTGCAGGGGGTTGGACTAGATGGCCTTCAGAGGTCCCTTCCAACCCAACACATTCTGTGATTCTATGACCTTGGGGAACCTTGAGAAACGGTTCCCTCCCTGTCTCAGTTACCCCTCGGTCTGGCTCCGTGGGGGTGCGAGAGGTGGGGACAGCTGTCCAAGCACCCTCGAGCTTCTGGAGCTGAACCCTGCAGTGCCAAGTTATCACGATAACCTTGGGTTTATTTTGGGCTGTGCAATCGAGGTCTAGGAATGCTTTTTTGAATGAGGAAATGTTGCCTGGGTAGGTCTAACATCAAGAAATAGTATTGGGTTTTTTTGTGGACCTGAAAATTCAGGAGGAAAAAACCAACAGAAGAGCATGAGGTCCTGCTTGAGTGTTTTCCAGTGAATTAAAATTAATTAGGGAACCAAACCTAAGTCTGAAGTCAACCTTAATGTTAAAAAAAAAAATTAATTAGCCCTGGGCACGTATTGAAGACTATTATTTGAACACGTCATTTCTAGAATGTTTTTTTTAAGGACTATTATAGCAGGGAGCGAACAGCCACCAGGTAATTTCAATAGTCAGGTAAAAGCCTCCGCGTACCACAAGTCAAACCCCAGAAAAGTGGTGAATGCAGAGAAGACACGAGAGTACGAGGACTTGGTAGCAACAGATGCAAAGGCAGCTAAACGAGGACAGAAGCTGCAGGTGATGAGAGAACATCAGGAACACCCGAGTTGTGACACACTCATGCCTCAGCAAAGCTCCCTGAGGGAAGCGGGGTGTCCTCACCTCCCAGAGGACATGGCCGAGTCTTAGCCAGGCTCTGGGGAAAGGTCAGGAGGCTCTTCGTGGTCACAGGAGCTCAACAACCATCACCCCAAGGTGTGGTGCTCAGGATGGGTCATGCAGGGCTGGCCCGAGAGAAGAGCAGGGCCCAACCAAGGCACTCTGGTTGGTCTACCACCTCCAGAGGCACCTCAGTCTGTGGGGCTGAGATGAGGGGTGAGCAGGATGCTCCCCCCACCTCATCCTCCTGGTGCAAGGACTGCCATGTCCAACCTGCACCAAGGACCTCCAGCACTGAGGTTCAACACAGACCCCAGGGCTGGGGTCCCTCTTTGCAACCCAGGGCCATGCCTGTGGGGATCAGCCCAACCCTGAATCTCTCGTGAAACACCTCCCTGAGCACAAAGGGCCACAAGCCCTGGTGCACAGCCCCCATTTTACGTCCAGCTTTCATGGCCTTCATCCCATCATCGCAGCCCTTGCCATGGCCAGGAGATGGTACCATTGGCCTCGTCCCTGCTTCTCCTGGGGATGGAGAGCCACAGCTGTCCCTCAGGTCAACTCCATTCTGCCCAGCCCTGCCTGCTGGTCTGATCGCTCTTGCCCTTGACATGGGACATCCCACCCCAAGTCAGGAGGGACCTGGTGGGGCCTTTGAGATCAAAGCCTGGCATGGCCTGTCCCACCAGGCAGTCTGAGACCTGTCCTACCACCACCAGCTTGGTCCTCACCGGCTCTTCTGGGTTGGGGTTTCCACTCCTGCCCTTCATTCCCAGGTTGGGATCCCATCCCTGGAACTTCCCATCAGGGAAGGTCCTGGTACCATTTTCCAGCTGTGGTCAGGAAGGTGTTGCCAGCATGAACGTGGGTGCTCCAACAGCACCCAGGTTTCACCCTGGCATGTGGGTGGGATGCTCATGGTGGGATCCAGACCTTGAGATCCCCACAGACCCCCTGCCCCATAACAGAGCCTGTCCCCAGCGTGGGACGGCTCTGGGTGAAAGCCCTGGTCCTCACACATGGTCCTGGTGACATCTGCCCTCCTGGGAACACCTCTGGGACAGCGTCATGGTGGCCATCCCCATCCCCACTGAAGTTTGCAAATCAGGATTGGGGAATTAAATGCAAAATATTTAATGAGCTGCTAACATATTTAATGAAACAATGAGATTTCAGCTGCAAAATTGAGCTTTGGCAAATCAGAACAAACCCAAATGTGGGTGACCCCGATTTCGGCGCCGCTGAGCCGCCGGCGGCTCATCTCTGACCTCCCCAAAGCCCCAGAGATGATGGGGAGGAGGCAGCATGGCGGCAAGGGCAGCTCGGGAGCCGGTGACAGCTGCCTGGCGCGTCCCCCGGGGTTGGGAGCTGGGCTTTGCGGAGGGCGGAGGGGTTGGTAGAACAGGTCTGGCGCGTTCCCCCGCTCCCTGCGGTGCCGAGCACCGGCACCTCGGTAGGTCCTGCCGAACCGGAGATGCCACCAGGAGCCGGACGGACGTGGTAACGCCAGCGTCTGGCCCTGGGGCGGTGCGGGGGGAGTGCCGGACCACGGTGGATCCCGGGGATCCCAGGGTCCCATCTGGATCCAGCCTCCACCCATCCCTCATCTGGTCTCTCCTTGAGCCTTAAATGTCACCAAATCTCACCAAATCCCACCAGAAATCTCACCAAATCTCAGCAAGTATCGTCAAATCTCACCAGGTCTCGGCAAATCGCATCAAATCTCACCAAATCTTGGTGAAACACATCAAATCTCGCCAGATCCTGGCGAAACGCATCCAATCTCGCCAAACCTCGGCAAAACGCATCAAGTCTCACCAGATCTCAGTACGACGTGTCAAATCTCGCCAAATCTCAGCAAATCGCATCAAATCTCATCAGATCTCACCAAATCTTGGCAAATCACATCGAATCTCATCAGATCTCATCAAATCTCGTCAGATCTCATCAAATCTCACCAAATCTTGGCAAAGCTCATCAAATCTCACCAGATCTCAGTCCATCTCATCAAATCTCGCAAAATCTCGGCAAGTCTTACCAAATCTTGCCAAATCTCAGTAAATCTCACCAAAGCTCACCAAATCTTAGTAAATTTCAACAAATCTCGCCAAATCTCCGGAAATCTCGTCAAATCTCACCAAATCTCAGCAGAATAAGGCGCTTCGCGCCCTGGCAGTGGCAGGAGCCATGTGGGGACGTGTCGGTCCTTGACCTGGGCGGGCAGGGAGCCGGCAGGAGGTGCGTGTTGACGGCGTGGAACCCACTGCCACGTCCCCGACTGAAGGTGGCAGGCGCTGCGGTCCCCTGGGAGAGCTGTCGGGGAGCGTGGACGCCAATGGCGGCGCCGTGCCCGCGTGCCCCCTGCCCGTGGCACCCTTGGGCGAGGTGGTCCTGCTCATTCGGCTTTATCCTGGCCCAGCCGCAAAGCAGGAGCATGCCGGGCCATCAGGATCCCTCTCTCTCCACCGTGGCACTGGGTGTGTGTCCCCACCCAGGGACCCCGCCAGACCCGGTGTCACGCTCTCTGGAGCTCCCCTGCCCAGGGGTGCGATGAGTTTGCTCAGGCTCAGCTCCCCCTGCTGCGGTGGCCCAGGCGGGGAGAGAGGGGACGAGGGGAGGGAGCCCGACACCTCCCTGGCTGCCCTCCTTGCTCCCACCCGTCCCTTAAGAGAATGAAATAATCAATGAATCTGAAAGGTAAGTAAAAGAAAAGAAGCAATAAAATGAAATAAATGAGATAAAAAAATTAAAGTCAAATAAAATAATTTAAAAACAATTAAAGGTAAATAAAATAAACAATAGAATAAACTAAATAAGGTTACAAAAATGAAGTAAAATAAACTAAATAATAAAATAAACTAAAGAAAAAAGTAAAATAAAATAATCAAATAACCTAAATAAGATAAAAAAATCAAGAAAATAATAAAAAATTAAAAGTACATAAATAAATACCTACATAAATAAATAAGATACGTATAAAGTAGGCTAAAATAAGAAACGACAGGGAAAACAGTGAAGTAAAAATGGAGATAAAAATAATGGAATGAAAGAAAAAATAAATAAAATGGTAAATAAAAACATCAACATATCAATAACTAAAATGTAAATAAAATATTTAAATAATAAAATA
>VXBH01006146.1:139660-161477 GCA_013400035.1 Rynchops niger
AAAAAAAAGCCATATTTACCCACCCTTGCCTTGTTCTCTGGGATAACACATCAAGCCACTAGCAATAAGAATGAAGAATCTCTTTTTTTTTTTTTTTTTTCCCAGCTTTATTTTTTTCTTTTTCCTGTGAAAATGCAGGTCAAAAAACGTTCATTTCAAGAAATCACAGTTTTATAAAGTGTCATTCGTTCAATACAAGCTAGTCATTCCCTCGCCTTCACCCATGCCAGTACTGCCCGTCCCAAAGAGATTATCAGCTTCACATCGCTTTGCCAACAGTGATTTTTCCAGACTTTCGGAAGGAGCTACACAAGAGGCATCTGTGTTTATCACTCCGACTGCTATTTGTCCTCCCTACCCTGAACTGGGGTTCTGTCCTAAAGATTAGTTATGTTATTATACACCGTTTCAGCCAAATTTTAACACGGACAATGAAAAGCTTTTCTGATTTTCACTTCTATCAGTATTGCACGGCCAGCTTTCGTCTGGAAGCTGAACTTTTTATGTCTGTCGTAGCAAAAAATGACCAGCCAAATTAAGAAGAAAGTGTCCCGGCAGTAGGAGAGAGTCGAGGAGATCCCAGACTGGCAGGTAACAAAACCATGACAACCCCGGAGACGGCTCCTGAGAGCAGAACCACGTTTCAGGACAGGAAGAAAGCACCAGTGGTTTGTGGTATTGACCCAAGCGTCTTGCCCGTCCGGCAGGGACGGCTGACGCCACAGCCCGCTCCTCTGGCCGGCTGTCACGTAAAAGGCTTGTTAGGTGGAAAGCTGCAGCCTCACCTTCTCACGTGAGGTGGCAGCAAAACAGGACCGAAGGTTTTGGACAACACAACAGGATGGAGATGCTGGCTAATGCTGGTGTGAGAGTACAGGAGAACATGGACACCTCCATCTACCCAACAAAGACATTCCGGCTTCACAAGGGTTTACTGCCTTCCACCCACTCGTGTAGGTGGCCCCAGATGAACGTTAATGCTATAGCTGAGGTGGAAAGCTCAGCAGTCCTGCAAACAGAGGGCTGCTGCATCCTGCCCCGCTGCTCGGCAGAACTCGAGTCTACCACCGACATTCGGAACCCTACACCCGTACATCGAAGCCCTTCGCAGACAACAGCGAAAGCCACGAGACGCAGCCTTTGGGACAGGAACAGGCCCTGCTTTCGTATTGACGCATCACCGACAGCGACGTGTCACACTGACACATCACCAACAGACTCTTCTTAGAAACAACCAACAGGTTTTTCTCCTCCCCCCTCTCAGAGGAAGCCTAGGAAGGGTGCCAGGTGTGGGGAGACTGGCCGGGGCACTGAGTACGTGCTTGGGAGCTCCCGGGAAGGCATTTTGATCCCCCCTCCTGCTCCAGAGCCTACAATTCTCAGTTGTTTATGGCATCTGAAAAAAAAAAAAACCCAAAAAAATTGAGCCAACCTACCCATTCCCCCCACTCCTTCCTGGAAGAGATGTGCGTAATGTGTTAATTGTTTACTAAAAAGACTCTTAATGTGGTTATTTCAGATATAATTACGTGCCTGTTTTGGACAACGTTTTTAAGTGCTTTAGAACAAAAAGTGCTATAAAAACTATACCCATAGTGGTGACAGCTTTAATTTTTCTTCAAGAGTTACACTTCTTTATTACATCACAACTTTGGTTTTCTGATGAGGGACGTCACTGCCCAGCGTATCAAAACCAGCCGATATTCTGGGAGACCAAAGGGAAAGAGGATCAGAGGGATGGAGCTTAAGGAGCGCCGGTCCTCAGAAAGGGAGGCCCAGAACATAACTTTTCCCAGCTATTTTCTACGTGAACTTCGCTTGAGAAAAAGGCAAATATTCCTTGCCCCATTGCGTCCCCCAGAACCAGCAGGGATCCGGCAGGGCCTACCTTGTTTTTTGGGAGTTGTTTCTTTATTCAGCCTGAATGTTGACAGCCCCTGAGCAGAGGTCACTGATGTTAACAGCACTCTGGAAGAGCCACAGTGACCGTGACTTCCAGGTGTCCAAGGACTTTGAGCCAAGTCCTGAGCAAGCAGGCTCGTAGTTTACACCTCCCTCTGTTTGTTTTTTTTTTTTTTTTTTTCTGGGTTATAAAAGGGCTATCAACACCTGCCCATCTGAATTTGACCCATACAGTTTCAGTATATTCCAAACAACTCACAAATCGGCAAAAAAAAAACAACAACCCAAACAACTTCAAAGCTTAAGGCACCCCGGGCCCAGCTGCCCATCCCACTCCTTTAGCGCATTTTGACGTAAGGGGAGCAGTACGAAGCCTCCTGCCAGTCCGTGAGTGCTGGTGAAGACGGGCTGAGCTAACACACGGCGCAGAACTGGGGCACTGATCTCCAGCGGAGGGGCCGAGCGGCTGGACGGATTGCTTTTATAAAGGCTGCGGCAAAATTCAGACTTTGTCCGAGCTGCCTGAGCCACCGTCCCTTCCCCTTCCAAGGGGAAGCTGCCTGGACGGGACGGTTCACGTGAAGTCCCAAGTCAGCGGTGGAAATAAGGATGGAGAAATACAACCCTTCCACCCTGCTCACCAAGGAACACCAAACCCTCCTCCTGCCCTACCTGCCAGACAACAGAGAGAGAGCACCAGCCCCCTAAGTCGGGGAGGAGACCTGAAGATGAGAGCTGCAAGCAAAGCTCTTTCTGGGAACAAAGTTCTTTTCTGATTCAAGAAGGAAGCGTCTGCGGGGAAGGGTGGGAGGTGAAACCAAGAACCCAGCTAGTTACCGCTGTCGATTTTCCCCGTGCAAAAGGCTTGAGGTAGAGATGATGTTACCCAAAGCCTACAGAAACGTTGTTTTTCCTCCAGCCAGAAGGAAGTTAGCCAGCTCCCCTTGGCACAAACAACCACAGCTGCACTGAAGATACTCAACCTCCTCCTTGGGGCAAGCCCAGCAACTACCAGCTTCACCTCGGAGGCTGAGCAACAGGAGTTCTCATCCAATCCCCCTGTTCTCCTGAAAAGCACAATCGCATTCCTCTGAAAAGCAGGAATTTCCACCCACCATTCTCAAGCTCAACCTAACATTCACACCCAAAGCAAGTAATTCCCACTGTTCTGGGGAACATCTAAGCTCAGGACATGTCTTGGAACTGGATCAGAACAGACAACAGAAGTGAGGCCTGAGAGCAGTGAGCTGCTGAACCGCTATCCTACTTCAGCACAAAACACCAGCAACTGCACTTGGTGCTCCATGGCAGGGGTGGTCAGAAGCCTTTGCAATTCCTTCTTTCAACAAGGTAAAAACCTCCAAAACAGGAACAGCTTCATGGCCTGTTCTCCAGTTGACCGTGTTTGACTCGCCACGTCCAGCTGACGCTGCAGTCGGGGGCAAGGGTGCACTGCAGCTCAATACCAGAGTCGGGGACCTCCATGTCGTAGTGAACTGGTTGGCCTTCTTTAGTAACCAGGCTGAAAGCAGGGACTGGGATCTGTGAAGCAGAACGAACAGATCTGAGTGGCACTTCAAGTCTCTTTCAGAACATAATATCCCTCTATCGAACCCAGCAAATAGCTTCCCAACTCAAGAAAAGCTCCTGGAGGGAGGCTTGTGCTTAGTATAGAATAGTTTGGGTTGGAAGGGACCTTAAAGCCCACCCAGCGCCACCCCCTGCCCTGGGCAGGGACACCTCCCACCAGCCCAGGTTGCTCCAAGCCCCGTCCAACCTGGCCTTGAACCCCTCCAGGGATGGGGCAGCCACAGCTTCTCTGGGCAACCTGGGCCAGGGGCTCACCCCCCTCACAGCAAACAATTTCTTCCTCAGATCTCATCTCAGTCTCCCCTGTTCCAGTTTGAAGCCATTCCCCCTCGTCCTATCACTCCATGCCTTTGTAAAAAGTCCCTCCCCACCTTTTTCTTGTAGGCACCATTCAGATACTGGAAAGCTGCTCTAAGGTCTCCCCGGAGCCTTCTCTTCTCCAGGCTGACCCCTGCCAGCTCTCTGAGCCTGACCTCACAGCAGAGGGGCTCCAGCCCCCTGATCATTTTCATGGCCTCCTCTCGACCCGCTCCAACAGGAACATCCTAACTTTCTCTTGTAGGAAAGTATCTCAGAAACCAGACTAGGTAGCATTCATGCTGCTGTCGAATTGCCTCACCCAGGCTTTTGACCATTGCTGGTGGTTCCTGGACCGCCTGTGTTTGGGCACTGTGAATTCCTCTGCAGGCTAGTGATATTTTGCCTTGTGATGTCCAAGAGAACAAAGTACACCAAAGAGTGCCAACACCACTGAAACATTTTCTGGACTTCCACAACCTCTTTGTTTAGAGATGATCACCACATTTTACACTCAGATGAGTCACGGTCCCACAAACACTCAGGAGTTTCTTTCAGGGACTGCCAAAGAGGCCCACAGTGAGGTTCACTGGAGTCTGCCAACATCTCCTCCAACCTAACAAGTCAGAAGCTTCACAGCCAAACACAGGCCATTTCCCTTGGCTGATATTACTGCTCTTGATGAAAAAGTCATATAGTGATTCTTCTTTAGGGAGAGGGGAAAGGATTTATCTTTAGAGTTGAGGAGAAGGACTTTTAAGCTGCAGCGCAGGTACTTTCTAAGATGGAGATCCCTGCAGTCCCCATGACAGTTAGCAACGGCTTATGATTCAGAAAACATCTTCTGGTATCACACTCCTAACAGCAGCACCGAAGTTATGTTACTAAAAGTGTCATGAGGATCCTTGAATGGACTTCTGGGTCTCTGGTTTTAAGGCATTATGAGGCTGCATTGAGGGAGAAATTGCTTCTCGGAGAAAAGGCTGTGCTTAACTCCCAGCTTTGTGTCTCACCTGGCTGCTTATCCCAGTGGCAATGTCTCCCACCTTCGTCCTGTGGAAATCCCTAATGTGTAAATTTTCTCCACTTAGCAACTGGATCTGGATTTTCACTCCTGAAATGTGCAAGAGAAGTCATTAACTTCTGCTGTAGGCATAATGACTTCACGGTCCAACACAGAAAGATTGAGTAGCAAAGCACATACATCAGAAGAACTCGTTTTTGTCTTTAAGCGTTTAATTTATGTAGGTCTTTTGCTGAGCATGAAGTCTTGCTGAGGACAACAATGACTCACAGAGCAGAGCTGGATTTAGCAAGAAAGCAGCTGAAGAGATGTACTGATTTGCACACCGTGCCCTCAAAATTACTTTGTAGACGTTTATGGTTATAAAGCATATATCCTCGCACATGGTAGCTGCACAAGGCAATGCATTACAAAGCTTAGCCAGACTGTGCGTTCAAGAACTTCTCTGGCTTTTACTAGACTACACAGGCTTAAGTGCCTTCCACCCAGCTACGACTGGGGCAGAATTGTCCTCTCGACAACCCATGTCCTTTTAGGAGGGTCTGTGCTCAACTAAAGGAGAAGAGGAGCTCGAAGACTCCACATCCCAGACCCTCTAGATACTGAAAAAAAAAAGTTAGACTTGACCATTTATTCAAACTTTAGAAATTCAGACTCACCGTTGAAGTAGCTGGGAGTGTCTGTGTGCCGACTGCGGTTCAGGAGGTTGTTCCAACTGAAGCTCTGCCCATCTGCCTGGCTGTTCCAGGAATGAATCCCGGAGCTCATAGTGTCCCTCAAGCTATGAGAAGCCTTCATGGAGTTCTGCAGAAGTAAGCACAAGTTTGTCAAAGGTTCCTAAAGAAAGTAATCTTGCATAACATAAACATTAAAATAACCTCAGGAAGAAAAAAGCAGAAATCCACAGGGATCTGGGCAGGACCTTGAGTTATTCAACATTTACCTGCATCTAGAAAAGAGGATGAATAGCAATGTTTGCAGACATAATAAGTTATTCTCAATAGTCAAATCAATAATCAGCTGATGACCTGGACGAGGAAAAAAAAAGGGTTTCCTTGTACTAAGTGACAGGAGAATAAAGCGCCAGATAAAATTCTAATGCCAATAAGTGACAACGCCCAGGAAAACCAGTTAACTGTACATAAACAACTACGGACCCTACATTGCTGTACTGCTTGGAAAAGTCTACACTATCTTAGAGTCATAGAAGGTCAATCTGACAACATCAGCATAGTGGTAAGTACCATTCAAAAGTCAAATTAAATATTAAGGTTAGATATTAGGGGAAAAAAACCCAAAAGCAGAGTTACATCCCATGCTGCACCCTACGCTGTGTTAACAGCTGCACTACTGTACAGAACCCTGCTCATTCCTCCTCAAAAAGCATTAGAAGGCTGAGAAGAGGAACAGAAATAGGAAACAAAGATGACCACAGTTAGAAATGACTCCTGTAGATGGCAGGCTACACAATTTTGGACTGTTTTGGAAAACAATGATTGAAGGGCTTGCGTCCTTCCCTGGTTCAACAAGGCTTATTCAGTGTTTCTCACTGGTATTCCCTGCCTTACGAACACCAGAGACAGAGCAAACAAAATTCATTAAATTTCATATTTAAATAACTTAGACCATGCAAGTCATTAGTATGAATGGTTTAAAAGAAGTTCATGGAGAACAGAACCACAGGCTGGAAATGAATATCCAAGATTAGGTTCTTCTGGTCTTTCCCTAAACATCCCTTTAGTGGCCATTGCCGGGAAGACGACCCTGTGCTGCACAGCTGTTTGTCCGACTTGGTCCAGCTCCTGCGCTCATCGCTGCCTCTTCAGTTCCTTTCTTCTGCACAGAGAGGGTCAAAGCTGCTGATGTTTTCCAGATCCCTACACTTGCTGCTTACTGTGAGCGTACAGCACAGGGGAGCAACTGGGGGAAAGGGACCCATGCTGCACACTAAGCTAAAGAACAACTCCAGTCCTAAATACCCCACTGTCCGAGAACAAAGATTTCTTCCCAAGGTACTCTCCAGCAAACTGGGTGTCAAAAAGCAGCAACAAACATGAGAAACTCCACATGTCGATTGGCCACAGCTTCCAGTCTCCCAGCGGGGGTTACTCTGCCACCCCCCCACAACAAGAGGGTTAGCATCCAGTTGGACTCACCTTCTCACTGGCATCTGACACAAACGGGCTGTCGATGCTGAGACAGGAAAGCATTTGTTCTTGCTCTTCCAGCGAGTAAGGCTGTGAAAGGCTGTTCAAAAACAGTTCTGCGAGCAAAAGGAAAGAGAAGGAAGACATTTCCAGCGATTCCTTTCACGCCTCCCTGCTCTAATCACAGTTATTGCAATTAATACCCAAAGCTGCTTCGGCATTATCTAACAAACATTGATATTGGTGTCTGCAAAACACATGACACACAATTCCTCTGCTAAGTAGGGGCTACTGCTACCACTGTGAAAATAGGGAAACTGAGCCAGAAAGGACAGATGGATTGTGCAACGACAT
Source organism: Rynchops niger (assembly GCA_013400035.1). NCBI lineage: Eukaryota > Metazoa > Chordata > Aves > Charadriiformes > Laridae > Rynchops > Rynchops niger. Next base: position 146,975 of record VXBH01006146.1, read on the forward strand.
GCAAAATGCCAGAGATGGGACCAGCACCCAGAATTTCCCAGTTCTTGCCCATTATGTCACCTATCAGCCTTCCCTCTAGATGCATCCAAATCACACCCAGGGAAAGGTCAAACTTATGTACTCAACTCTTGCTGTAACGTGCACCGATGAGATCCAGACCTGACAAGGCTGCTGACGATCCAAAGCCATCTGAGAAGAAAGCTGGCCCTCAGCAACCCCTAAAATGCCATTCCTCCGTTCTGTGACAACAGTTACGTTTCAAGGGACTTTTTTCCTAGCTCGAAGTTTTCAATGATTTTACGAAGATTAGAAAATATGGGATAAAAAAGTGAAAGGCTGAGTTATACTGGGGCAATGGAGCTGCACTGTTACTCCACTGATTCCCACCCTGAACTTACTGCTGGTTTTCAACCTCTGGATCGCTGCTGGTAATCAAATTCATTGGCTGGAGGCTACAGCATTTCCGATGCCCAGAATCGAACAGCTGTAGACTGTTTTTAACTATGCTGCTTCGTTTGACATCTCCCACCCAATAGGCTTATCCCTTTATTAAAAGAATTATGTTTGAAAACCTCAAATTTCAGACGAAGTTGGAATTGCAGACACTGTGTACATAAGCACAAATGTGAAACTGGCTGATTTTTTGAGAGGTTCCTGCGCCTCTCACAGAAGTCTGCTCCACTGTTCAGAGTGGGACAAAATCCTAACTGCTACCTTTGCGGCGTATTTAATCGGTTAAGAACTACTAGTTTTGGTAATTTCAAGGAAGGCTGAGCAATTCATGTAACGAGAGAGGAACTATGAACAAAATGACATCCAAGCTCAAAACCCAGCAATAACTGTCAAGAAGCCAAAAGAAAGCAGCTGTATTTTTATCACGCTCTCAAGCAAAAAGCTGAATTCCCTACATAGCACATCGCTTACCTATTTCCAGCTGTTGAAGCTCTTGTTCCGAAATGGTTGTTGCTCTCTCCACGTGGCCGCAGCTCTTCAGGGAGAGAGGAGTCGAGGAGAGGGGTGGAGGATCCCAGGTCTCCGATAACTCCTTGCACACATTCCAAGGGGTCCCCTCCACCTCCTCCGTTTGCTCCAGAGATGGTGGTGGTGGCGGGACTGGGCTTGCACCAGAAACTTTGACTGCCAATTTTGGGTCCGGACCAGTCTCAGAAACTGGGCTTACTGTGGGGGACAGGGATGTCTGTGGATTGTTTTCTTTGTTCAAAGACAAATGTCTAGGCTCTCTGTATTCGCCTTTCCAGGGGCTTGTCACACCTCCCACTACAAAAACAAAAAGCATAAAACATTATCAAATAAAGGAAAAAAAAAAAATTTCCATCACAATGAGAGTTTCTGAACTGCGTCTTGCTGTAAAATGCCCAGCTTCTTCAAAAGACGAAACCAGACCTCCTCTACAAATTCTTGCTGTATTACAGAACTTTTCAGCAGGATTAAGCTGAAATGAGTTACAGATTGTCTTAGAGGCAAGGCTGGACCACAAGTATGAGTTATAGCTCAGGATGCACTAAACCTCTGCTTTCAGTTTTGCTGCATACCAGGCCCCAGTTCACTCGCTGCAGTTGATACTTCAGCTGAGCACCAGCCCAGCTGCAGCACACACCTTAATAAACCCACATAAAGCACAACATCAGCTGCTTCGAGCAGAGAAAGAAGAGCGAGCATGTGACAGCACACAGGAAATTTTTATTTCTTTGGGTGAGAAACACCCGGCTGCGGGCAAAAGCTATCAACCCCAAAATATACATCAATGCTGAGGCCTGTGCAAAACATATACTGAACAGTAAAACATACTGGTATTTCCCACGGGACCACTTTGACACAACTAACAACTGGCCGCTTTACCGGTGTGGATAAGAAACTTTAGATACAGGATGTTTCTACCTTCTTCAAGTGCGACACTGGTCTTAGTTTTCAGTTCAGACGCAGATGCTCTCTGAACTGGCTCTTTCTCCAGACCCATTTTAATAATCTCAGCAGTGAGAGGGTTGCAGGAAGGTGGAATTTCCCTCAGAGGAGGTGGCTCTTTAGCTATCTGTGTAACAAACAGGAAGCGAAAGAGGTTAGACCAGAGAGGCTTCGTTTGATTTCAGAAAGGTCCTTCCCACCCTGAGTGCGTTTCCAACTGAAATTACAGCATTAAATGAGAGACACGAGCTGTAATTTTATTACAGCTGAATGGCTAAAAAGTCACACCCAAGTCATGAGCGGGATAGGAAAGAAACAGCCCCCGCATGTGTAATAGACAGCAGTCTCAGAGGTGTAAGAAATGAAGCAAGGTTGGCATTGTCTTAAGATGCCCAGCTGGCTCTCAGCCAGCCTTCCTGAAGCGACTGTTCTCTAGCCAGGTATAACGAGATTTTTACAGGCTTACGTACCCTTTACTGGGGAAATGTTGGGCCACTCACCTTCAGACAGAGTGGGTGATTGTAATACTGGGTCCAAGGGTGGCACCCGTTCAGCATGTGCAGCATCATACAGCAACTGCTCCAGACATCCACTTTGGAGTCACAACGCTTTCCCATGACCACCTCCGGAGCCATATGAGTCTCTGTGCCAGGCACATAGTTCCCTGAAACCATTCAAAGGAAAACTCACTGCGTGTAAAGTAGAGAATTGTTTTAGTGCAGCTGCTGGGAAGCGTAAGGCAGCCTCCTGGTCTTTTCAGTTAAAGTGAGAAACGAGTCACCTTAAGCCAAAAAGCAGCACTGTGTGCTCTTATAAGCTGTTCAAAGGCTACATCTCCATATCAGTCTCATCCCTTATACACAAAATAGGTATTAAATTCCCCTCCCAAGCAAATTTGGGAGGCAAAACACGACAGTCTATCAGTGAGCTTGGCATTAGAAAACATACCCTTCTCTTTTAACAGCTGCACTAAGAAGCACTGTAAAGTTTAACTGCCCAAAAGTCAGTGAGGAATTTTGCTTTGGTGGAGGTCAGGATTCTTCCCCAGCTGTTTAGGGAGGTTACGTGACAAGCCAGAGTTAAATTTTTAAGTTTCGGTGTGGTGTCTTACAGGGACAAAGCACTGAATGTAGTATGCTGACATAATCTTACAAAAAATACATCGGCCTTCTAGACTGGGAGCTAAGGACCACCTTCCAACCGTAAGTTCTTTTTAGTTGTCAGTGGGATACATCACAGTAATATCAATAGATGTGACACTATGAGCAACGTTAAGTCTGGAAAATACAGTTGCTTGCAAATTAGGCATATATAAATGTTCAACAAGAAAGAATGAGTCAGTAGGGCAATTCTTCAGAATCGCAGCAGAAAATCCTTACCTGTGACCAAGCACTTTCCCAGGCCATCTGGATGAAGGTGAGCAGAGTGACCGAAGTCACACAGAAGAGCCCTGCTTCCATCATCAGACAAGAGCACATTTTCCGCTGGCAATGAGAAGTTTTTAATTAGTTAGTCTCCTTTCTCACTAAGATGGAAAAAAGCCAAAAGCCCAGAGAACAACAGTTTTTTGAGCCCAAACCAAGGCCTATTACTCCTACGGCGTGTCACTGCCTTAAGCAAGTACACAGCTATAATTATCTCTATTTATAAGTTCCCGATTATCTGTCCTGGAGATTCCTCTACCCCAGTGGTGGGGCAGCCTGGGCAAGCAGCCTGCCAGACCCACCAGATGACAGAAAGAAAGAGGTGACAAATATGATACTTGCAGTGTCCCAGGTTGCCCAGAGAAGCTGTGGCTGCCCCATCCCTGGAGGGGTTCAAGGCCAGGTTGGACGGGGCTTGGAGCAACCTGGGCTGGTGGGAGGTGTCCCTGCCCAGGGCAGGGGGTGGCACTGGGTGGGCTTTAAGGTCCCCTTTCAACAAAACCAGTCTATAATATGCCCAGCTATTTAGAACCAAATTAAGCTCTAATCTCAAATGCAGAGCTGAAAGTCTAGTAAATAACCTTCTGCCACTCCGTAACTTAATCTCCAAGCAGTTTGCCTCTTGCAAGAAAAAGGGAAGAATAAGGTACCTTAAGTACTATCCCACCTTTTACATCTCCATGGAGAATGTTTTGAGCATGAAGATACTCCAAGCCCTCTAATGCCTGGCCCAAATAACTGAGGGCTCGGTCCTCTGGCAGGCAGCCACTCTGTTTAATTAGCTGACCTAATGAGCCACCTAGAAAAGAATCCAGAAAGTCCATGTTAGCTTATCTTTAAAGTCTTCCCAGCATCATCAGCGTTCCTCGTCGTTCCTGATGAAGAAATGAGAACTGCCAGGTCCAACAGCCCTTATCTTCCACACGTAGGTCTGTTCCTTTTATTTATTCAGAGTTCTGCCCAGAGAAACTGGCCGCTTTCATGAAGTCTTTTGCTTAGTGTCAGTTTAGCGGTGTTGCTGTGTATCAAAAGCAACTACTCTGTGATCAGACCAGACATTTCTAGGTGCTACCGATCACCAGCCGATTCTTCACAGGCTGTGATTTCCATGGTTCTGGCTGGAAAAACAGTATCAGGCAACAGAAGCACCTAGGTTTGCTTATACAGTGTCCCTTTTTCCAGTACATGGTGCCGTGCAAATGAACATGAAAGCAAAAAAGCAGCACCGGGTATGTGTTTTAGTGAGAATTTGCAGCTGCTGCTGAAAAGATACACATCTTGAACTGGTGTGAGGCAGGACTGGAAACGATTCCCCCCAAGAAAGACCATTGCTACACACCAGCAGGGGTTACACACACCTATCCCAACCCACTCTGGAATTAACGCTAGGAACACTCTGGATACACCAAAGAATTAACAGATTTATAATTGGGGCAGGAGGAAGAGGAGCTCAATGCCCACTGCATTCAACAGTTACAGTGGTACTTCCATTGTGGTTGTTCCCTTCTCACCCTCCATCAGCTTCATGAAGATGGTCACCCAAGGTCCTTCCTTCACAGCTCCGTACAAGGGGACAACTTTAGGACTTGTTATTGCAGCACACGTCGTTAACTCCTCTGCTCGGAAGTGTTCAACTTGTACCTAGAGAAACAAAGAAGCAGCACCGAACAAATTTTTGTGACGAATCCCCACAGAATTGTCCCTCCCTGATGCTGGCTGGGGTCAGAGCATCCCGCAGCATTTAACAGCAGAGGCACAAGGATAACCTTCGTTGAGAGAAATCAAGGGGTACAGCAATAAGTGGAAATGCTCAGAACGATTCTGAACAAGGACAATGAGAGTCCCTAAGCCCTCGGTGGCTGAGTAACATTAACGTTTGCCAAAAAAAGATGCCAGGTTGCAATACCTCCGGCTGATGGCTGAGTACTGGTAATCTTCAGGAGGAAGGTAATTTGTGTCTCAGTTAAAAAGATAATACTGAGAACTCCAGCATTCTGCTTTCATGAAAGAAGAAAATAAAGTATCTAAGGATGGTGCAGGACTTGGCAAAAACGAAACTCCCCCAAAACAGGAGGGAATATGAAATATGGCCACAAGCAGTGACTGACATACCACCTTTTTAGATGGTACTGAGCCTGCACAGCAAAACAGTTAAAGAAAAATTCTATTCATTGAGCTCAGCCAAACAAAATAAAACAAGAATTTGCTAAAGACTAGAAGGAAAACATGAGTCATTAAGACTCTGGTGGGAAAAGGATGTATCATGTTTCTTCACTGTCAGCAATCCAGCCATAGCTAAATTTTCTTTAATCTCAAGAATTGGGAGAGCAGGTGCCTACAACACCAAGCATGGTGAAAGAAGGGCAGGCAGTCCCCTTCTAGCACCGGCAGACAGCAGTAAGTCCAGACAGTTACCGATGTAAACCGGAATAAATCCTAAGTGTTCAACTTGCATGTTAGAACTCCCTGGTTTAAGAGTTTAGTGTGAGACGTATTTTTAATCTACAGAATTAGCCTTTGAAATCCTCCAGCAATTAGGGGGAAGGAAAAAAAAAAAAAAAGAAACTGACATTTTGAAAGACTTCAGCTTCTCCTATTCTCATGTCTGTCTTTTCAGCGCTCCACCTCTCCGCCCTGAAAATATGCACTAGTAGCAGCTATTTCTCCTAAAACTGTGTATTTGCAAAATGGATAATAAATTTAAGTAGTTACATCCTGCCAGAAAACAAGCTGGTCACGTTGCCACAAAATTGCGCATCTTAAATGTAAGGATGCAATATAGGAAATAGTTTTCTACATGCTTTAAATACATTTGCTTCTACACAACTGACAAATGAGATGGTTAAAAGACTGGACAAGCTGCCTTAGTCTTGCCACTTACATCTTTCCACGAGGCAATACATCGAGTTGAGACCAACATAAACAAGAAAAAGCAAACTTTTTTTATATTGAAAAATGCGATTTCCCAATTCTTTTTGCATATTCAAGCGCTAAGTTCAAACAAAGTAGTTTACGTTCTCATCGTCTACTTGCATCACCACTCTGCCTTCACCTCGGAGCACCCCCCAGGGCTGCCTACAAATCAATACCCCGATTCAAGTTATGTTCCACACGCTTCATACATTGTATGGCAATGGCATATCTTAACGTACAATAGATTATTATGCCAGCTTCTGGAAAAATACACATCCTTTGCTGCTTCTGTAAGAGAACCACCTCATTACATGCCAGTATTGCATATCACACTCACTGAACAGAAAAAAAGCTCTCTCCATTTTAAGTGCCTTATTTTTTTCCTACTTTATTCCCTTTTCAACAGAGAAAACACCTGCCATGTCACCATTTACACTAGACGTGTTTGAAGATGAGAACAGTTAGATAAGCAGACAGCTCAGGCAGCCGGTTCTCCCCCGCAGTCTCTAGGAACACACTTACAATCTTTCTGAAATCTCTGCTCTCTTGGCCTGTCTCAGCACAAAACCCAAGACGCCTCGTGGCATTCTTTGAAGGCCAAATGAACCTATTTCAGGCTGCTAAGCACAGAGCGGGTCTCCGCCTGCTTCTTCTCTCCGTGCCATCACCTTGAAGTTTTGCCTTGGACATAACCAGAGCAGCATTTCACTGTAACTGTACAACACGGTACCTACGCTCCACGTAGCTGGAAAGGGAAGACTTTTCCTCTGTACGCCTCCTTGTGTCAGGAAACCCCCCCTTTCCTCACACATAATTACCTTTTTGGCAGCACACTGGAATCCTGTCTGTTTGTCCTCTATTTTGTATACTTCTCCAAAAGAGCCAATGCCCAAAGAACCGTGACACTTGGTCCAATGAACCTCTTCTCTGTACTCATAATCCACTGGCTTTAGTTTCTGGAAGTTAAAAATCAGAAAACAAGATGAAGCAAGGAAAGAAACACTTAAGTGTTGAGCTCCAGGGACAGAGACCCGCATTTTCAGAAAAAGCCCAAGGATAGATACCGCCGCACCTCTCTGAAAGTCCCTGTGCAAAATTACTTCTGTCATGGGCTTGAGATGAAGCGATACGGGAAGACCTACTTGGTTTCTGTGGGCTCTGTTTGATGTAAATGAGTATTATAAAGAAAGGCTACCAGTATTTGGATAGCTTCAGAGCTCCAAACTATTCCCTCATATGGGGGGCATAACTACAAAGCTAAATCCTACAAATAAAGCAAGATTCACGTAACTAAATGTAGGCATTTATGTGCGAGATAAACCTTTTTTTATAGTCAGCAGACTGAGATTTGCCTTAGGTCTCAGAGTAAACATATTCAGGCAGGTGAGTGACGCCCTGAACTCCACCGGCAATACTGACAGGGTCACACTGATTCCAGAGAAGAGTCCTCCAAGAGGAGTTTAAGGTAGCAAGAGAGAGCTGAATTCAGAAGAAATGAATCACGCCTCTAAGATTTACATGCATTTGCTATGCCCAAGCCCTGCGTTTGGCAAGGGACAACGGGCGAGTTGCTGGGTTCCTACCAGAGGCAGCAGACAGGCTTTTTGCGCCTTCACGATCTCCACGTCCCTGGTTTCTGTCTGTGTCACAGCCCAGGTCATCTACAGCCCATAAAATATTGCAGGCTGTTCACCTGAATGGACTGGGTTCTTTCACAGCCAAAGAGAGAAACGATATTTGAAGACTGACTAAGCACAGAAACACTTCTCCGAGACAAGCACGCATATTTTGTGAATGAGCAAACAAATTAGAGCCACCAAGCTAAGACACGGCTTTACATCCTTCACAAACAAAAACCGCCTCTTTAACTGGTGGTCTTCAACCGTGTCAAGAACCATTCAGAAAACGCAGCCTTGTTACAGAATGCAAGTTATTATTATGACGTGGATGTAGATTCTCTCTCTTCTGAAGCCCAAGAGAAGCACTGCCTTCCACGACACTAGTGTGTAGGGTCAGAAGATCACCTCATTAAGTAGCACGCCTTCATTTTCATCCGCTTCGTGAAATTGTTCCTTCGGGTCCAGGCCACCTCCTCTCCACGTCTTGGCTAAGCTGGCTAAATTCTGCGGTTCACCGAGACTCACGCTCCCCTTCAGGGCGTCGACCAAGTATTCTTCCACCGAAATTTTATCCGAACTGGTTTTCATGGACTGGTTGACGCATTTGGGGAAACTATATTCTAAATTTAGGCCAGATAAGCGATGCTCACTGTCTTGATAGTTGAGATCACCATGGAAGTAGGTCTCCAGAGCATTACGTTTCATGGCATGGAGAGGACTGTCCAGATGGGGGAAAAGGGGAGGGATTATGTTGTAGGGAAAAGGATGGAGAGTTTCAGGCTGTGGAACACTGTCCCTCTGATAGTGCCGTTTCCACACATGATTAAGGCACTGAATAGGGCTTATCAACTTGTGCAGTTCTGTTTTATATGGGCTCCTCGGTGAATGGAGTTTGCCCGTGGACAGACCTTTCTCAGGTTTCTCAAATGGCAGCGGATCATAGACCAAGTCCTTGTTAAATTCTGAAACCCAAAAACTGTTTCTGTACAGACTATTTGTGTGTGATTCGTCCTCCTAGAAAATAAAACAAAACAAAACAGCTCAGCAGAAACCTCAATATAGCCATCCAAAATTAGGAGGAGTTTGCAGAGGTTCCAACAGTACGAAAGGAAGGCTTAAGGACTCTCACCTGGACGGGAATTGGGGTGCAGCTCTCTTGTTCTGGAGTTCTGGGACTTCGCCTGCCAGCAGCCACTGTTTGCATTTTCAGCTTGGATCTTTTCTTGTGACGTTTCTTTTTCGTCTTCCCACGATGCCTCCCTCTCCAGCAGGTAGGTGCCATCTTCCCCTCCGTTGCGTGGGCCACATTGTTTGGGATTTGATCGAGACTGTCTGACCGGCTATTGGAAACCAAAATGCATGAAGCCTCTTAGATCTGACGGTGAAAGCACGCCTCCAGTTAACAATTCTGACCCACAACACGAGAATGAGAATTAGCAATTCTGCCTTCTGAGATTTAAAGAACAGAGAACGATAACATAACTTCTTGCCTTCTAATTTTGTATTTGTAACTTTTGCATTTGTAACCTCAATATCAAGGAGCAATAGTATATTTGACATTGTAAGAAAGAAATACAGGGAGGGCGTGGGGGAAGCAAAGCATTAAGTCTCCCAGTATTTGCAAATTCTGCAAAGAACAGCAAGACGAGACAGCAAAGTAGAGGGAAGAGCACTGAACGTCTCCAGGTTGCTCCGAGACAGTTTGTGTCCGTGATTTATAGTGAACACAAAGATTATGTATAAATGCAACCTATTTTTAAAAATGGTTAAAATTAATAAAAATACTCATAATATAAACATCTGCTCTATTTGAAAGAAAGAAAAAAAAAAAAAAAAAAAAGGCTTGGCGCCAAAGAAAAGGGATGACTAAGTGCACTCAAAAAAAAATAGCTTCAAAAAGCCAAAAAGTTCTGGCGTGTAAAGCTCAATGCTACAACGTGATTTCTCAGAACACATACATACACAAACCAGCGCCGGCCAGCTCACCTCCTGGGGGGCTGTACAAAGAGATACACTCTCAAGAGGAACATCTGCCTGCAGTTAATACCAATCAGAGCAGTTAGATTTATTTTTTTTTTAAATCAAGCTGTAAGAGAAAACAGGATATTTGGTCTTCAAATGAAGAATTATAATTGTTCTGTTGATCCATGCAGTGTATCTGCCCTTACTGACCAGTGATGCAGTTCCCAGCCAGCATTGCTCTCTATGTCTTTTCCTGCTGTTTCGGAGCACCACTGAGTGCTAAAAGACCCAACAAGTAGCGTTCTAGGTGATGGCATTACTGCATCGCCTTGAACCTGAACTTGCTGAAGTTCAACAAGGCCAAGTGCAAGGTCCTACACTTGCATCCGGACAATCCTCGTTATCTATACGGGCCGGGGGATGATGTGATGAAGAGCAGCCCTGCGGAAAAGGACTTGGGGGTACTCGCGGACGAAAAGCTGGACGTGAGCCAACAATGTGCGCTTGCAGCCCAGAAGGCCAATCGCATCCTGGGCTCCATCAAAAGAACTGCGGCCAGCAGATCCAGAGAGGGGATTCTGCCCCTCTACTCTGCTCTGGTGAGACCCCACCTGCAGTGCTGTGTCCAGCTCTGGAGCCCTCAGCACAGGAAGGACGTGGACCTGTTGGAGTGGGTCCAGAGGAGGCCACGAAGATGATCCGAGGGCTGGAGCCCCTCTGCTGTGAGGACAGGCTGAGAGNGTCCATGCCACATAAACCCTCTAAGAAATGGTTCATTCCCCATTTCTTCAGTTGGTTCATGGGACAACGTCATCAAGTCAGTGGGCGATGTCAAGCCATATACCTCACCAGTGTCTGAAAGCTGCCAGGAGAGAGGCACCACTGAGTTCTGTATCCCAGTTACCCACTTCAGCTAGTGCTGGAGCTGCTTGATAAAGCTCCAGTGTGTGCCCCAATCGGGCACATATTCTTCATGAAGAAGAAGTGGCTTGCTCCCAGATGACTTCAGAAAAGCAAGACCCAGGCTTCCATTTTTTCTATCGCAACCGCTACTTGCCCTTTACCACTGTCAGCTTCTCTTCACAACTCTATTTCTGTTGCTGATGCTGTCATTAAGCAAAGGTTCTTCTCTCATCCCCTGCTGTTTAACCTCCCCAGAAACAACGCAGTTCCTTTTTCTCAGGACTGCCGCTAGCTAAGTTTCCCACAACTTTTCAAAGAGGATGGTGTAACAAGGTTTCAAAAGCATCAGGACAGTTCAAAGAGACTGAAAATGTCCCCTCGGATGCTTCTACTTCAAGCCCACCAACCTCAAAAAACGGCTCAGTCATTCCAAAACAAATTCGACAACCCAGAAATAGAGGTAGAAGACAATCAGCAGGCACTGACAATAAGACAACGCAAAGTGTTTTGACTAGTTTGTGCTTAAATTGTATTTTGTCGTAACACAAAAAGTTTTTGAGGAAGATGTTTGGGGAAAAGACACACTCTTCCTGAGCCTCAGACAGAAAAGCTAATCCAAACAGGAGTGCTTTTGGAAAAAACACTGTAAGCACACAGAGGCAGGGTGATTTGGAACAAGTCAGCACACACAACAGTGAAGGTGGGTATTTATGTTAAGGAGTCTCTCACCTGTAACGCTTACTATGAGCAATAAAGGATCTCTCTGATAAAGTGGGGCTGAACTCCTGACTGTTTTCACCTGCGTGAAAGAAAACAGGATCATCACATGTTTTCAAGATCAGGCAAAGTCTCTCCTGGTAACAACTGGACTAAGAAACAACTCTACCAACTTGCTAAACCAAACAGCGATCCAGACAAGTCACCACACGGTCGTGCCACATCATCCAGACTATCTTCTTCCTTCCCCCACCAGGAGATAGCTTCCCAGCACTGCAATCTCCTGAGCCCTTAGCTCTTTCCCACTTGATAGCTTCATTTTGTTTCTCTTCTCTTTTCCCCCCCCCTCTTTTAAAACACCTTTCAGAAGTCAGCCAAGAACAGATGACCCAGCAGGACACAGGTTTATAGTCAAAGCAGCTAGGTGCAACGGCCCCATGCTGTTCTGTTATTTATGCTTTATTCAGTGGATGCCGCCACATTATTAGGAGATTTCATGAGCTTCCTAAATAGAGACTGGGATGTGTCACCAACTCCACCCCACTTGGGATTACAAATAGATTTCAGCTCAGCTCTCCAGGAGTGCAAAGTGAGTGAAATCTCATACCGCCCTGCACATTCCTTTTTCTCAATGAAGAGCAGACCGCCCTGCTACTTACATTCTGCTTGGGCAATAATAGAAATTGATGCACAGCCTCCTTCTGTTTCTTCTTTTGCTGTTCCTTTGGTGATTACATCATTCAGGATTTTCCACTGACTGTCAAAGATGACCTTCTTCGAATCTTCTACTTTGCAAACACTGCTCTGCTTTTCACTCACTGTCTCGTTCAGCCCCTTCGTAGCTGTGTGCTCCTTGTGCTTGACAGCTGGATCAGGAGCTCCTTGGCACGTAATTCCCATCACTGCCATTTCAGAGAGTCACTGAGTAAGGACAAAAAAACCAGAGCAAAACACTTGTTAAAATACTTAACTTCACAGGCCTCTTCAAGTTCCTGAGAAACAGGAGGCTGCTGAAGGTTATCAGATTATTAAATCATTTAAACCGTATCAAGGTCCTACCCAACCTCTGAGCATGGAGCTGAAAAAGAACCCAAGAATGCCAGCTCTCCATCCCTGACTTGTACCTGAATTTCTGAATAATTGTACTGTTCTTGTACTGAAGATCTGAATAATCGATGTTATTCTCAGTACTAAAAATAGGAGACCACACAGGTTTCAAAGGGAAATTTATTTCTTGGTATATTCCCTTAGCTTAAACACAAACAGTGAAACCATAAAGAAGAGGGAACTCTCATATCGCTAAACAGGAAGAATATTCACCCAAAAAAAAAAAAAAAGAAAAAAAAAGAGAAGACAGGAAAGATTTTCTCCTAGAGTGCAGCTAGGAGAAATTACATTGTGCTCTCACACCACAAAATGGCCATAAAATCCTGCTAATTACTTTCTTCCTTGTACTCAGTCACCCTCAAATCCATTTCTCATTTTTCCTTCCAATGAAACAAGGCTAGGCAATCAGCCTGCTCACACATAACTCCTTCCATGCCCTTAATCAGCGATAACTTTTGAAATACTTGGTCAAGCCTGACAAAAGCAGAGCTCTTACGGCGTATGGGATTCATGCAAGTTGGTGGTGGCGAGAGGACAGTGACGGTGCTGGAAAAGACGATCCCCTGGCTTGGCAGCAGCTGGCGAGTCAATCAGCACGGCTGCTGGCTGACCAGTTAGCGTAAATGTAGCTCCCAACAAGTCCCAGCACATGCCAAATCTTGGCCAATTGGCAGCGCGGAGGGAGGTGGAAGGGAGCCAGGGGTGGAAAGGGAGAAGCATGAAGAAGCATGGAAGCGAGGCGCCGTGGGACGGGACAGGGGTATATTGTGGGGTGGAAGTCGGGAACACGCAGCGTTAGGAGTTCCTACAACCACACTGAGCACAAGCCCCCAGGAAATACAGCCTTGGTTTAGCCCCTGATCCTCTCACTCTGGATTCCAGAAAAGTTAAAACATTGTTGTTTTCTATGTTTTAAACTAGAATATGGTCTACTGGCCCTTAACTGTAGAGGTCACATCCTCATGCCAGTTCTCTCACAGCTCAAGTGCAAAATCTTAAAATGAACGTTTCCATCATCAAACAACCCATGAAAATTCAGAAACCTTAGCAAACACATACAGGTGTTAAGTACCACAAACCCAGTATAAGACGAGGAGAAGGGACATTTGAACAGCGGCCAGCAAAAACAAGATCTCAGAACCATTACAGGAGCACATCTTTGAGGCTCATCAGTTTAAATCTGCAACAGGGATTTTCTTTTCATTTTTTCTTTCCTTTTTTGCCCCCGGCCTGGAACACCAGGACATTTACTCTAAAAGGCTCCTGGCAACACAGAAATCAGTTGGGAAGATGAAAACAAGTGGGTGTTCGGTGCCTAAAAGGACCACCAAGGAAAGGGAAAGGGAGCCGTTTGGGAGCCAAGTGCATGAACCTTGGTGTGATGTGTAAATGAGTCACCTAACAACCTGGCAGGTATACAAGGAAAGTCAACAATGACCACATTCAGCGGCTAAACAGCGAACAGCTGCTGTGCAAAAGAAGTGCTGATGACAGTATCCCACTCATTACGCCCGTCCCGCTCCCTCTCCTCTACAGAAATTATGTCAAATCTCAATGCTGTAAAATAATCCCTTGGAGCAGCAGAAAGAGAGCCTGCCAGATGACTAACCCAAGCCACCAGTGACCAAACTGACAAGTTCAGAGCTATTTTTATACTCACTCTCTCCTGATTTGCATTAACTCTGTCTCTCCTTGCCCTCCCCTCACCTTCAAGGACCTTCAAGGTCTGCAGCCCGAAGCCATCCCCATCGCCAAAAAATACCTAATTCTACCAGTCACTCCTCGGCTTAGTTAAAGGACAACAGAGGGAGGGGAGAAGCAAAATTGCAAGTCCTTGTTGCCCTCTGAAATGGAAAAGAATAACAAGGAAACATTACTGAGATTAAAGTCAACAAAGCACATACCTCACTTGCCGACTTAAAAAAAAAAAAAAAA
>VXBH01006147.1:1352-125592 GCA_013400035.1 Rynchops niger
TGTGACCCAAGTGCAGGACCCGGCACTTGGCCTTGTTGAACCTCACACCACTGGTCTCAGCCCATTGGTCCAGCCTGTCCAGATCCCTCTGCAGAGCCAACCTACCCTCAAGCAGATCAACACGCCCGCCTAGTTCTTTCTCTATAGAAAGAAAAATTGCCTTTCTGAAATAAACAAGCAGTGATAACAAAAGAAAATAGACCTCTCTTGATCATAGTTTAGCTAATGTCCAAACTTCTTCTACCTAGTATAAAATTTTATTAAAACTATCATATGTTTCTTAGAAAAAGTAAAATTTTCCTTAGCTAACAGAACTGTACTTTCCAAAGGCAAACAACTTGTCATAAGGTTCTACCCCATACTGTCTTACTTTCTTCTGTAAAATAATAATTATTTTAGTTGCAGGTTTGCTTTTCTGATATTTTGTTGATTTTTTTCTGGAGCCATTTCTAGTAATTCTTTTAATCTCAGAGAGACTAGATTAACAGTACTCAGCTGATCTGAGTAGAAAATAGCTGATTCACCAAATACAGTGTAGTCAAATTAGACCATTATTATCATGAGAAAAGTGATAAAAAATACACATTGAATATTATTAAAATAGGCTAACACTTATAGAAAGGCTTCAATGGAGGGCACAAGGCTGACAAGTATAAAAATTACACAGACTGTCTACTGACTTGCTGTGATTCCTTCCCTTCAGAACTTGTTCATGAACTCTGCAACTGAGCTATTCAATTGCATATGACTTTTTTTCTAGAGCAACAACAGGAATTTTTTTGTGAGCCACACTTAAATTCAGCCACTGAGGAATTTCTTTGACAACCCCTTGCCCCATCTCCTAGAAGCCCAATACTCTGCCCCTTTCAGAGCTCTTAGACTTTTCACTGAACTACTGATGTACCTCCCAAAAGACACACCTTATTAGATTTGGTGCCAGAGAAGTTGGAAGCTGCCACAATCAGATATTGGATGTTTTTCAGAGGCATCTGTTGTGGAGATTTTGCCAAAAGAAAGGTGTTTCTTTCCCATTATCACAACAAGATATTAGGAGCTTTATAAGAATTTAGGAGGTTTAGATTGTTTTTCTAGAAGACAATGCATTTTTTCCCCTTTTAATGCTATGACCACTAATCTGACACGTCTCAACTTGTGCCTGATCTGTGGGTATTTTTACTGCATTTTCCAGTCTTTGCTTCCTATTTCCATACTTTATTTTCACCATCGCCAGACTGAGTGTTTTGTTTTTAAATATTCCAAATATCTCACAGAATTGAAACTTGTGGGTTCCTTCCTCCAGAAATTCTTCACTTCTTTCAAATGAATTTAACTACAGAATCTTCTGATTTGGATTTGGGTCCAACATCAGAATTTGCAAAGCCTCACCTCCAGTTCTAGAGTTGCTAATTCCTGTAGCAAATGTTGCAATTTTAGACTAAATTTGTGAAACACAGAATACAAAATGCTGCATGTTTTGTTTTAGCATATGCTTGTGGTTCTGGGAAGCATATCACCAGTGGTACAAGCAGCTTTGGAGCTCAGCAGTAATTCTTTCATTCCACCAACTCTTGAGTAAAGAAAATTGTAAACTAGTATACTTCTGCTTGTTTATTGTGTAGAATAGGATAATTTGAACTCGAGGAAGCTGCTGTAGAAAGTTGTAACAAAACTGCACTAACCTCTGGTGGGAATCTGCAGTTCCTAAGCAAATCTTGCACTGACTTATTACAGAAGTAGTATAATTCCATGTGGTTTTAGTCCCTTGTTAACAATTTGATGCAGGTTGTAGCTCTATGTCTGTTCGTATAAATTTTACACACTTTAAAGACACCAACATTTCATTTTCCCAACACACGAATTACCAGACCTGATCATCAATAAACCTGGAAGGTTTCCCAAATTACTGCTTAGAGACCCTAGTCCTTCGCTCACAGCAAAATAAAAGTGCTCTTACACTGCTCTGCATACAAAGCTAGATGAAATCAGTATTTCACCATACTACATATTTATTAGATCTACGTGTGGTCAGCTTCAAAAATTACTCGCATGCAAATATGTCCACCCAGGAGCAAACTCCAAAAACTGAAGGGTTTGTATCATGTGTAAGAGACACAGTTGCAGGAAGAAAATGATGGCCCTTGTGCTTGAGGCAGAAGAGAAGATGGGAAGCAAGAGAATCGTCTTTTACCCCTCATTGTGCCAGAGCTGCTCTGTGATACAGCTCATATCACTGAAATAAGATTTTAAAGTTTGCTACCAGGTCTGGCTGTATCTTTTTTTTCTGTGAAGTGGATAGCAGCAATACTTGCCTACCTCATCGTTGTTGTATCAAATTCAGTGATGTTTGAGAGGCAAACAAAATAGTTCCTGACCCTGCACCCGTGAAGGAAGAAATACAGGGGGTTTGAGGATCCAAGAACTTGTATTGCCAAGGAAGAAATTTTTTTCTTTAATCTCTAGCAAACTGAGAGAATAGATAGAATGACTAAATGGCCTGTAAAAAAAGATAGGAGTCTAGACAAGACCCAACTGCAACACTCTTGTGGTCTCTATCAAGAAGGATGGCTGTAAGTTTAAGGAGAGGAAGGGAATGTTGGGTACCTGTATGGGCCGGCTGCTCCCTAAGGAAGAGGAACATGAATGCAGTAACACAGTCCCCAGACGAGGGATCTCGCCAGCCAGCAGCCCAGTGAGGGGAGCAGGACAGGCTTGGAGAAAACTGCCAGTTTCAACCATGGGGCTACACCTCCAGGCAAGTTCACAGCGATAAAGCAGGCCCGAAGTAAAGCTGGGAAGTCCACCCACAAGGATCGGGTCTGGTGAGAATAATTAGGGTCAGACACAGTCCTGTGATTGCTGGGCATGTCTGTACTGACAAGACAGGTCTGAAGACAAGCCAGGAAATGGGTCCAAACCAACAGGGTCCATACCAGGCACGACTGTGATGGAGAGCGAGTGAGCAGCACTCCCACAGCATCACTGGGACAGGGACTGACGGCACCAGGCTGAGCTGAAACAGGGTCCTGTGTCGTGGGGATCGTCAGAAAGGGCTTTTGGTCCTCTGACACTGAATTTTGTTTTTTACTTCCTATATGATCTCTGTATGATGATTCTCTGCCTACCATATATAAATGATCCCCTACCTCACAAGGATACAAAAGTTGCATGCACATTGATTTTGTTTTAGCTGAACAGATATTGCTAACTTCAGTGGGATTATTAGTGCGAGCATCTGCTCACCAATAGTAAGTAGCTAGCATCCATTTGACCATAATATTTCATTTTTATGAAGCCAAATTTATCCCTTTTTTCCCAGGAAAATAGTAAAGAAAGGAGACACTCCTGATGAATTGTCAATCTAATGATGATTGTTTAGATTCAGGGGTCTCCACTGATCAACGGTTCAAACCAGGTTTCAGATTATATGGTTAAAGGCACAGTTCTTTCACTTAATTCTAACTCTGCCAGTTACAAAATAAATGCAACAATTTTTAGATTAATCATACTACTTTGCTTTTGACAGATATTTCTGATGACCTTTTGGTTCACTAAAGCTGCATGTAAGTACTGCAAGCTAAATCCTTGTTGTTCAGGGCAGTCTAATCCTACCAGATGTTGATCATAAGAGACTCCTAATGAATGAGAACTGGTCAAACCAGATGGATTATCCAGTCAGTTATTTTACTAAGATTCCCTGCTGCCGAGATTTATACTGTGTACTTTAAAATGTTGTACTGTAGGAGTTTCAGTACAGAGATATAAATATATGTGTACAAAACAAATGCACGAATTATAAGAAAAAAATATTTCCTCATTACACGGACAAAACGTAAATTGTGAGTAATTGCAAAGGACAGATTACAATTTCTTGGATTAGTAAAGATAGAGAGATCTTGCTATATAAGATGCATTACAAGCAAACGTAATTATCCCTATTTTCATTCCAATGAAACAAACACATTACTCACATTTAGAGGCTTAGAAGCACTGAGTGAAACTTACTTTCAAGAAATACTGTATCTGGAGAAGAGAAATTGTGTAATACTAAATACTGGTACTTGTCATTGCTCTTAGATATAGAAAAAACCTGAGGCATACTTTCATTGATATACACATCATTTGGGATTACAAAAATGAAAGAGGAAGTAGAACCTTATTTTGAGCAGAGACAACACAAAACAAAATATAAAGCACAGATAAACTGAAAAGAAACAGTAAAATATTATCTTAGGTTTTAGGTCCCAGTACAAAAACTAAATACATCTTATTGCATAAAGAATAAATAAAATCAGAGATGCGCTGTTATTTCCTTTTTTGTTGAAAAAGAAATCAGATATTTTAAAAAAAACCACATATTTTGCGTGAGAGGAAGGGAAGGAGGAGTCCTGGGATATTGGGAAAACTGTTGGCACAGCGTTTCAAGAAAAATATAACTGTTTCACTGCACTAGGACTCTAGCACATGCACCTAACCTGGAAAAAATGCAATCAGTGTAACTCTTGTCTGCAAGATGTGCCTGAGTGTTTCTGACTAGAGTAATAATACTACTACTAACAATAATAGAACAAAAATTGGATATTGTATTGTTTTATTTTTTACATATATAATACCTCTTCCAGCTAAAACAATGCTAATTTTCCTCCTTTATGCCTGGAATGTCAATGTGTTAAATATGACTTCACATAAAACCTACATATGCATGACTACCACACAGATCATACCTATTTAAACATAAACCTGTAAAAAGTCACATATAAAATGCTCTAATTTCCCCCAAAATTCTCTGAGGCAGAAAAATTTCCTTCTCATGTTTTTCGGTCACATAAGCAAAACATAATCATGAATGCTGATGTTAAACCTAATAGTTATGGGTAAAAAGAATTAATAGGAATTTAGGGTTCTTGTGGTAGGGGGGATTTTTTTTTAGGGGCTTTTAAGGTGGCTTACAAACAGTTCGAGTTAGAAGGTGATTTCTCTGCAACAAAAAGATAAAATCAATCCATCTTATCAAGAGGTGGATCACTTGCTATCAGGCATTCAAAGATGCCACCATACTACAGTAAAATAAAAATTTAGCTAGGAAAAAGAAAAAAGAATCTGCACTCTGACAAAGCATGAAGAGATTAAGTTCCACTTAATCCACAAGCATGTTATGGACCTGCAGAACAGGTTGAACAGGACTTTAAGCAGTCCGAAGAACCAAATTCTCTTCAATAAGACTGGATGCTAAGACAACTAAACACACAAGTCAGTAGTACAGCAGGGAGGGAAAAGGCATAGTACATTCCTTATAGGAAAAAATGCAGAATGCATTGCAAAGCCAGAAAGGATGCCAAAGATGGTAGACAAGGATTGAAAGTTATAGAATCATAGAATCGCCTAGGTTGGAAGGGACCTTTCAGATCATCTAGTCCAGCCATCAACATAACTCTGACAAAAACCATCACTAAACCGTATCTATAAGCACTCTGTCTACCCGTCTTTTAAATACCTCCAGGGTATCAAGAGTTAATGATATATGCTATAAGAAACAACAGCAGTTCGCATGAAGATTTCAGGGGCACTGATGAACAAAACTGAAGAAGAAAACACACAAAATACACTTCTGGTTCTTTCAGTGTGAGATACCCTCTACAAAACTGAAGACAATGTGGTTCTGACAGCTTCCAGGTAAGCAGAACACTCTTCTACAAGTTTATCCGACTTGACTCAGAGATAGCAGAACAAAAGCAATGGGTCTGGAGGTTGTAATATTATATAACAGGAATTTTCATGCGAGGTATTACGAAAGTAAATAGGGGCCACACTGAGAACAGATTATTTAATAATTTGTAAACGAATGCCAGAAGCACAAGTAATTAAGCAAGACGTTAGAAATGCTTGTTTATTAAAGTAAGTGGATGTAACAGGACTACTGAAAGTTGGCGCAAGCACTGAAGTAACCAGGAGTACTGAAATATTGAACACGATCTTGGAGGGAAAGTAGAGGCAGACAAGTAAAGGTGCTCTACATTATTATGTGTGGAGTATAATTAGAACATAAAATGCAAAATATATAAAAAATATCTGGATCTTCAGACAAATAAAATTGCACAAGCGTTAGACTGTGTTTAGACAAAAAGATACTTAGAGAAATAATTTAAAAAAAAATACTTAGAATACATAGTAAAGTGCTTTATAGTGAATTTGGTCTAGATTAGGAAGTAAGAACAGAACAAGATGGAAAGTCTCATGCTATCACAGAAAAAAGAACAAATAGCAGCTTAGAAAACTATCATGAATTTCTTGTGAAGCACGCGCTACTACACCACTCTCAAAAACACTTCTGTAGTAGTTTGCATGTAGCAAATAGACTGATCACTGAACCAAAAATTAGGGACTTAACATCTAATTACATTATTACAGGTGGACAATGTATAGTACTCATTAGTAATTCTTACATTCACACGTTTCAAACACATTTATTACTCAGAAAGAGCCCATTTACTAAAATGAGTCTGAGCAGAATTCATTGCAAGGGATAATTCAAACAAAGCAACAGGAATGATAATTAAATATTGTTTAAGAAAATGTTATCAGTGCCAAAAGAGCTATGATTTATAATTACAAAAGGAAGCATCATTATGTAAAATCCTCCTTGATTAAGCAGAATGAAAGCAACAGTAACATTTACACATTTACAGTCTCTCCATCCATGATGGATTAAATATTTTTTATTGCAACACTAACTAGGAAAGGTGTCACAGAGATATTGCCAAAGTTAAGATAAATGATCATTTCTAAGGAATGTGTCGTCTCATCCATAAACAGATGTCTAAACCAGGTGAGATGAATTGCACCCTGGAAGTGGTTCTCTCTTTTCTCCATTAACTATAAATGGAGCTTAGATGACTCTCAGATACAGAGAGTGACAGAGAGCTGAACTGTAGCTGAGTCCCAGGCCTCCAAATCTAACCCTGTCTCAAAATGGTGTTCCAGTACTGGCAGCATCCACTGAAACTTAGAAACCCCAAAGATCCCTTACCTTCAAAAAATGTTCTCAGGACAAGGTCAAAGGAGGAGGCTACTTCCCCGTGTCCTTTCTCAATCCAGTCACACAACCACCAAGGGAGAACACAGAGGTTCTTCTTCTACTTCTTGTACGAACCATAGGTTTTGTGAAAAGCTGCGAAGTCTTTATCTGTCTGGCATTTTTTCTTTCAGAAAACTTGGGCCAAGTTTGAAGTTTTACTATGCACTCAGTTGCCGTACTGAAGCTATAGTTATTTACTAATGGTTTAGTTGCATCAGATTCAGGGGACTATGTCAACATTTATGAAAACCTCTGCATCCAGGAGTAAGACTTGTTATCAACTGAAAACTCTGAGTACATGCCTCAGTGGGAAACTAAAAAGAAAGAAACATTAACCTAATATAAAAATTGCATGACAGTTGATGAAGGGGAGATTATAGAAAACATACCTGTGAGAATGCGGGTGATACGAAATTATTACTATTTCAATAAGTGTCCAAAATCGCAATCCACATACCTCAGACTTCCTAAATGCAGAAAGGTCATCGATAACAAGCTAAGATTTACTTCTCTATGCCTGAACCATGGGAATAGTTGTCCTCTTTGCAATACACTGGGGTATTTAGGCTTTAGGGTTTTTAGGATTGGAGAGACAGGGTTGCTTAAAATTGGAGAACAGCTTAATAAAGCATTTCATTAACTTACTTTCCACTTTGCAATGCTCTGCTACAAACAGTTTTGTTTACATCAACTCTGTAAAAAAATACCCTGTGGTTTAAACTTTGTAAGTCTAGTTTTTTTCTTCCAGGTGAAAAGGGGAAAACAGACATTAGCTCAGGGATCTAAGATCATCACATGATAACGTTGCACCAAATAATAATGCTAATATAAACAGACCTAAAAATTTTACCATATCAACCATGCTTCAGCCTTCCTTCTGGAAAAATACAGGAGAAGTTACCTGCTGTATCTTCTGACCCAAACAGCTTCTGCTACCGTAGAGAACTAAATTAGATACTAGCTAGAGTAATATTACTGAGCAGATGCCAGAGCAAGCAGGTCAGGAAAAAAAAATGTCCAGAAAACAAAAGTATTAGGGTCTATGCCCTTTGAATGGGTTTAAAACATACTGCAACAGAATATTTGCCCTAAGCAAAAGCTGAAGACCAAGATACCACAATGATCTGGCTAAAGTAAAATTAACCAGTACTATCCATGTCCTTATCTTTCCTTTTCTGGGGCCATCAGCGCACCCAACAATACCAATGAAGGTTTTAAATAAATTAGGGGTGTACCTTCAACACAATTCTTCCTCACCTGCAAATTAAAATCCAGAGTTTGTTGACGTGTTCAATAAAGAGTTGTTAATCACCTATTTGAGGAAGAGACACCTTAAGAACACTGAAGCACAGATTTCTGTGGAAGTTATCCCCATGGAAGGAAGGAGCAGCCATGTAGGAGATACAGCTGTGCACCCATCTTTGACTACTGCTGCTACCAGAAAGAACAGCAGTGGCCAAATTCTGCCCTACTATTAATCCACCAACTATTAATCATTGTAGGAAACCTCACTTGAGTACACCTATCAGTGAATGCTTCCTGAAGAAATGTCTTGATTTTACTGTTCTATTTCCAAACCAAGAAGAGGAGAGGTGATCCTAGAAAACGTCAGAAAGGCACACGAAGTGGAAGTGGATCACATGGAAAATTAATGACATCCAACATGTAGTTAGCATTGTAATGCCACGCATTGACTCAGAAAAAAGGATAAAATGAAAAATAAAGCTGGCAAACTCGAGACTAATAAAAGATACCCAGGCATACAATTTCAACTACTTAAATGTATTTTGAAAAGGTGCCATGCGCTTGATACAAATCAAACTGTGCTTTTTTAGGAAGCCCATGAAGTGTCCCCCCGTCCCTTATACGTAGTGGCAAATTGAAGTTCAAGGGTGCTTAGAGGGAGAAGGTTGCTCTAAGTCTGCAACAGGAAAAATAGTTGTTGCTTATTTGGCACTCTGGCATAAGGTGAGCTACCTGGGGAGAAGCAAGTTACAGGCTAAACTACTATTTTTGCTTCTAATCTCTCTTTTTCTCTCTCCCTCCTTCCCCCTAGGACCTGATAATGGCAATATCATCTATTACATTGCTGATTCTCCCAAATCCATCATGAGAGACATGACTGTCCTGTACTGAAAGCTTTGAAGAGTAACCACTTCTGTTAAAAAAAAAAAAAAAGTAACTTAAAAATGTGTAGAAGTCATAATCACATACTTTTTCAAAAGCATGAATTTAGATAAGCAAGCTAGTTAACAGCTCAGTTAACCCATGCTAGTTAAATTAATTCAGTTAACATATGCTATGCTAACTTTAAATTACATTCACTTTTTAATCTGAGTTGAAGTAAGGTAAAGCAAGATAAAGTAATGGCTCTATTGGAGCATTTTCATCCTATTTTCTAGGACTACTAGATGATTAAACATCATTTCAGAGTTTGAGGATTATCCCTTAGTCCTCCAAGTTTAAAGAAAATACAGAAGCTATATTAACATTTTTTTGAATATTGAAGAAAACCTTGCAGCAACATTTCCTGCAATGGTGTATGACTGTTATTTCACACTTTATTTACTTCAGAATCCTCAGAAGGATGCCATATGGTGGTGATAATTTACTGTACTTGAGCATCTCAGTTTGATTCACATACTTCCTCCACTGAGATTTCAATTGTCAGCTGAAGCTTTCCTCCAGTTACCTGTGAAAAGTCCTTCTAGAAAAGGAATTTTCCCCTGGCTTTTGTTCATATCTTTTTGCACTTCTTAATGCCTTCGTTAATTGCTTTTGCTCTTTCTCTTCTCCTTGAGCAGACTTCCATGTTCTGAAATTTCTTCCTTCTAATATCTTTTCCTGAAACTTCTTAAATCACAATAATTCTTGGTATATCTTATATCAAGTCCTTTATAAATAAATTCCACACATTATTTTATGCTATTCCAGATGGGATTCTGAATAGGCATTATGCCGCATCTTGGCATATTGTCTTAAGCAGCCTTACTGGGGTTGCACTCATTCTTACAACAGCAAAGTTAAAAATACCATGGTGGCATCTTTTCATTTCATTGGCTTCGCATTCTCTTTTCCTGCAGAGGAATCCTCCAGGGTCATATTAATACAAGCTATTTAGTTTAAGAAAGTAAAGCCAACTTTATCCATGACTGGAAAATGATACAGAAATATAGGCAGTTTATCAGTACCATCTGAGAAGTCGTCCCTAATTCAGTAGGGAAACCAGAAGACAAAATAGTCTTCTAGTTTATCTAAGCATTACTTGAAGTGTGTTACACTACAAATTAAGGAAGCAGTTTCATTCTGTGTCTTTGGGCAACTTGTTGGCAACTTCAGCTGGTGAAAATTATGTCTGTTTGTTATGGACTGGCGATCATCTCCCTGACTATGTGTGCTTAATAGTTTTTACTGTCACTGCCCTTTTCATTTTAACATGACGGATTGTGCCTGGAATTCGCAGAACACCTGGAATCAGACTTTATCCTTCTGTATCCCCACAAGAACTAACAACAATCTGGCATGAAAAAATGTTCTGTACCTTGATAAGCATATGTAATGCTTTATTTTAGCTCTCTCATGGAGAAGAGAATACACATGGTGTCATTAAGGGTTATGCATTTGACTTCACCAAAATTGAACAATCCCCTTAAAAATAACTTCTGTTTCTGAGTTTGAAATACGTTCTATTCATTTGTAACATGTTTTTAATTCATCTTAAAGATAATACAATTTAGCTTTTAAAAAAAAAAAAAGTAACATTAATATCCTGTAACATTAATCTTCCTCCTTTAAACAAGATGGGCATCTAGAAGGACAGGGAATAATCCCAGTAGCCCATATAAGCAAACTCTGTTCTGGCAAGAAGCCAGACTGGACTGTGAGTCTGGAGAAAGGCATTCACTTTGTTTAGATGAAGTTCTTTTTTTTACAGAACATTTCTGTTAAAGTTGTGCAGGCATATTTAAATTTAGAATTGTGGATCCTGCAATCTCAATAATTCTTTAAAGTTCTATTTATTTATTAATTTTAGCGCTCAGAGAGTTTGGTGGATAATATCTGGAGAAGCTTGTTTCCATAAAACTATGGGCACTCCAAAATGCCAGAAGTGTAGGTGGTATGAGAGCTCTTAAGAATCCACCATTATATCTCTACAGGACACATTTCACTATGTCTACTGACCACTCATCACTAATTTGAGTGAATAAAAGTTTTAAATAACAATTGACATGGAACAAGATTCTCCTCCACGGGGAACACAAAAGTTACTACTGGTATTTGGGTCTAAAAAGGTATAATAGAGAAGGAGCAGGGGAATCCTCCCTCTTTCTCTCTCCCTCTCCCCTGCCAGTTCTCTAAGTCACCATGATGTGATCCCCCTAAGTATGGTCCTAAAGGAGAAAAGAAATGAAGAAAGTGAGAATATCTTATAATGCAGCACATCTCTTAGTTTCCCATCCTTTCTCCAAACTGTTATAGAATAGAGTATAATAGATTTAATTTTCAGCTCTACAAAGGGAAGTGACATGCGCGCGTCTTCACATAGTATCATAGCGTGAAAAGAACCTACAGGAATTGAATGGGACATTTTACGACAGCTATTTATCTTAGTGAAAACAATGACAGACAGAAGCAGATCAACTACCCCCACAGGAGCTGTGCTGGATTCAAGGGATCATGTAAAAGGTGGTGCCTTCACTGTGAACACCTGTAAAATTCATGATGCATAAACATAGTTTCTCGTGTTAGGGCTCTGACAAAAAGGGTTAATGGATTTCCTTGGGTTTATTAATAAAGAGGTGTCAATAACCTCATTACATAAGACAGACAAAAAGTATTGTGCTGGAGTTCCTGGTCTACTGTGGACATTTCTGAGGTATATTTTCCAATGGGTATGAATGTGCTCTGCCTGTTCTTGAACCTACATAACCACAATGAGATGCAGCAGCAAACTAAGCTAACATGCTCGGGCTCTACGGCAGTGGTCTCCAAACTTTTTTGATTACGTACCCCTTTCAGTAAAAAGCTTTTGGGCATGCATACCCAATGTATGTATTTATAAATTATACACATTTTCTTCCTAATGTACTAATATATTTTGTTCATTATAAAACATACACAAAAATAGAAATCTAAAAGAATGAGATAAAGATTAAATAATATTTTTAAAAATTAATTCATTTATTAAAGGTATAAAAAAAACCCCTTTTTGCTCTCACTAAAGCAATGTGATTGAATATCCTTCATTGTTTTCTATAATCTTGGTTTAACACTTAGTGATACAGCAATTTGAAGGTCTGGTTCTAAGTCCAGTTTATTTTGATATTTGGCATTGATGGCTGCTAGCTGTACATGATACTTCACAAAGATACATAGATCCAAATGGAGGACATACATCACTGGCTACACTTCCTAAACCATGACATTATTTTTTAGGTCCCATCCACCAATTATGCAAAGATTTTTGTTGAATTTTGGCTAGTAAGTTTCCATCTTCCCTGACGACAATCAGTTGTTCTTCAAACTAAGCAGAAGGTGTTGCATTTGTATATATCTAACAACTGGGTTCAAATCCCACTGAAACTGTTGTTGGGAAGATATTTTAACTGGCTAGAAAATTCAGTTTCCATGTTTTTTAAGTGNGGCTCTACGGCAGTGGTCTCCAAACTTTTTTGATTACGTACCCCTTTCAGTAAAAAGCTTTTGGGCATGCATACCCAATGTATGTATTTATAAATTATACACATTTTCTTCCTAATGTACTAATATATTTTGTTCATTATAAAACATACACAAAAATAGAAATCTAAAAGAATGAGATAAAGATTAAATAATATTTTTTAAAATTAATTCATTTATTAAAGGTATAAAAAAAAAACCTTTTTGATCTCACTAAAGCAATGTGATTGAATATCCTTCATTGTTTTCTATAATCTTGGTTTAACACTTAGTGATACAGCAATTTGAAGGTCTGGTTCTAAGTCCAGTTTATTTTGATATTTGGCATTGATGGCTGCTAGCTGTACATGATACTTCACAAAGATACATAGATCCAAATGGAGGACATACATCACTGGCTACACTTCCTAAACCATGACATTATTTTTTAGGTCCCATCCACCAATTATGCAAAGATTTTTGTTGAATTTTGGCTAGTAAGTTTCCATCTTCCCTGACGACAATCAGTTGTTCTTCAAACTAAGCAGAAGGTGTTGCATTTGTATATATCTAACAACTGGGTTCGAATCCCACTGAAACTGTTGTTGGGAAGATATTTTAACTGGCTAGAAAATTCAGTTTCCATGTTTTTTAAGTGTATAGATATGAGAGTATTTATTAGGTGACTAGCTTCCACCATTTTTGGCAACAAAATCATGCAACAATCAAAACATTTCCAAACATCTGTTTCCAAAATGCTCTCTCCATAGCACAAGTTTCCTCCGAAAAGCAGTGAATTTCTCACTCATTGTTAAAGCTTCACTTTCACGTTGAAGGTTCACATTAAGTGTGTTTATTTTTTTTTAAATCTGTGCTATGGGCAGCTTCTTGTCATCACAGAAAAGGTCATCAAGTTTGGAACACTTGACTTTTTGTAGAAAAAAAAATGCATAATGTCCTCAAGTTTGACAACTCTTATTAAGCATTTCACCGTAAGAAAACCAGTGAACCTCTGTGGGGTACAAAAGACTTTTGTGGTCGCTCCCTGTCTCATTACGGAGTATTGTAAATATTCTACTATTAAAAGGTTTTGTTTTTGTATAATAAACCACATCGATAGCACCCTGCAGCACGTCATGCACTTTCGTCTCCACCTTCTTTGCTGCAAGAGCTTGCCAACAACTGAAGGAATTTCACGTGTGATGCCAGCTCCCTAACCTTACCCTGGAACACATTTTTTTATTCCAGTCAATGCAGCCACTCCATTAGCAGTTAGACTTACACAGTTTTTCCATAAAACATTGCTCTTATTAAAGAAGTCCCTTACTGTTGAGAATGTATCTTCTCCAGTACATCTCTCACTTAGTGGCTCACAAGAAAAGTACTTCATCTATTTCATTATTGAGGCAGAATCCAGCAAACACCATAAGCTGTGACACGTTAGAAGTATCTGTACTTTCACAGAGTTGTGTAGCAAACCTCCCACTCTGTGTGATTTGTTCTAATATCTCTTTCTTCAACTCTCCCTGTTCATCTTCAACAGTATTTGCCGACAAAGGAATGAACTTCAGTTTGCTGACATGTTGTTTTCCATCCATTATTTCAGTCATTTTTACCACAGTGTTTCCCCAATGGCATGTGGCTTTTTGTCTTTTTCTATTAAGTAAGAAACCTCAGAAGATGCTTTTAAACATTTATCATTACGTTTAGTTATGTAAAGTACTGGAGTATCACGTGACTTTAAACTTCACTGAAAAAATTGTAGAGGTTTGTCTTCATGTTCTAGATGCTTAATTTTTAAATGTCTTTCTAATCGTGATGGCTTCATAATAGCTAATGTCTCAAGGCACAGTGTACACTTAAATTGAGGTTCATCACTAGCAACAGTAGCTATAAATCCATATTTCAAATAGTCGTCTTGATATTTTTCCTTTTTTTTTTGGCAGACTTCTTATCAGATCGGGTTAGTTTGTCATTGTTTTTACCCATAATATGGCTGATGAAGGTAAGTGAACTAGCAGCAGGAGAAGTGTCAGCTCTGCCATTTTCTTCTTTCTCGTTTGTGCTGCCTTGACCAGCATTATCTTCAATCTGCGACTTCTTTGCAGAAATCTTTTTAAGCCACTTGCCCATTTTGTAGTTAAGTAAAAACCAGATAATATAATCCATAAATCCACGTAACTGGGCACATGTAAACTGTAATACATCGCAATACGCTGGAAGTGAAGGAATGAGCAAGGATGCTGCTGTCAACCCCCCCACGCTGTGGAGTACCCACTCTTCCCTCAGGGCACCTCACGAACCCCACAGGGCCATCTGACATATGGACCAACTAAATGCACCACTGTCAATCTGTATATCCCATATTAGTAAAGCTTCATTTCTTCCTTATTTTTTTTTCAATATAAAAATAAATGTAAGTGGAAGTTCAGCTGTTTTCTTCCTGCACCCCAACAGATCGTCTTGCACACCCCCTGGGGGGCAGATCCCCCCATTTGGAGCCCACTGCTCTATGGGATCCTTAGCCCTACTCGCAGCTAGCTGGGCACAGTTCAGAGTTTGCCAGCATCTCTCCAGATTGCAGCATGGATTGAAGGCAATCTCTGCCCACCTGCAAAAAGACATACACTTCAAGACATATGCTTATAAGAAAGACATATGCTTAAAGTACCTAGACCCCTTACACACTCCTCTCCCAAGACTAGAGATAGCCAATTCTATCCAATTTTTCCACTAAAAGCAATGCCAAGGAAAAACCTCAAAATTTAGAGGAAAACCATAAGATTGATTTGCAATTTGGAAATAGACTGTACAGTAAGAGAGTAAATGAGCTAGCTCTAAGATGGATTAAGACAGAACCGAATCATGATGACACAGTCTGTACATGATATATTACCTACTTAAGGAGATTTTCTAACTCCGATCTCTTTAATCTAGCAGACAAAAATACATAAAAAATGGTAACTGAAGTTAAAGATTAAATAAGACACATTTTTTAAAATGTGTATCGCTAGCTCTTAGGACAGTGTCAAAGATTATAGTAAATTTCCCAGCCGCCTTGTGTTCTTGAGCATGAATACATGGGAAATAATACAATCATACATATATGAATTGGATTCTGTAGCATTTTTCTTTAGAAAACCAAGAAAATATCTGGGTTTTGACTATAGAAAAATTACTTTATGCTAGAGATATAATCAAGCTTTCATATTTTGAACTTCTTACTGACATCCACTCTAACCCCCACTCCAAAAGATACTCTTTATTTATTTGTTCCTCAGTGTCTATGTTGACAAAATGCGAATAAATACTTGTAGATAACAAAAATATCAAGTTCTTTTAAACTATTTAGGATCTATGGATGAAAAACACTGATGATTTCCATTTCAGTGATGGGAACCTGAGTACAAAGCAGTAACGTAATGTACTGGGTTTGGCTGGAATGAAGTTATGAAGACAGCTTTCTTCACAGCAGCCTCTGCGGTGCTGTGTTTTGCATTTGTGGCTAAAACAGCCATGATAACCCACCAGCGTTTTGGCTACTGCCAAACAGTGCTTGCACAGTGTCAAGGCTTTATCTCTCCCACCTACCCCTGAAAGTCAGTAGGCTGGGGATAGGTAAGACGTTGGGAGGGGACACAGATGCGTCGGTTGACCCAAACTGACTGAAGGGCTATTCCATACCATATGAGGTCACACTCAGCAATAAAAGCTCAGGGAAAGATTTTTACATTTTACTATGCAATACCGTATTCAGATCAACTGGTATGTAACAGGCTTTTTATAGAAAAATACCAAGATTTTAATGCCAGAAGGAAATGTACCAATCATTCAGTCTGAACTCCTGCAAAACAGAGGGCATAATGCTTCAGTCAGTAAGTACTTCATCGAAACCGTGTAACAGAGGTTGATTGAAATAATTGAAAATGTATGTGCATTCAGTATTGGTCCACGGTTTTATTGTAAATCGACACAGAATTTCTACCACAGCATCAAAGGATCTGGCAGCCTTGTTTAAGGTTACCTGAATTTCTAGTAAATGTAAATCACTTCATCATGAAATTTCCACAGGCTGCTAAACATTGAGACAGCAGATATTTCCCCAATAAAAATTAATCCATTTAATTGCATGTAACCCTTTTCTTATGCAAAAATGCTAAGCCAGTACACAAATCCCAGCATGTTCCATGCTTCGGTCAGAACTGCCTGGTTTGCTGACTTTGATTACTGTCACTAAACTTCAGTCAATGAGAACAGCTGTCACAACACACCAATGCTCTGCTGTATTTTTGGTAACAGACTATGGACAAGGAAACGCTAAGAGGCTAGCATCTGGAAAAGTCAGATTAAATGTTGATACTCGTGTCGTGTTGTACTTGGAAGTTATGGAATTACCAAGTTATTTGCCCGTTCCTGAAGGAGAATGCGGTGTTTAACTTTCCCCCTTACTCCGGAGCATGTTATAGCATGGATCCTACAGGTTCTGAGTGCTTGGAGCCAGACTGCTTCACTATCAGCTTTATGGTGGTTTCTTTCTGGGCCCCTCCTTAGCTGGAATTAAATCAGAAGAATTAAATATTAACTTTTCCTGCAAGAAGCAACGCTGTATTTGTGAAAAATATTTCCTCAAGTTGCTTAGAGTGGCTTTATCCAATTCTTTATCCTGACTGGGTGGTAACAAACTCACACCACAGTGTCACCCCTACTGGCCTCTCCTCCAATTCTGCCAAACTCTCGGCCAGAACATCATCCCCTCATGTAGAAGAGATCTATGTGTCCAAGCTGCTCCTTCACAATAGAGGGCAGCCCAATCCTCCTCATTCTTTGCCTGTGTTTCCTGTTGTCCTTGCATCCATCCACCGCAGCAGACCAGCCATGTAAATTCTCCCACTGTCTCTCAGTTATTCCATTGATGGAACCTGGTGACTGCATGTGCACTTAAAGTTCCTCCTCCTTGTTTCCCAGGCTGCATGCATCTGTGTGCGCTTGAAGCAGGTGTCCCTTCACCCTGCTTTATTGTTCAGGACGAGAGGTAACGAGCACAAACTTGAGCATCAGAAGTTCCATCTCAACATGAGGAGGAACTTCTTTACTTTGAGGGTGGCAGACCACTGAAACAGGCTGCCCAGAGAGGGTGTGGAGTCTCCTTCTCTGGAGACATTCAAAACCCGCCTGGACGCCTTCCTGTGCAACCCGCTCTAGGTGACCCTGCTCTGGCAGGAGGGTTGGACTAGATGATCTCCAGAGGTCCCTTCCAACCCTACCATTCTGTGATTCTGTGATTCCTGAAGTCTCTCTTGTTCCCATCACCCTGCAACCTGTGCTTTTGACACCTGCCTACCATTATGTCACTCAATTGTGTCATAATCTTCCTCCCCTGAGGTTCGTAGTTTAAATTAGCAAATGGAAAGCAGTAGGAATCTGGACAGTATCACTGGTTTTTTTCTATTCAGATACCTCAACTTAGGGTGAGAGGTGGACATGGACTATAAAGGAAACTTTAGCCTAGACACCACTGCTTAGGTGGCTAACATTACACAAAATGAATCTCAAACACAAAGCAATTCCTGTGAGCAAAGGGTACATTCTGGCCTTGAGGGGTCAGTTATGCTGGCACGTTCTCAGCGCATCATTAAAGCTGAAACTTTACATGGGCCAAACACCTTTAATACGGTGACTATTTAAGACGACCAAGTCGGAATCTAGTCTTCTTCATAAGAAAGATGGAAAAAGGTCTGTTTTACCAAGTGTATTCAGAATCAATCTTTACCTAGTTTTGTAGCTAAAAATTTGCCTAAGGCAAATTGGTCATCAAAATAGAGGAATCCTGCCTGAGAAAGAAGGCACAATCAAAGGTAAATTTAAGAAATTGATGGTAAGTATTTTATATGGAAAAAATAAACAAACAAGTTATACAAAGCATTTTAAGGATGCAAAGTTTAAGCTAACAAGGCAGTCAGGGGGTGGGGGTTTTCTTTAGTCTTGCATTTGTAGAGCTGCACAAAGGAAAAGTAATTCCAAGAGAAAAGAAAAGCTGAAAACAAGTCGTTTCCAGGTGAAAGCATGTTGACAAGGTCTTACGTTTTGCCTTTGACAGGCATTTGTCCTGAAGTGCCTAATATTCATATAAACCAAAGCATCCATGAAACCATGTGTGATGGAATCCATCACAGAAACCTTCATAGCAAACACCATGGGTTTTCATTTCAGCAAGCTGGACGAGTGAAGCAAAGCTGGTCTGAGGGCAGACCGCAGGACCGATTGCAGAAGGCTGACAAGGGTAACACAGAGCATTTGTCTCTTCCACCAGTGCAAAAGCAAACACTTTTGCAATCATTAGACCTGACAGAGGCAAAACATGAGATTTTTACTAGGCTGTAGGCAAATTAGTTTGCTAGTACATCAGGACATCATACAAGCTGAAATTAAACAAATAAAGCCAAAGTGAGGAAAACGACTGGAAAGCAAAAGAAGAGCTGAAGGCTACACAGCATACCGCAGCGTATCATAATCAAAAGATAATTCATATATTTCCCTCTTCTCCTTCTTCAGGGCATACCATTTCAATGTGATGCAGACAGCCCTACAATCTCTGGTACTACAAGGAGTGTAATTTTTCAGTATAGCCAAAGAAATATCTCAGAGCTGGGAACTTCGCAAGCAACACACTGCATGAGCATGGCAATTTGGATCACTGTAGCCTAGGGGTCTCTGACCTCTTATGAATTCTTACTGTCATTGTCAGGACTGGATACCAAACCCCATAGTAAAAATGCAGATTTATATAATTTGTTCTAACCATTTTCAAACAGATTTTCCTGTCTTATACCTTTCTACTCAAGATTTTAATGCTGATATAAATTGCTGTCTTATAGTCTTAGAGAGAGAAGATGTCTTGAAAAGACATGTGGACATCTTCTTGATGAAGCTGGGTGATGATGAAAATGGCTTGGAGGAAATGAAAGGATACATTTTTCATTGATAAAAGCACTGCAACTGGATTCTGCAGCCCATTCTGCTTATAATTAGTATCTCATATACAGAATCACTGTAGACAGATGAAGGATACTGTACCTCTACCTGAAGAATACCATACCTCTACTACATATGACCTCAACAGACAGCAGGATCACAGAAGGGAAGTTTTCAAGGTGGAGCCATGACAACATTCAGAGAAGTTCAGCACAAAGCAAGGAGGAAAAGTGGGCCAAGTAAGGTCTGGGGAAAACATTCCTGCTTCCTTCTCAGTGATGGCAAACAAGCCTTACTGTGCCCTGTGCTTGAAGGCAAGAGGAACTGGGAGGGAGTATGGTTCTAAATTGAATTGGAGATTTGTTTTATGTATGGATTCTTGCTTCTGTAGGAAGCCACAGTTTCAGCAATCACCATGCAAAGCACCACTCCTGATACCTGCAAAGCAATAGCTACCTGGTCACCCCCCACACACATCGAGTAATGCATTTTTCTAAATACTCTTGTTTATTTACACATTAGGAAAGGTAACTGCATCCTAGGGTATGCAAATGAGATGGCCTAACAGCTTCCCCCAGTCCTTGATACCTTTTTGTTCTGTCTGTCAAGTTGCATTTGATCACAGAGTATTATTAAGGGAGCTTTGGCCTGCCCATTAGAGCTTACTAATTGCCATATATCGTCTTGTCTCTCGTGGTGCTGTTTTAGTTTCTCTTAACAACCCCTATTTAGATTGGGGATGCAAAACATGTCAGAAAAAATCTCCATTATGTCTATATGCTGCAAAAAAAGGCACAGTAAAGATGCTCCTGCTCATGCCACATTACTAACCGTGCATATCTAGGGAACAACTAGAACAGTCTCCACATGGAAAAGACCAACATCTGCTCGTTTCTCATCATCCAAACAACTGCCAGCTCAATGGCCATATACAGGCTGAATTCTAAAAAAAGTATTGTAAGTGAAATACTCTCTACAACACTATCTAATTCTGTTCTGTAATCCTCCTCCCTTTAGTACATGTATAATTTGCAGAATGAAGTACAGGAATTCACCACCCACCTTCCTCCCCAAGAGCAGAGCACAGCAAATATAAGCATTTCTTGTTATGCCTCTGTTTAAGAGTATCTGGACACATTCCTTATTTTCCAGCTACACCATACCCTTCTGGAATGGGCTGTGCTCCCATTTATCTCAGTAGGAAAAGTACTTGGAGTTACTGTCAGAAAAGGATACAGATATCTGCCACTCTGCTGACTAGGTCTCCATCCTGGTGGCGGGCTGATGTGAGTTTGAATTCCTTTCAGAAGATTGAAAGAGAAGGGAAAATAAAAGAGGAGAAGCTAAGGCAAAAATACCATCATCTGCAGCAGTAGCTTTCTGAGTGAAAGGACTGACCTCCATTCAGCCTTTGAAGTACAGATGGCAGCACTCTGGGGTCCAGAAAATGATTCGGGGATGTGAATCCTGCATGAACAGAAGCACACCTCTATAGCCCCAAAGGCTTTAACTCCCTGGAAAGTGGCAGGATTTATAATAAGCTGAAATCTTAGGGCTGACTCTTGGCTGCCTTTGCTAGTTCCTTGATCTGTGCGCTGTCACCTCTGAATCCGATTTTGGGAATGCATCCAAAAACAATTTATACACTACTCCATCAACTGTGTAAGGAGGAAGAACTACTAAACTCCATGGTTCTTGGAGCGTGGGACAAGGAGCCTAAACACTTTTACAGACCTAGCTTTATCAGCCTCCTTAAAGCTTTCTCTAGTGCCAAAGAAATTGCAAAGAGCTCTGGAGATGAAGCTAAGACAGTCACTGCAATCACATTTTTAGTGAATTTAACTCCTATTTAACATGTATGCAATTTAGCTTTTGACATTTACAGAAAGGGTTGTCTCAAGTTCTCCTGAACTGTATTGACTACAGTCAAAGTTTAGTAATGTGTGTGCTGGAAGCACTCATGCATTCATTCAGCCAGGGAACACTAATACAATGTCAAAGCAACTTGTCTTATCTGGACTGAAAAAAGAGGCATTCGTCAAAAATTGTTCATAATGAACTTATAACATCTTCAAGTGTATCTTCAATATCATAACAGAATGAGTATTATCATAACATTTTTAATAATCGTCAGAGTTTGATTAATTCTGTATTTTATAACAAAAAGAAAAAATGTATTGTTATTAAATAAATTCTCCACAAAATGATGGAATGCTGATTAAACAAACTGAAAACCTTCACTTGCAGAAGGAGCTCATGGTTACAAATTTGTTTGATTTGATCTAGAAGAACAGGGAATGGAGATTCTTGTTAAGACTGGAGCATGTCTAAAATCCACAGGAACTTACCACTGAAAGGGATTGCCTGGGACAACCAAACAGTTGATACATAGATCAAAAAAAATCCACACATGGGAAGTCTCTTCATATGCTGTAAGCCGTAAAAGACTTTGCAAAACCAAAATTTAAATCTGTAATAAAATATTAAAATCTTATAATGTTCCGAAGGAAAAGAGCTTAAAAGGGAGAGAATCTGAAAGCACCACCAATGTCTGATGATCCTGCAAGAGCTGGGATCTGTTAAATGAAAATCCTGGAAATTCTAGCGAGCTTACCACATGTGAAGCCTACCACATGTGAAGTTTTACACTTCATTTTCTGATTCCTGTTAAACAAGATCATACAAACCATCCTTTATAATGATCTGTTTCTTCTTGTTATTGCAATTTCTTTATTCCCTGTGCCATCTACAACTTTCACACACCACGCACCAATATATGCCGAGGGCTGACCAGCTGGAAAGCAGATTAGCAGAAAAGGACCTGGCAGACACCAAGTTGAACATGAGCCAGCAACGTGCCCGTGTGGCAAAGGCAGCTAACGGTACCTGGGCTGCATGAGGAGTGTTGCCAGCAGGTCAACAGAGGTGATCCCTCCCCTCTGCTCAGCACTGCTGAGCCCACACATGGAGTGCGAGGTCCAGTTCTGGGCTCCTCAATACAAGAGACACGGACACGCCAGAGAGAGTCCCGCGAAGGGCCATGAAAGTGATTAAGGCACTGGAGCATCTCTCCTTTGAGGAAAGGCTGAGAGATCTGGCACTGTTCTACCTGGAGAAGAGAAGGCTTGGGGGAATCTCATCAATGTATATAAATACCTGAAGGGAGGGGCAAAAAGGATGGAGCCAGGCTTTTTATCAGTGCTGCCCAGTGACAAGACCAGAGACAACGAGCATAAACTGAAGCATAGGAAGTTCCATCTGAACACCAGGACACACTGGTCACTGAGCACTGGCACAGGTTGCCCAGGGAGGCTATGGAGTCTCCAGCTGTGGAGATACTAAAAAGTTGTCTGGACATGGTCCTGGGCAACCAGTTCTAGGTGTCCCTGCTTGAGTAGGGGGTTTGGATCAGATAACCTCCAGAGGTCTCTTCCAACCTCAACCATTCCGGAATTCTGCAAACTCATAAAACACTACAGACATTACTGATGTCCTTCCTGCATACAGTTACCCCCAAACAGATATTGGATATCTTCAGATACAGCCAATTCAGACTGAAAGTCATACCTTATGCTTTAGAGTAATAGTTTAGGTTTCAGAATCCTCCTATAATCCATAGGTATGTCTAAACTGTCTTGGAAAACAACTGTCTTTCTGGGATTTAGAATTAGACTTGTGATGTCAATTTGAAGGTCGTTTTGGTGCAAGAACTAAGGCACAAGACTTGAAAAGAAGAAATGTCTGATCGATGCATCCTGCATTTCTAAAAGTTTTGATACAGATCAGAAGGTGCAACAAAGCTGATTTTTCTCAGCCACAACTTGGAACCATTTTCCAGTCTATGAAAGTGTTTAGAAAGTAATTTTCATGTACACCATTAACCTAGTGCCAATCAGTGGGAGAAAACAAGCTCAGAATGTGCCTGTGGCAAATAAAAGTTGTTGAGAAAAAGGTTGGTAACAAGGAATGTCATTACAATTATCAGGTCAAATCTCTCAAAGACACTTTCTCACACAGATAAAAGATGCAGGACACTTCTCATCTACAAATGAACCCCTACTTTGTAGCTGAATGTGCACAGACCTCTTCCTATAAAGAGAGACAAACCTAGGGTAAGGTTCTATCTCCACGTTTTCTTTGAATTTCTTATATCACAATCCTATGACCTTCCTATAACCTCATGGCCTCTTAATATTTACCAGGACGCAGAAGAACCATGCCAAATCTAGTACTTCAATAGTGATCAAAACCTCCAGAAATCCCACTGTAACTTTGACAACTTCTCCCTGTTTCATTTCTATTGTACTGTCATAATTTTTGCAAAGAACAAAGGAAATTCACTATGGAAACACTCTTACCCGGCAAGCGGAAATGCCTAGATCTGCTACGTGCCCTGGTCCCTCTTGGAGGTGAGCAAACTTCTCAAAACCACAAAATAAAAAGTTTTTCACACTCCCACCGTATCAAATCTTCAGTCTGCACTTTGAGTGATGTTCAATTAGTCTGCATGAAAGTTAAATTCCCACTTTTCCAAAGGACACGAGAGCTGCAGGGAAAGTTATAACCACCACAGAGCCTGAGTCTCCCTAGAAATGGAAGATTAGCTTTGGACAGATGAGCTGATTCATGACACAGTGGAATGACTGCTAAGATCAGGAGCGACAGAGAAGGCAGAAACTTGGGGGGCGGGAAGAGGACTGCCCCTTTCATCAGCAGCCTGCAGTTAAAAGGGAGTAAATAAAACGTGAAAATGCACTGGAAGCCAAACTATATGCAGATGAATCTGCCTGCTCCAGACAAACGAACAAAGGCTGGCCAGATGTTAACGGCTTATATTCTTATTTCTCCGGGAGACTGCCTGCCTGAGCCATATGTAACAGAGTGGTCTGCATCAACCAGCTCACTCAAGATGCCCAGTGCAACACTGTAGCGCGGATAATCAGAGGACAAATAGCATCGTATTAATGAGAGGGCAGATACATGTTTTAGGGATGACTGAGAATATGTGAAAAAAATTTTAGAAGAGTAGCGTTAATCCTCATCTTGGACTCCTCCTCCCATTTTTATAGAGTAACTTAACTTGAAGGCAGAATTGTGACTGTGTGTCACTACATATGTTCTCCTACGTTTCTGCATTTGAAGTCCAAAAGCGATGACTGCAATGTCTTTTCTTAAACCCTTTCCTTACAGAAAAGGTACTTCTCGCCTTGCAAAGGTTCCACTCTCCTCACAGGGCACAAGAGATTCTGCAATCTGCTGAAACTCAATCCTGAACCACCACAAAACCATCTAAAAGCAAAAATAAAGACAGAAAAAAGATGCCATAAATTTGGGTTGGAGACAACCAGAATAATACAGAAAGAATCACAGTCCTTGGGAAAAGATTAGTTTTTATAAAAAAAAAATAAATCCCAGTAAATAAATGTATTCATATCAGACAACAGCACTGAACAAAACACACAAGAACACTTACAAATTACTCTCGTATCGTGATCTAATTCTCGCTTTAATCATTCATAATGAAAGTGATAGGAGATGGACGTATTTTTGAAAGCGAACTTAAGTAATGGCCCCAGTCCTGACACACTAACTTCAAGCAGTTTGACAGCTGCTTTGCTTTCTTGACTCCAGTGCTTGCAGATTACCTTTCACAGGGAATGTATTCTGTTAAATTTGCATAATCTTCTGGGAAGGTTCATCATTCCAAAAGACATTCCATGACTTTTCCAGGATTTTATTTTAACCTCTTAGCAATGAAGACCCTGAATTTTGACAAATTGTTTCAGAAATGGTTCTTTCAGTGAAGTGAGCTTATTCTCTTCTGATTTGGACAATGTCACATTTTCCTGATGCTCATCTACATCATGTGCACAACTGTGCCCACTTTCAAATTTATCACTGCACCATCGATTTTAATTTGAAAATATCCTGCAATTGCCTGATGAATGGAAGATAATTAGATACCCAATCAAAGCTACTGTGTGTGGGGAATGTTTGCAGGATAAATCACTGTTTAGAATCATATTTCATCCTTGTATTATCATTTTCTAAAAAACAAGCACCAAAGCATAGCAAAACCCAAAACAAAACTAGGACGATGCTGTGGTATAAGCAATAAAATTTCAATGTGCAACGCTAACATCTGTTACAACAAGCATTGTCTTGGAACATTTTTTCAATATCACCTAAATGGGAATTCTTTTTTCTTTGAGTCTGCATTAGTCTTGGTTTCTGATAAAGTAATGATTTTTATATCAGATCCATTAGGAAACTCTCAAGAATATGGAGTTTCTCAGCCACGAGGTATTAGAGGTATAGAAGGTGCTGATCATTCCACTCCTTTATCTTGTGTTGCAAATGCCAGTTTATCAAATATGCACCATAAAAGGTTTATACACGAAGGAATGGTGACCAGTTCTCTAAAAAAAATTCCTAAGTTTGATTTGGTTTCGTTCAAGACATCCGAAGTTTGACAAGGACTTATTCAGTTCATGGGAACCCTGGGGCCTCTCTGGGTGATAGTGGAGCGTGAATCTTCAGTGCAAGATGACCTAACCATGTAATACCCCTGCATAGCTCTAATTCTCTACCAGATGATGTTCTAACACCTTTCTCTTTCTGTTTTTGAAAGCTAAAAAAAAATTTAAGACATTTATTTGGAAACAAGAAAAGGTGAAAAATATTGGATAAAAGTGACCACCTATATTTTATATGCCTAAATATCTTCCTTTCAGAGTCTGAAATTTCTTACTGAAAGAAATGTCTCGGTCTCTTCCATTTTAAATTACTGCCCTGATTCTTCCCCCTTAAACCACTTATAAACACCAGTGAAGATAGAGTTTTCCATTTATATGAATAGTATCCTGTGATATTAGTAGAAGTCACTTTGATAGACTGCTTTTCTGTGAAGATCTTATTGTATTAACTTGAATCACAGGAAAGCATAACTATAAGACAGAACAGGGAAATTCATTCTTATTTGCAAATTCAAGAGAACTTGGAAGTAAATTGTTCCTAAAATTTTGCTGTAGAAATCAGGCAAGAACCGGGAATAGGGCAATCTGAAGAAAGATCTCAGGCACATCGGTGCCTGTAATTCTGCTTTACAGGCCAATTTAGAAAACATAAGGAGGACAGAATGTCTGTATTTCTGTTTGGAACTATCTTTATGAAAAGAAGACTGTGGCTTTTTGAGATCAGGAACCTAAAACAGGAAAAAGGAGAGCAAGCAAACAAAACTTCATTTCTTCATAATGTATAAGGTTGGATTAAATACAGACTTTGTTTTGCTATAGCATTTTTACATCAGTAGTTCACAGCTTTGAAAGTATACACCCAAGCTTGGTGAAAATTTGCTTTTGTTTTTCTTTTATACCAGTGAAAGAAAAATAAAAAACTCTTTGATACCGTATATATTTCAAAAAATGCTTAAAGAATATTTAAGGCCATATCAGTGCCTCTCAAGCACCCTCCAAACACAAGAAGAATAGACTATGTCAATAACTGTCCAATAACAATGAAAAAATGACAACTTTTGCCTCAAAAACTTCACATTATTATTCCAAAGAAGGCCTAACAACTTATTTCCAGTTGGCTTTATAAATATCTTTGAATACTGGGCAGAAGTTATCTGTTTATTTTGTCCTGACTATAGCAACCTATGTTAGGAGAAGATTGCTCCTTCTCCAAAAGCAGCAGAGCACACGGAGATGGGAGAAATTCTTGGGTGGAACGAGGAAAGGAAAGACATAGCAGACAGAGATCTTTTCATCTCCTTTAGGAACAAAAACATGAACCAGTAAAAGAAATCTGAAAGGCTTTGTGGAAAGAATAAAATGACACAGAAAACAAACAAAAAGATGGATACAATACAGGAGGAAGACATGACACCTTGAAAAAATAAAAAATATTAGGAAGAGATAGTTTGAAAAAGGTCTACAGTTAAACAATGATATTTTGTATTGGGTTTGCATGGCAAGGTTTTGGTAGCAGGAGTCAGGGCTAGAGGGGTGGCTTCTGTGAGAAGCTGCCATAAGCTTCCACCTTATCCGACAGAGCCAATGCCAGCCAGGTCCAAGATGGACCTGCCACTGGCCAAGGCCGAGCCCATCAGTGACAGTGGCAGCACCTCTGGATAACATAGTTAAGAAGGGGGAAAAAAAACCTGCTGTGCAACAACAGCAGCAGAGAGAGGAGAGAGAATATGTGAGAGCAACAACTCTGCAGACACCAAGGTTGGTGAAGAAGGAGTGGAGGAGCTGCTCCAGGTGCCGGAGTAGAGATTCCCCTGCAGCCTGTGGTGAGGACCATGGTGAGGACCTCCTGCAGCCAAGGGAGGTCCACGGTGGAGCAGATATTCACCTGCAGTCCACAGAGGATCACACACAATAGCAAGTGCAAACGAAGGAGGTGGTGACCCTGTGGGGAAACCTGTGCTTAAGCAGCCTCCTGGCAGGACCTGTGGACCTGTGGAAGGGACCCATGCTGGAGCAGTCTGTTCCTGAAGGACTGTGCCCTGTGGAAAGGACCCACACTGAAGCAGTTCATGAAGAACTGCAGCCCGTGGGAAGGACTCGCGTTGGAGAAGTTTGTGGAGGACTGTCTCCCGTGGAGGGACCCCACGCTGGAGCAGGGGAAGAGTGTGAGGAGTCCTGACACTGAGGAGGAAGGAGCAGCAGAGTCAACATGTGATGAACTGACCGCAACGCGCATTCCCTGTGCCACTGGAGGGGAGGAGGTAGAGAAAATCTGGAGTGAAGTTGAGCTCAGGAAGAAGGGAGGGGTGAGGGGAAGACATTTTAAGATTTAGTTTCATTTCTCATTGCCTCTCTGATTTGGTTGGTAATAAATTAAATTAATTTCCCCGAGCCAAGTCTGTTTTGCCCATGATGGTAATTGCTGAGAGATCTCCCTGTTCTTATCTTGACCCACAAGCCTTCAGTTATATTTTCTCTCCCTTGTCTAGTTGAGGAGGGGGAGTGATAGAGCAGCTTTGGTGGGCACCTGGCATCAAGCCAGGGTCAACCCACCACACATTTATAATGTCTCGGTTTTCTGGCTCTCATTCTCTTCTCTGCATGCCTTTTCCCCATATTTTTCTCACATCTCTTACTTCTGCCTCTCTTTTCTGCTTTTCTGCTCTCAAAGCTGAAGGTACAGGGCTCCTTCTAGGATGAAATCACTGGGTATTATTCAGAGCTTCCAACTTAAACGTTGCTGTTATCTGGTAAATGTGATGCTTCTAAGCTCATTCTTGGAGAAAAAGTAATATTTTTCTTGCTGCCCTAAAACCTCTTGGCAACTGGGATGGAGAGTGGCAATCTCTGCTCTTCTGACTTTCCTCAGAAGCCGAGCCTGAGAAGTCAAAGGGCATAATCACACTTTTTAGTCTGCACAATGTATACCTACAGTCATCAAAACCTGGTGTTTCAAGCCTGTTTTCTGGCTGAAATTTGAAAGGTCACCAGATAACTCCTTTCTTTTCCCTGCCTAATTCCTCTCAGCCCCTCAATAACTCTCTCATTGCGTCTGCTTATCCAGTGAATTCTTAAGAGAACTGACCACTAACTCAGATCCTAGTTTGCAGACTCCACAGAGCAAGGCTGTAACAAGTAACCTTCTAGATTAATAAGACCTCTATTCTGCTTTCTCTACAGGAAGAGATAAATACCACTTTGAGAAGGTTTGTTTACTTGCTGCTTTTCTTGGGAATGATTTTCTTTTTTTCCCAGTATTACATTTTCTGGGATGAAAACTGGAATTTATACATGCTAAATACCTTCAATCTAAGTAAAATGGACCCTGACGACCTGCTGATTTTTGAAATCGATGTCACCGTACAAAACGCAGTGCAACCTTAAAACATTCTAAGAGTTTT
Source organism: Rynchops niger (assembly GCA_013400035.1). Classification (NCBI taxonomy): domain Eukaryota; kingdom Metazoa; phylum Chordata; class Aves; order Charadriiformes; family Laridae; genus Rynchops; species Rynchops niger. The sequence goes on from VXBH01006147.1 coordinate 30,932, forward strand.
AATCATGTCAGCCAAACAAGTGCTATTTTGTCCACTTACAATAGTCCTTAGTTTTTGTCAACAAGGTATTTTTAGGTTATTAAACTCAATGAAGATTGTGATAGAGTCACAAGAGAAAATATTTTATCTTTTTTTTTCATATTGTTAATCTATTTCATTAGCTTACTGCACGCTTCTCATTTCTTCTGTCTTTTTGAAATGCCACCTACACTGATAAAATTACATTAGGAGTTCTCAATATTTCCAGGAAAAAGCAGAGAAATCACATAAAGAGATGACTGTTAAGAAGTACAGAAAAACAAAGAGTCACTTGAGATGATAAGAATTTAACTTGTTTTAAAAACAATCCCAGACATGATACTCTGTGGGAGGGAAATATATATTTAAAAAAAAATCTAGAAATACCATGAATATTCCACCCCAAGTGAAGTTAAAACGCAGTTTCACTGAATTTTAACATGATAGGGGAGCAAAAAGAAACAACTGAAGCCAGTCTAGAGGAAGTGTCATAACACAAAACAAGGAAGCCAGAATCCCTCTTAGTGTACCAGTGCAACCAAGGGCCAACTTTCAGTTTGAACCAAAAATGTGTACAAATAAAATGAGCAACATGCAGGAAAGAACAGTAAAATACTGAACGTAAACTAGGATTACTGGTTAGCAAATACAGCATTACCTGAAAACCAGTACATGATTACACATTTTTCTGTTTCACAGTCATATTCTGAAGCCTTTACACCTTCTACAATGCCGGTGGCTCCCAACAGTTTTAAGATATTGATAGTTAAGCATGACTTCATTCTCATGACTCTTCCCACCAATACATGAAATGGAGCAAACACAGACCACAGGAATATCGCTTGGCTTGCCTACTTCAAAGTACCATCCCAAAAGGGTAGAGCTAGACAACAGCAAAACCGGAGGCACCAATCGCTGCATAATCTCCAATCTGCTGAAAGCTCACCTGGGAACTGGAAAGAGGACGTGGCCAGGGATTTTCTGAGAACTGTGTGTACAACAGCTGTAATTCTTCAGCAATGATAAACATTAAAGCTAGCCTTGCTTTGAGCAGCAGCTTGGACCAGACAACCTGCTAAGGTCCCGTCCAACCTAAATTATCCCGTGAATATATGCCGTAGCAAACACTTAGAGCTGAAAATCCTGAAAATATTTTGTGACCTCATATATAAACCTTTGCCATAGATTTATTAACTTTTGAAACAGAATCTTTCCCAGAGGGTGAGATCAGGACAGCAGTCCACAAAATCTAGGACACAGAAGCACAATGGGTATGAAATTGTCCTAATTAAGTAACAACTGATAAAGTTTGTATATTACCCTTATGCCAAGACGACTTACACAATTTAATCATTAATCCAATAGAAGAGACATTTCTGGTTGTACAAACAGACCTGACTGAGTTACAAAGAATACTCATAGTCACTTGAAAAGTCACAATCCTTGGGATCCAAACAATGCCAAGAAAGGGAGCCTCAAGCCACACCAGAGTATCAGATATATAGATATTTCTCGCGTGCTTCAAGAACTGAAAGCATGCTGGCATAAACTTCTCCGTTCTCTCTACCTACCTTTTGTCTCTCTATGTGATCTGGAGAATAAGGAAGATGTAACATTTATTTATAAGAAAGAGAATTTTTTCCACCAAGTAAAAGGAAATAGGTGATAATGCGAAGTCGCTGCAGGAAGGGTTCCCAAGGGAAATGGCTCAAATGGAAGCAAGAGATCCTCTGTAATTTTGGCCTCCAGAGATAAATTGGAGTAAGACTCATCATCTAAGCAATTGAGACAACTGCCTCGTTACAAGGCAAGGTAAACCAACAAACAGGTTTATGACTTTTATGGGCAGTTAACTTGTGGACAAGTTAGGCGAGGTTTAATTATCAGGAGATAAGATCATAGTACACATTGCAAAGGGACAGGAGACAGTGATCCAGCTAAAGAAAAAAGTGACCAGAAAAACCAGAAGTTAGATGGCAGCTGAAGAGATACAATTAGATGTCCTGTTGACTACACTATATAGGTATGAAGTCTTCCCTATATAACATGAACAAGAAGGTAATATCTATCCCCACATGTGTTTAGGTGGAAGAACAACTGGAGGAAATTAAGACAGATATACAAATTGTTCTAGATTTAAATAAATACATAAATAAATAAATAAAATATGTCAAATTGGTACAGTCTTTCTGGGAGATGGAAAAATGAAAGAGAGCAATGTGCTCTCCTGCTGCTAACAGTAAAATCACCTGAGTTACTAAACAGGCTTCTCTAAAGACTCCATTAATTTATTTCTGCTTATTTTATTTTATACGAGAGTAAACAGAGATGATTCAGTTACTTCTTGTCTAGTGGCTTGTAATGCATTTTCAGCATAGAAGAATTGCATTCTAAACTCAGTGGGATGTTACCAAAAAAAAAAAAAAAGTTTTAGACGCTATTCAATAATTTTGTCACTTTCAAAAAATGTTAGGAAAAGGAATGGTTTAAACAGTACTTAGAAGAATAGTTTTACCCGATGTTCCTTTAGAAGGAAAATTATGGTTTCAGTGGATGTACAGACTTATACCAACACCTGGATGTCACTAACAGGTCTTAATGCTCCACCCACACCTTTACTCCTGTGTTTTCAGTCTCTGACACGGACCTGCCCAGCAATCACTAGACGTGACCCTGACCCTCATGGACTGACTTCCCAGCTTGGCCTTGGACCTGCCTCATTGCCAAGGACTTACTTGACTGATGGTCTGCACCCTTGGCTGAGCCTGGCCTCAACCTCTGGGCCTGCCCTCCTCTTGCAGTGGGGCTGGGATCTGCCCAGCCAACACACGTTCTCCCTCTCTGCTGCTGGTGGCTCCCATCCCTCACTGCTCCTGGACAGCCTGTTAGTTATTTCCTTCGTTTTTTTCCTGTGCTTTCACTGTCTGCACAGGAACGTGAAGGGAAGGAAGAAACTCTGCACAGAGCTGAGAAAGGAACGACGGAGCTCTAATAATTTCAAAGACTCAGGACTCAACACGCTCTACGAAAACCACCTGAATTCAAGGAAGTTTTAACTGGTTCTTTCATTACCTGAATGCTTTAATGAATCACACTAAACTGAATTTGCAGTTGGACACAGAAAGAAGTGGCTTACCATTCAAGAGGAATAAAAAGACCTTGAACTCAGGCACAGCACTCTAGCAAACCCTAGAAAGCTGCAGTTTTAACACTTCTTAAGTGACCAGGACAGACATGAAATCCATCCCTCTGTGCCAAAGGAAGACCAAGAATCCCAAGAATCACCAAAAATTGTGTTTAGTCTTATCTGAACAAACCACGACAAAGGTTCAACAACTTTCCCAGTCTATTCCACTGTTTTCCAGTTTTAGTCTTCCTCATAAAACACGTTTCCAGATTATTTAACATTGTTATAGACTTCTCTGATTTACTTCCTTCTTGAAGACAATAATAGCCCTGATGTTCCAACTTAGATCTAGTTAGCAATAAGCAGAGTTGAAGTTTACTCGGTGTGTCTTAAGTGTCAATATTGCATTACAGTGGGGGTGGTGAAATTTAAGCCATTTGCTTCGTTCTGCTTTTTAGAGTAGGTCAAACAGTCTGACATTCTTGACCCTTACCCAGTTTGCGGTTCATTGTAGTGCTTCCCACACCTTTCTCTAGAGATCTGCTGCCTAGATAGCCATTCTTCATTAATATTTGTTGGTATTATTTGTTGATATTTGTTGATTATTGTAGTCTAGCATTTTGCACTTCTTCACGTACATACTATTTATATTAAAGCCTTTCTCTACTTGTCAAGATCATTCTGAAACCTAATCCTGTCCTCTGCAAAGTGCTTGCAGCTTTTCAAGTAGGTATCAACTGCAGATTTAATAAACATTTTCTCTATCCCACTATCTAGAGAAAACCTTATCTCTTTCCAGAGAAAACCACTTGACAGAATCCCATCCTTCTTGTTTGACAGTGAACCACTGATAACTACTTTTTGAAATTATAATTCCAAGCCTGAGAAGGATAAATCATATCAAACTTTTTGGCTACTTTTGCTTCAGCATTTATTTTGAAGACAAATATTCAACTGATCTGATGTCAGTTAACCTTGGTGGCAGGACTATTGGTTAGAAACTGCTTTTACAGTATCTTCCTCAAGATCAAGTTTCCCTACTTTTCTTTAGGAGCGTCTTTATATTATTTTTATAAGTGATTAAAAAACTCACACTTATCACCGACCCCATCTCAAGACCTGTTATCATGTCATAGAAGGAAATTAGATTGTTTTACGTGATTTATTTTTGACAGATCCATTTTGGCCATTGTTTATCATCTTTTTATATCTTCTGGGGGATTACAAACAGATGATCTGCTCAAGTGTCTTTCAAGGAATTCAGTTTAGGCTGAGTGGTCTATAATTCCCTGGGTCTTCATGCATTTTTTGGAAAGACAGACACAAAGGTTTCTTCCCTCGCCTTAAAATTCACTTACTTTTTATCCTTTAATTCTCAAAGCTCATAAGGGAAGAGTCTAAGATTTCTTAAGTACTCCATAGTGAATCAATTGTGCCAGACAATTTGAAAATATCTGTCTCATCTAAGCAGACTCTAACCTACTCTTACCCCTCTTAACTAGTTTTAATTATGCTAGTCTTCAGAACAGTCAGCCTTTTCCTAAATGAATGCTGAGGAAGGAAAAACAACAACAAAGCAACCACAAAACTGGCATGCCTCTATTAGTTTTGCCTCTCTTGTCAATTAAGGGGCCAACTCTTTCCCTTGTCTTGTTCTGATTAATTACTTAAAGGATGTCTTCTTTTAACTGCTCTATTGTTAAAACCACACTTAAGGCACTTGGGTCCATACTTTATTTCAATTTCTATGACCAAAATGGTACTCGGGGTAAAACACAGAAGATGTGGAGGGTGCATAATATGTGATCTTATCAGTTCTGGACCTTCAGTCATTTCTGTCTCAGTAAGCTCCTCCAGTACTTTCAGCCATGGACTTAACAGGTTTTGTCCCTCCAATGTTCAGACTGATCAGACTGATCCTTTTAAGTCGTCAGCACACAAAAGGAACACAGTGAAGTTTTTAAGTGAACCAATGTCAGGATACAAGCCTCCTTCAAAATCATACCCTTTGGCAAGTCAAAGTGCATAAAGGAACCTTTGCAACAACAACAAAAAAACGACTTTTTTTGCACTTAGCTGCAATGATCTTGGAGCCAAAAAGCAGTCATGGGAAAGCACAGTTAGTTTTTACTATAGACGGTCAAATAAGCACAGAAGGGAATTAGTTTTATTCAGTACAGCAAATGTGACCAAAGCCAGACAGCGGGTCTGTTTCTTTTTACTTAATTGCTATTAATGGAGGAACTAGCTCCTTGGAAATCTGACATTAGTAGTTCTCTTTGTGCATTGGAAATTATGCAAATCTTACCTCAGAGAACCTTTGTACATCCTGGGTTAAAGTTCCTACTCTCTTCCACTGATAATATTTGAGTAACTTCAAAATTGCTGGATTCACTGCGTTATCAGATGGCACTGTCCGGAAGAAATAAGGATATTTTTTCTTATCAGCCAACTCTGGGGTTGTTGCTGCAAACGAAAGCTGAAAAAAATCAAAAAACAAAAAAGGAAAGTCAGCATAAGTCATCTAGCAGCCAGAAGAAAAACTTTGCTCTTCTCGGTGCAACGAAACACAATCCACACATTGTGGTCCTATAAAGAATTTTCATCACCATAGAGCTTGGAAGTCCAACCAGCACCATTTACTTATTTATTTTTAAAGGGATTTTTGAAATACCTTAGTTCTATAAACCACCTGACATAAAATTAAACTAGGGAATCTTCAAAGTCAGTGGTGAAAAATCCTTGGTTTGAGATCATGCTGCTTACATATTGCACAGAGGAAGAAGCTCTAAGGAAGTAAATCTCTAGGATGAATTCCCCATCAACTTCCTTCTACGTACACTTCATAAAAGTTGAGAATTGTTCCAAGGCGATATTCTCAAACTCTTATATATCTTTGAATTAGAGGGTGAACCTCTAGTAGCACCTCTTCATATCTTCAGGTAACAGAAAAGGTATCAGAAACAGAGAATAATTACGGCAGACAAGGCTGCAGTCAGAAGTTTACCTGACTCCCAGTTTCCTCCACTGAAGCAGCCCCGTCATCTTTGTTATCAAAGGGGACTCAGTGGCTAATTCTACACATCTGAAAACACCAGAATTTGTACATGGTTTGAGAATGCATATAATGAGAGAAACGAGGAAACCTGTTTACACCAAAAAAAAAAAAATCAGAAAACTTCACTGAATTCTTCTGCTGAAGTCAAAGGCAGCATATTTTTGTGAATTCTGCTCTGTTCTATATTTTTGTGAACGATTTTCAGGCAGTGTTATGAAGGGAATGCCTGCATATTCACATTCTGAAAATGCCCCTAATCCAAAGATACTTGTGGTTACTTTCTCTAGGTTTTAGGTTTCTAGGAACGTGTTTCTCAAGCTTTTTTTCTCAGCCATACATAGCAGCTGCAGATTTTTTAAAGTACCAATTTAATGCAAATTGGTTTGACTGTTGAAAAATAATCTCCCTAATACAGTTGTGTTAAGTCTTTCAAATTCAACAAACAGTCAGGAAGTGTAGGTGAATTCAAGCCTATATATGTACATCCAACCACAGTATTAAGTTTACACTTTATTCAATCAGGCATTTGGTATATTTGAGCTAGAAACCCTCTTTTGAAAGTCAGAATAGACAATTTTAATCTGAAATAACAGATTAAACTTTGTCTTCATGTTTCTTCATAAAATCTAGATTTAGCCTGTCAGAGGCAGGATTCATTCTCTGATTTCAGACTAGACTCACAAAGAACATATTGCATTGTTATATCCTCCTAAGCCTGAACAGTTTATTTTCCTTAATTAAATTAATTAAAATCCCTGAAATCCAAACAACTTGAAGTGTGTATAACTGGACAGTCTACACTCTACCATTCAAAAAGAGAAGATTCTTTCTCTTCAGTCATTAGCTAGAAGGGATTTTTAAGACCTTCTACTACCTTGTAAGTTTAAGGTAAAAAATTTTCAATATAGCAACTACTCTTTCATTAGATTTTGTTTAAAAAATACACTATGAGTTACTGTGATATTGTGGGTCCTGGTTTTCCAAAACAATACTGTTTAGCTCACTTCAAACTTCCTAACATTTAGTAATCAGCAGTGAGTTTGTGAAGAGCTGATTTCAAGGGAAAAAGAATGAAGGTCTGCCAGGTAGACCTAGCGAGCATTTTGTCTAGCCTTGTAACGCTGAACGTCATGCATCCACTGCACAGTGGAAGTGGAAATAAGGACCTGTCTCTGACTGAAAAAGAGAGAAAACGTGAATTTCAAAATCCAGCACGAAGAGGAATGCCTCTCAGCAGCCTGGCGCAGCTTGCAGCCTGGTGGCTGCAAAGGACTTGCTTTTCAACTTATTATGGTTTTGGATCGAACATAATTTGATTGATCCTTAAGAAAAAGAAGTAAGGAGCAACACTGAAGTAACAGTAGTGACAAGCAACATTGGCAACGTTCACCTAACTCAGGTTCACAAAGGTAAATTTTTCTGATCAGAAGTACAAACAACCTTAGTAATGAGGAGCTTCTCTATAGCTGTGAGGTGGTTTAGGGCAAAGATCTGTGATCTAAGTGTGTCAATTCAGATCCACCCTTTAACATTTTAGTGACTTAAAGTGCCTAAATTAGTATCCTAATTGCCCAAATTTCCTTGGGAAACAACGAAGCAAAACCTTAGCTCTCTTCATTGATTGAAGAAAGATGAAGACGACTCATAACTGAGACTTCTCAGCCATGTAAAGTGAGATGAGATGAATCCAGGTTTACGTGTAATACTAATGACACTTGAATTACAAAAGAACATTTCTCTTAATTTTCTTTTTGAAAAAAGGTTTTATTCAAATATAAAATGGGAAAATTTCATGCTTAAACAATTCTTGGAATGTAGGAAATGTTCCAAGGCCTTTTTTTCAAGTATCAAACACAGTATGGTTAGTCTCTTTTTGCATCACTTTGCCATTTTATCAAGACACTCATGAGAGACAGCTGAATAATCGGAAATAGTTATGTCAGTCTTCCCCCCCCCCAGCTTGCTTTCTCACAAAAGATAACTCATTGAAAATATTTAACTCTTCACAAAATTGCCCCTACGAGAGTTTGGGGACATGCCATGAACTTAACCCAACAATCACCAGCACTCCACGTTCTGCTTTGAGGGGGGGACAAGGAGGGCAAAGGAAGAAGAAAACCCACCTCATTATGTTTTAAAAAGTGGTAATGAAAAGTTCATGTTAATAAATAAATTGAGAGAATGTAAGCTTACTGTAAAAGTACGTGATATAGCACGACTGTACAGAAATATCAGTAAAATATTCACAGCAAAAATCTTTAACCATGTGATAAAACAAATAAGTTCACAACGCAGTCCACCCACATATGCATTGAGATGGTACAGCCCTTCTTAACTGACCATAAATCCTCTGTATTTCAGGGCTAAAGTTGTTCATTCATGGCTGATTTGAACCTACTGAAAGGCAAACTTTTCACAGTTTCTTCACTTCATTCTACAGCACTGAAAGCCATTGACAGCTTATTCCGCTTTTTGTTACAGGAATTTCTTTTTATAACTTTTACTTATTTAGTCAAAAACATGGGTGAATAGCAATCCTACTGCTCATATAATTCTTTGCAAACTACAAAAGTAGTATTTTTCACGTTACTGTTCATATATTCATATATATATATAAAATACATGTATCAGTTTGAATACTGTTAGAAAAACTGAACCTACTTCTCAGGCCATCCCTCAGAAATCTTTCTTTAGAATATCTGCTTACAATTTGATACAATTTGTGAGCAACTGTTTCTGGACTTAAAATGAGTGTGTGTAGGGAAACGTATAAACGATGACTCAGAGATTTCAGAGATGAAGCAGAATTTAAAACTTTTAAATGGCAAAGAAGATAACATTTACCATTCAAGTAAGAATATTAACTATAGTACAAAATGAGAATCAAATAGACCAAGGTATTGAAAACCAAATGTTTATTTCTTCATAAAAGCCGTAATTTAGTAAAAGTTCTTCTGCCTTAATATCACAATTCAGTCTGCTCAAATTCTAAAATGAAAGACTTTATTTAACAGCTAAACCGCACTGTATCTCACTTTTGATATTATTCCTACTGCTTGTGTGATCACTATATAAACGGATTATAGTTAGCAGAGTTTCGTCAGAAGGCTTTTTTGGTCTACATGCTTTAAAGAAAACCAATAATGTTAATACCCTAGAAATCATTCAAGTTGGGCGTCAGCATGAAAGGAATCAGTGCAGAAGGACTTTCAAATTACGTCACCTGAAGCTGATTTACTCAAATGTTTAGCTTACTGTGGTTTGTCCCTGTAACATACCCCACAGACCACGTGGGAGCAAAAGCACAGCTACTAGAGAGGTCCGCAAAGGCTGACTGCGAGCCATTATTTTAGACGAAGTCCCAACCCCACTGAAGTCGGTGCCAAAACTCCCACCAACTTTCTCAGAGCCCAGATTCCAAGCCTGTGATCCGAGTACCTGGAAATCAGATCTAGCTAATTATATTTAAACCACACCGAGATAATTGTAACTCTGTAGGTCACCCTGACATTTTGCAGTATGCCTAGACTCAGATCTGTAGTTGTGCAGTTTCTTCTGTTCAAGAGATAAATACAGGGCTGGCTCTAAAGTGAGATGAGTAGTTGTGCTTCATCGCTAGCAATGGAGAAGCAGAGCAGAAACACCACTAATGGCTTTATCTTACCCTGTAAATAGAAAGGAAGCAACAAATAACAGTTCTGGAATGGGTCCAAAACAAAATAATTCAGGGAACAGTGTGAAATAGAAAAACAGCAAAACATTAAAGATGATGCAGAAAGGACCTGATAGGACTATGTGTGTAAAAGTGTGTCTTACAGTAAAGAGTTTTGAGGTCATAAAATGTAGGACATTTTTATACTTAAAAAAAAAAAAGCAGCTTGGAAATTATCCAAAATTGAAAAAGCCAGTGAGACAAATTTTACTTTCAGATTGAAAAAAAACCAACCAAACATTATTCCACAGAAGACAAGGAAATTTCTTTGGCTTCACACTGACAGTGAAAGTAGAATTTGATAATGGAGCGAACAGGAGAGGACACAATGTTATACAACTATTATGAGAAATGCTTCAGCCTAACATGACAGATGGGCAGGTTAAGGAATTTGAACTGGTGGACTTTGCCAAAAAAATGAGAAACATACAGAATAATTTTACTAAGGAGGTGTTGGGGTCAGGCGTGTGTTTTAACAAATTAAATTTTATCCAGAAAGATGATACTTTTTGAAACAAGAAAACATTAATTTTATTGAATATCCACACAGTTTCAGGGAAGGGTTGCAATCAACAATAGCTAGAGTGAAATGAAAAAAAAAAAAAAAAAGTTAAAGTGTAGAAAGGAACAATTCTGCACAAGGGGAGTAGAAGCTAGCTCTATAACCCTACATGAAGCTGAAATGAGGTGCGGTAGATTAAAGCAAGAACATCAATCTAAACTGCTTTCAAGTTAAAGCAAGCACGTTCCTGTTTTAGGGAAGTAACCATGCGGTCCTTCAAAAAAAATGGGTACAGAAGCATGGACGGTAAGATGATAAGCTCTAGCATTCATTTAAGAAAATGGGATGAAACACTAGTGAAATCAATGGGAAAGACTAGGAGTTATGTAAGAGAGGATGGATATTAGAGAGCTGAAACAAAATTAGAAAAGGAAGCTATACTCTATAGAGAGTGTACGTGTCCCGTACAGAAGTCCAGGGGTTGGAAGCTGGAAGGTTGAAGCCACTCTGCAGTCCCAAGAACTCCAGAGGGAAGGGAAGCCGCCAGAGAAGGCATGAGATCTTCTGGTGTTCGGTTGTTTTATTATCTCTAGGGAGCATTTATGTTTAATTTTTGTCACTGTAATAACATACCGAAGTCTGAGGAAAAATAAAAGTGCAGAACTATCCCTGGGGTAAGCAGTCACCCTAATCTAAGGCAACAGGTCTGTTTAAGTGTCACATGCATTTAAGAGGGCTGTATTAGTGGGAGTAAATCAGTAACAAAAACCCTTAGCAAAGTTATCGTAGGTCCATAAAGCCAGGAGGGCAGGAAACTGCACTCCCCTCATAAAGCAAAGAGTGGAGTGGCTAGAGGATGGGAAGCATCTCCCACCACAAACTCCCCAGAAGCTCAAAGGCCCCCGACATCTGGCAGGAGGTGCCAAAGCATCTGGTTTTGTAAATCCCAAATTGAGAATGAGGTATTGTTCTCAGCACTCACCTCTCCAAAGGGGAAAGTTGTCAAACAAAGCTACACACTGTGTTGTTCATGCAGTATTATACATTGGGGGGGGGAGGAAGGACAAAAGGTGCCTTTAGGTAACCTTTTAATAAAATGTCGTCTGCTAAGACAACTGATTCATGTTTGCAAAAGGGGAAAAATAGCTTATTGAGCACCAGACAGATTAGCTTAATTTTCTCAGGCTTGTGCAAGTATTTTATTAGTGATCACTAGAAATTTGAATCTGCCCCTGTTGCTGCAAAACTAGTCTTGACAGAGAGTTTTTTTATATATGGCAGAAATCACCTGTAATGTACCTTTTCTAGAACGCCAAATTACGCTGATAAATCAAGATCGCTAAACAGGATATAAAGTGCTGATTTGATCGATCGGTGATATCATTTATTGTCATCATAACTAAAGATTGCACATGGCGTATGCTTAGATAGGAAGCAATATTTTCTGTGAAAAGGGAAAATGCAACTAATTATTTCCAAAAAGGAGGCAAAATGTCAGAAAGCTCCATAGGAAATATAATGGTACAACATTGCACATATAGAATCCTGTCACAGGAAAATAATGAGGACGAAACTCAGGAAGATGATAATCTGCAGCAGCGTGTACTCGTGATACCAAACACCATTCCTTTGCGTGCCTTGCCAGGAGCCCTAAAGCTTTGACAAGCCTGTGCCAACAACAATAATACTTGAGCGTGGGCATGTGATGACTTGATGGTCCCAGGAGCTAGAAGAACCAGAATGGAAACTAATGAATAATGAAGAGTTAAAAGATTTGGCTGCCACAACTCTTGAGACAGCATTAGATGATGTCACATAATGAGTGAAACAATATACTCTTAACCCAAAGACAGAGAATAGATTGAAGCGTAACGAGGAAATTGTATTTTTAATTGAACGGTAATTGATGTTTTGTAATAAGTGTTAAAAGACGCAAAATATAAAGATTTCAGTTAAATGTTAATTCACTATTTAAAGATTAACAGTAACCTTACTATACAAGCCAACTTGCCCAGATGTGAAGTCAAACTACCACTGAACTTGATCTTACCACTAGTGAAGTTATGAATAAATTTTAATATAATAACAATACTTGGAATAGGAAAATAGTGATATATTATCAAGAAGAATATTAAAGAGAACCTTAAGAAATACAAGATAGGACATAAAGTAAAAAAGTGATATATTAGACTGCTCCTTCTGACCCCAATACAAGAAATGTATCATCTAATTAACTTTGATGGATGATTTAAAGAAAAGGTACGTGGAAATGACATTGCAAAGATGGTCGCAAACACCTATATATTTGGAAAATATTTCGACATAAGAAGCTAAGTGCAGCAATTTCATTGATGGAGACACGGCATAGATCTTCAAAGTGGGTGAAAGCAGCACACAGTAATAAAGATCAAGAAACAAAGATAATGTTTCTTGACAATTTGCTTGCGCAGCTGCTGGTGATGAGTGTCTATGTACAGACAGTAAAGGAGCTGGTTCTCAACCGGACCTAGGAATCAAAGACCCCATCTTCCCTACCACCTATACTCTAATTCTGATCCCCAAATAGCACAGGTGATGCACTAACATAATTTGAAAGAAGAAAGAAGGAGGACTAAAGAAGAAAATATTAACAAGAAATTACGCTTTTCCAGCCGTGGTAAATCATCTGCGTTTTCACCTGTCATAAGTACTCTTGAATGTTTACTTGAATGAAAGCTCTGGAGACTCCATCATACCTACGCTCAGAAGACTTTATGGGATTGGACAAACTTCAGTGCTGTAACAAATAAAACTAACGAACATTAAAAAAATGTTCTGTATGGGCTTTCATTATGACAGTTGCAAGGGCAAAATAAAAGTCTGAGAGAATATCTATGATGGCTCACTAGCTGGTAAATGGGCAGGATACCTCATCCAAATGGGAACATAAAAATACACATTGTATTAAACACACTGGACAAGAATGGATCTATGGGCGAACATCCCTTTCATCATCCATAACACATTACCCACCTGATTAGAGCTAGTGTTCCTTTTAAAATCAGACGTTTTGCCAAATACTTCTGCCCAATATCATCTGCCATTACCTTCATTAATTCTGTGTCTGAAATTGCTTCCACTGACTGCCTTTTGGCACCTGGGAGTTTCCAGAAAAAGCACTTCCAGCTGGTCTCAAGGTTGGAAGGCACCCGCCTCCACGCTGATGGTATTTCAGTGAATTAATCCAATCACAATAAGACTGATAATCAGCCGCATGCTGCTCTGGAGATGTTTCAGGAAGCAATTCTGGCTACTGAATGAATCAATAATTTTGAGGATAGAAACCGATTTAGATAAAATAAAATCCATATGAGAAGTATTTCAGCTGAAAGATGTGTGCCTATAGGCTAATGGGAAAGGAGCGTTCAGTCCTGTTTGCTTCTCGCTTGGGTAGCCTGACCTACTCCCAACACAACTCTGTGGGAACTGCAGATTGTCTGAATGCAAGGAGTCAGACGAGATGATACAGTTTGGTCTTTCGGTGTTAAAATTTTCTGCTCCCATCAAGTCTGTGGGTTATGTTGAAGAACAGTGATTGAATTGATCCTCAGCTGAGGGGTCTGGGTTTTTTTGTTTTTGAGTAATGGAGAGGATAAACAGCAACTGAAAATTGTATCAGTTCTGCTGAAAAAAAAAAAATGAAGAAAACGATCTACACATTAGCATTACCACTTCACCTGCCTCTCGGGCTGGAAGACTGATTAAAACTTCCAGCCACCTGTTCACACCAGCCAGAGCCTATGTTTAAGAACTTTGTAGAAAAAACTAAGTTAAAGGAAATCCTAGAACAACACTTCAGGTGAACAGAAAATAGAAGAGTTACCAGTGTTCAGAGCAGAATGAAGTTACAGATCAAATCATAGAATTGCCTAGGTTGAAAGGGACCTTTAAGAACATTGAGTCCAACCATCAACCTAACACTGCCAAAACCACGTCCCTAAGCACCACGTCTACGTGTCTTTTAAATACCTCCAGGGATGACAATTCCACCACTTCCCTGGGCAGCCTCTTCCAATGTTTGACAACCCTTTCAGTGAAGAAATTCTTCCTAATATCCAATGTAAACCTCCCCTGGCATAACTTGAGGCCATTTCCTTTTGTCCTATCGCTTGTTACTTGCGAGAAGAGACCGACCCCCAAAGTCCAAATAACAGGATCCATTGTAAGTTCTAAGAAATACTCCCTAACAAACCTAATATAGAATCATAGAATGGTTTGGGTTGGAAGGGACCTTAAAGATCATCTAGTTCCAACCACCTTGCCATGGGCAGGGACACCTTCGACTAGATCAGGCTGCTCAAAGCCCCATCCAGCCTGGCCTTGAACACTTGCAGGGATGGGGCATCCACAGCTTCCCTGGGCAACCTGTTCCTATTCACCTTACTTCTGAGACATGCCAAGGAGGTATATTATGGAGTTGAGTTATTGAGATTGTCCTTCAATTCAGTGGTTAGCAGTGCAACCAGCAAAGTTGATAGAGACTTTGTGATTTATAGTTTCAGTAGGTAACCAGCTGAACATGAGGCAGAATCATGTCAAATGGATTACCCCATAAAAAAGTCAAAATTCACAGAATCACAGAATGGTAGGGTTGGAAGGGACCTCTGGAGATCATCTAGTCCAACTCCCCTGCCAGAGCAGGGTCACCTAGAGCAGGTTACACAGGAGCGTGTCCAGGCGGGTTTTGAATGTCTCCAGAGAAGGAGACTCCANTTCAGCATCAGGCTTGATTCTTTTGCTATTAATGGAAAATAAACAACTACTATCCCCTTTTCATTGTGTATTTCCTCTGACCATTCATTTGAAAAGGACTGCCACAGTTTGAAGCAGATCTTGGAAAGAAAATAGAAAAGGTATTTAGGGAATAAATCTGGCAATCATTAATTGCTTTTTCTGCTCTCCAGAAAATATTTTAAGATCTACATTAAGCACAAATCATTTATACCTAACATAGGTGTTCTGCTGACTACTAGAGGCTGACCAGAGCATTGACATTAAATGGCAGATCTACAGAAGTTGCTGCAAAATTTGTTTTCATTTCCAAACAGAATAAAAGACAAAATCTTTTGAGCATTTTCGTAAATGGAACTGCATTGCAAAAGAGGGCTGTGTATCTTTGTCACGCTCAGTTGCTTAGCATTTGGCTACTGGCCTGGATTATACCAGAATTCAGCTTCAAATCCTTTCTCTGCTTCAGTCACAGCATTATTG
Source organism: Rynchops niger (assembly GCA_013400035.1). Classification (NCBI taxonomy): domain Eukaryota; kingdom Metazoa; phylum Chordata; class Aves; order Charadriiformes; family Laridae; genus Rynchops; species Rynchops niger. The sequence goes on from VXBH01006147.1 coordinate 46,599, forward strand.
TTTATCCCAAATCAAGCAGAGTCTCCTACGCTCATACTTTGCTACCCGGCTTGCTTGTCTCTTGTCTACAACAGATTATCCTCAAAATATAGTGAAAATCAACAACTTTGTAAAATGTTTCACCTGTGATAAAACCAGCTATATTGCCATAATTCATTTAAAAAAAATAATAAATTATTTCCAGACCTATTCACAACAGCGTGTTCCTGGCTGGCTGCCCAAAACTATTATCATTCTATTAGTATTGTTTGTTTGTCAGACTTCATCCAGCTAACACATGTTAAAACTACAGATGTTCTGTCTACATTTGGATTTTAAATAAGATATCTGTTTTTTTATTTTTTCCCCCTCTAAGTGATGAAAAGGATGGAAAAACTTTCCCGTACAAAGATAACTTAATTGTGCAGTATGGGTATGTCTTGTTCTTGTGAGCAAATGAACTCTGCACTCTATCGGAAACGGGAAGGACCACTGGTGAGATTTAAGATGAGATTTCCCCAGTTGCTCTATGGAGTGGATACCCTAATACAGTCCCAATTCTGTCCTTTCCATCTTCTATTTCTTTTACTGGAAATATATCAAATGAAGCACACCATGTTAGCTCACTATTTACTGAAATACTTACAAAACCACTTCTCGCGCTGCCCGAAGTCATGAATTAGTGGTCTGTTTATTTTTTCATTCTCTAGTTTCAAACCTAAGCAAGAAATCCCAGATTTTTCAAGCCAAAACAGGTGAAATCCTCACTATGCAATGCAACGATACAAAAAGAAGCTGTTTACTCTATATGGAGCAGCAGTAATACTTCGGCACTAATTCTGCACTCTGCCTGAGCTAATTTGCCTTTTCATAGAATCACAGAATTTTCATGGTTGGAAAGGACCTTTAAGATTATCGAGTCCAACCAAACAACCTACAATCTCTGCCACTAGAGCATGCCCTGAAGTGCCACATCTAGATGTTTCTTAAACACCTCTAGGGATGGTGACTCAACCACCTCCATGGGCAGGCTGTTCCAGTGCCTGACCACTCTTTCAGTAAAGGAATTCCTCCTAATATCTAACCTAAACCTCCCCTACCGCAGCTTCAGACCATTTCCTCTGGTCCTGTCATTATTCACTTGGGAGAAGAGGCCAACACCCACCTCTCTCCAGCCTCCTTTCAGGTGGTTGTAGAGGGCAATGAGGTCTCCCCTCAGCCTCCTCTTCTCCAAGCTAAACATGCCCAGCTCCCTCAGCCTCTCCTCCTATGACCTGGTCTCCAGACCCCTCACCAGCCTGGTAGCTCTCCTCTGGACACGCTCCAGCACTTCAATGTCCCTCCTGTACAGAGGGGCCCAGAACTGAACACAGTACTCGAGGTGGGGCCTCACCAGTGCCCAGTACAGAGGCACCATCACTTCCCTGCTCCTCCTGGCCATTCTAGTCCTGATACAAGCCAGGATGCTGCTGGCCGCCTTGGCCACCTGGGCACACTGCCGGCTCATGTTAAGCTGGTCCGTAACTTTTCTGATATCTCAGCATTGCATGCTGCAGTCATACCCCACCAGAAGTGTTTAGAGAGTAGTCTGACATCAGTTGCTTGGGACTGCTCCTTCTCTAATAATGGATAAAGAGGGGTTATGCTACAGAAATCAAGGGCTTGCTGGAGGGGAGACGATGAAATAAAAACTGATAAAAAAATCAGGGAACTTCCTTTGCCAACAGACGTTGTCAGCAACATAAGTACTGCTTGCCCAGCAGCAAGGGCAACTGGGGTTACATTGCCACTAAAAACCTTCAGCAGAAATGCCAATCACAATTATGATTATAATATATTTGTCATTAAAATATCAAATATGTTGTTGATCCTCCTCTAAGAAATAACCAAGATCACATACTTTATGGTTTTCTTTATCTGCAGTCAATACAGATTTTAACCAGATGCTCTAGATAGAAAGCTACATGTACAATACCTTTTAGTAACATATGCAACTAGGAAATGTTCATGCAGATCTATTCAGACAATGTGAATCACGAAACTATTTGTCAACTTAAAGCTGTATTCTGTTGTTTCTAATCTGTGAGTGGCTGTAAAAAAAAAATCTTATGAGGCATTATAATCTGTTTTTATAAAATAAAAAATGGCAAACCGTCATGGTCTAAATACAGTTAACAAAACAAAAATCCTAGCTCGAGCGTCACCGAGGAAGTGGAAGAACGCGCAAGTGTTTCCTCCTGGTGGAGCTGGTGCCTCGAGGACATCGGCTAATCGTTGCCTGAATAATCCTCAATGTGTTTTTTTTTTTTCAATACTTTTGCCTTGCAGGTCACTTCAACAGTTACAATTAATTTAATAAGTGTTTCTTTATGTCTGCATTTGGTTTTAAGTACAGTACTTGCCCCTGGTCTTAGAGTGCGTGCTGGGTAGAAAGCATTAACGTTATCTACACCATTTAGTATTACGCACATTTCAATAAGATGTCTCAACCATTTTTTGTTAGTTGCTGCCATCATCCTAGTTCCTGCAGGCTGAAAGCTGAATGTTTTCTCTAGACCTTGTTATCTTTTTTGTCACTTACTCCATAAAACCGTTCACTACAATCCTATCTGTTCCTGAATATAGTCCTTTATCAATTTGCTCTTTTTACAATATTTTCCATAACTTAAATCAGCCCAGGTGAGATAAAAACTGAACTACTTCATTCCACATCCATATGTGGTAATAAACCCAATGTAGCCTTAATTTTCACTTGCAAGGAATATCTTTGTGCTTGATCTTTGTCACAGAGCCAGGAAACTGCTTAAGAATATAGTTTAATTTTAAATATTTCAAGAGTTATATTGATTTGAGAGAAGGAACTCATATATGAAAACTCAGTACATGCATATTAGAATTTGGTAGTGCTTATTAGTTTTGGAAGGCTGGTTTAAACATCATCTTTCCTAATTCAATCTCATGTAATTCATTATTTATTACTCACATCTCATGTGCAGTGATTAAGTTGTAATTTTTAAAGTCACTTGCCTCTTCTCAACCCTCTCATTTGTGATCCAATGTTTTTTTTTGAATTGCCATTTATTTTTATACAACATTTCTGACCAAATTGTCATATTTGTGCTTCCCCCCCCCCCTTTTTTTTTTAAACCATATATCTTATGGCTTTGTCTACATGGTCTTAACAGTTTACTGACTTTGGCTTCTGTTATTTTGGGTACTGCTGAGTTCTTTTGGTCTTTTTCAAATACTGCTCTTGGACGTATTCGTGCCAAGTGTGAACACATCTACTATTTTTACGGCCTCTAGATGGGACGAACTCATGATGGGACAAATTCAAGATGCGACAAATGGAAATCATCTTTGACAAAGGTGACCAGTGCAATTCCAGAGCAGAAAACATAAACCATTAATATTCCAGAAAATATAAACCATTAATATTCAGCCAAAGATTTCAGAAATTAAATTTGTGATCTGGATGGCTTTTCCTGAGGAATTACGCTTTACCACATGCTAACACACATTCACCATGAATTCTGAAGTACTTTCTGCAGTTAAAATAATGTCTGCTTTACCAAGAATACACATCAAGTGATGCACTAGCAACCTACATTAATGTACTGTGCATCTGGGCGAAAACCAAAGTAAGATTAACTATATTTACTGCCTTTTTTACAAGTAGGTTATTCAGAAATTCTCTGAAGTTAAATAGTTAAAGTTGTTAAATGAGCAGCAAATGAGTTCGGGTGGGTGTTGGTTTTTTTTAACCTTACACTTACCAACTAAAGAGAATTGTGTCTTTGACAGTTGAGACTCCCGGTATATTTGATCACTTCTGCAGTAACAAAGGAGAGGGTAAACCCCAAGTCACTCTGCCTGAGCAGCAGTAAAAACAAAGGTACTTTTCCTAATATATGTATGCTAACTTTGCAGCACAATTACAGAAATTCCTAGAAATAAATATGGCGTTCTTTTCTTTTTTTGCTTCTTCTTTTCTTAATTTGATTATAAAATTCATTCAGCCTACTCTCTCTAAGTTACTGGAATTGCCAGGTTTCATTTCTACCACAGTAATAGTCTATTTATTCTCGAGCTTCCTGGGCTCCTGATTTTCCCCTTGTAGAGAGATTCAGATTACTCTGAACAGAAAAGCATCTCCAGAGCACAGATAAGGAGTGACCGGAAGAAGGCCAGCTTGAATACAATGCCTTGACTCATTCCAAAACAAGGCTCTGAAGATAGAAAACAGGGAGGAAACCGTCAGGAAATAAGCAACAGCACAAGAACTGGATAAGAGACCATGAGATAGATGGACAAATGACAAGAGAGAACAGAAGAGGTGCTGTTCAGGGCACAGAAAGACACACTGCAGGAGAGAAAAAAAAAAAAAAAAAAAAANACCAAAACAAAACATGGACAGACACAGGGGACAGATGCAGTGAACAGGTGAATTCTTGGCCTGAATTGAAACCTGCTGAAAGCCCGGCTTTGTGAGTACTTGGGCTGATACGTGCAAACACAGGCATCTAAATAGCTGCACAATGACATGGCCACACGTTCGACTTCGAAGACCTTCAAAGGAACTTCAGAAGGTCTACAGACACTGAAAAACACGGGTCACTTGGACCTCAGAGAAGAGTAAGGAGAGGATAGCATATGCTTTCTAAGACTTTCCTTAAGTCTAGATGAGGAATTTTACCTCCCAGTATATTTACAGCAGTGTCAAGCTTCAAGTTTGATGTGATTTATATTGGAACAGGAGAACTTCTATTGACTTGCCTGGGATAAACCTTAAGGTGAGATGAATCACTCCCTAGAAGCATCTGCTTCTCACTGATGTAGGCACTAATGGGAGACTACAGTGACTGTATCAGATGCAGTCACCTACTCTGCTCTCCCATACAAATGATCAGATGTATATAGATATTTCAGCATGTGAAGTAGTGGTGAGGCACCTAGAAGACACCGGCCTCTTAACCCCTGAGGATTTTTAGGTATTTAATTTCTTTACAAGTAAAACTGATGGTGCCTTAATTCTTCGAAAATCACATTAAAAGATAAATACAGCTGTCAGAAAATGTTCAGGTGGATCCATATCTTCACTGCCTGGAAAAATTCTCACTATAGTGCTAAAGTTTAAGGTAACTGAGTTTTCACTTTAATTTGTCTCAATCTAAAAAATACTTGGAGATTCAGGTCAGGTGTCTCAAAACAGTCTTAACCCTGTCCTTTCCACATCTTTCATCATAGCATAATACTTCCACTTCTACATAAACAGCCCAAAGCAACTTACGGGCCAGCTGTTTACTTTGTTGAATAAGAGTTGCCATTTGATGTAGTGATTTTTCGTAGTGTCATTAAGCAAGTTAGACATCATCCCCATATAACATCCCTCTATGACCAGCAAGCTCATTTACCTTAAACCTCAAGCAATAGCCAAACAATACAATGCCTGTATACTTGCATCTGCTCCTTTTAAGCTTTTGTACATATATTCATGCTCCTAAGGCTGCAGGCAGACCTGTGGCACATACAAGCCCAACCCAAATTTGCTGCTGAGACTAAATCAAAGGCAACGGACTACAATTTTAACCCGCTCCTTCCTACATTAAGCTGCATGGCTTTGCAGCAGCAGTGTGGCAAAATGGAGGGAAAGAGGATACTGGACAGATACTACAGCCAAGCCCAGTCCTTTTTCGATTTGGAGAGTTAGGCACAATTAGACCCTTATGACGGCCAGCTAAAGATGGAAGAGAGGCAGATGGGCAGAAGGCTTTCTCACTGTTCTTTGCACAAAATGGTGCTCCATTGATATGTATTTTCCCTGGATATGGTAGGGGCCTCAACCACAAAAGCAAAACAGAGTAAAATGTCAAAAACATATGGTCTGGAAAAGTTTTGAATTAGTGGATCCTGAGGGGGAAAAAAATAATAATAAAAAAAATATATATATATATGTAAATATTAGACTCTCCTTCCCTATGTTGGCTGTAAAATATGTTAGATGGTGTCAGGATGTCATTCAAATTGTAGTTGTTACAAGTCCTTTTGTGTTAAAGTGATGTCTACTTTCAAGTTATTGATCAAGTAATGGCCCCATTGCTGATGGAAAGGCTTTTTTCTGAATTCACATAAAGCGCGTAATAATTCAGAAATTTTGATGCTATTACTTATTGATGTTATTGAGAACTCATAAGCTGCACATAAAGATCAATATACATAGTTTTCCTGTGTTGACAGCCTCTCTCTCTCACTGCCAGTAAAACCACGCATTTATTCAAGCTCTGAGCCTGCAGGACTCCACTCAGTGTGGTGGCTGGAAAGGAGCTGGTCGGGAGGCAGCAGGGGAGGGCAATAACTCCAAAAGGAATATTACAGCTTCCAGGTGTTTGTGGGTTTCTGGGTGTTTGTTTTGGGAAGGTACAGCACTGTTTCACAACAGCTTTCAAAGAATGAGAAGCCACTACAATTTGGGTGTGTGTGTGTGTGAGAGAGAGGCTGGGAATAGACAATCACCCCCATGTTTCTTCCTACCTCTTGGTTTCTCATGCAACACATGACATTTTCCTCTTTCTTGAGACCCACAACACAAAGGCACAAACCAGCCATCCTTCTCTGCCCGGTGTAACCTCAACTCGTCTCCTCTTGAACTGCTCAGAAGAGGCAAGAATCGGAAGCTGTTCCCAGAGAAGCTAGGGTAGAAAGGTAAGGCTAGAACAAGCATCCCAACAACTTGAAGGGCTGGCGGAAAGCCGTGCCCGCCCCAGCTGATCTGCCCCGCACTTCCCTCCCGCAGTGATCCCTCTCCCCAGCCCCTGCCCCACAGCTGCCAAAGACCACCGGTCAGGGAAAGAGCAGATACCAGAGGGCAGCCTGCCCCGTGTCCTGGCACAGAGGCCAGGCAGGCAGTCCCCACGGCACCTCTGCCCGTGGGGCAGCTTCTACCCAAATGGTGCGCTAGCGCCAACAGCACAGCACACACTGCTGCTGTTGAGTACGACTGGGATTCATAGCTACAGCCTGCTGCGAGCGTGCAAGCTATGCCTGGTTGATCCACGGAAATGAAGTTGTTCGTAATGCCAAACATTGTCCTCTTTCTTATAAAATGGAAGTACTAAAAAAAATTCCTAAGGATTTCATACAATACAAGATATATACACATATTCGTACACGTATAAGATCTCCCCTGAGCCTTCTCCAGGCTAAGTGATCCTAACTCTCTCAGGCTCTCCTTATGTGACAGATGCTCCAAACCCTTCATCATTACAGTGGCCCTTTGGTAGACTTGCTCCAGTACGTCCGTGCCTCTCTGTTCGGGGAAGCCCAGACCTGTATACACCACTCCAGATGTGCTCCAGCCAAGGCTGAGCAGTGGAGAAGACTCACCCACCTCACTTGACCTAGTGGTAATGTTCTGCCGAGCACAACCTGGGTGCTGCCGGCCACCGATGCCGCAAGGGCACATTGCTGGCTCATGTTCCACTTGGTGTCCACCGAGAGCCCCAGAGCCTTTACTTCAAAGCTGCTTTTCAGACAAACACCCCCCAGGCTGTACTGGTGGGTGCTTGTGGTTTCTTCCTCCCCAAGGGCAGGACTTGGCATTTCCCTTTGGTCTGGGTCAGGACATTCCTGCTGGCCAAGATCTCCAGCCTGTCCGCATGCCACTAAATGGCAGCACAACCATCTGGTGTATCAATCAATCCTCCTATTTTTGTCACACCTGCAAATCTGCTGAGGGTGTGCCCTGCCCCATCATCCAAGTCACTAATGAAGATGTTAAGCAGTACTGGCCCCAGTATCAACCCCTGCAGTCTAAATACGAAATAATATATTTTTAAATGCCATCACGCATACTTGAATTCCATGCTTGTCATCTTCTGAAAATATTTTTGACAAAAATAAATAAAACCAGTGAAATAAAACAGTCATAAAGATGACTTTTAAAAACCACTAAAGTGCAGTTGCGAGTTAAAGCTTTAAAGCAGAATAATATGTATGGCATATCCCTCTATTTTGCTCTTTGCCAACAAATTGATAGCAGAGCAAACACATTATTCCATATGAATGATGCCCCCTAGCCCTATTATTCATACACAATTATACAGCAAATATCTTCACTAAATCCAAATTAACAGTGTTCAACCTCAACCCTTTGTATTGTTTCTGTATGCGCAGTTAGTGTGCAGTATTTCAGGCTCAGGTAGCCAGCTTACTGACTTCGTATTTAAATGGCTGTCATTGAAAAAACAGTGTTATTTGAGTCACATAATTCCAATACACGATTTCACACATGCAAATTCACAAATCCCACAACTGCAGCTATCTCATTGCTTCTGCACTCAGAAACTGCCATCCAAGAACTGCAGATAAGAGAGTAGCTTTAGATTTCACCTAAGATAATCATCCATACATTTGTTATTACTTCACTCCTCTTCATGCAGCCTGAGAGCTGACAGACTGGGGAGATGAATGGGAATAATCCACACAACGTTCACATTTATTCATTCAAATTTATTCAATCAGGTTGTTCACGCAGGACCTCACCTATGCTGAGGTCCACTGTGCCCCTTGCTCTGATTCAGAAAAAGCTTAAGAACATACCAGGGGACGGCCACAGCAGGTCAAAGCAAAGATATACACTGCTGTTTCCTTCACCTCTGCGCCTGCCCTTTGCTAGACATCCGCTCTCAGCCACTGCAAGAGACATTCCCAAAGGAAAACTCCCAATCTCCAGAAATTTGCGGCTCACATTTCTTTGGATCGTTCTGATGTCTTTGCATTTAATATTCCTCATGCCTTTTTTTTTTCCTCCCATGAATTGATTTAGTTCATCTGCTTTTGAAGTTGTAATTTTTGGCCTGCATAATAATCCACAGCAAAGAGATCCACAGCTTAACCATACTTTACTTGAGGAACGATCTTTTCTGCTTTGTTCTGAACCTGTTTCTTCCACATTTCATTTTGTACTCCATAGTTCTTGCTTAGAAAAGAGAGTGAATAAACTACCAACTTGTTAAAAGTTCACAAGAACTCATGATCAACACCATTTTAATCCCAGAACAGGTAGGAGAACGGCCTACCTGAGCAACATGGTGTGCTCATTATCGTACTAAACAAATCTGTATTTAATGAAAAAGTTAGGATTTTGAAATCTGAGTACTGTTGCTTAGCAGTCCAAGGACTAGTAAACACAGTTTTGGCAGAGACAGCAGAAATATGCCTTCTACTAACGAAAAAGTCGGTGTTCACGAGTAAACCCTGGGTTTTGGCCTGTTACAATCCTAGATTAATCAGTAAATTTGCGTATCCCATTGGCATTGCTAGAGACGTTATGATTACTTGCATGCTTTAGAACTTAACTCCTGTATAGCAACATGGCATATTAAATACAGTAAGACAACTGGCCTATGCACTGACCTTTTATAGATATACAGATTGACATCTTTAAAGGGTTATATTTTATTACTAAGTCTTCCTATACTCACTGCAGCTCCCCAAACAGACAACAAGCAGAGGGTGGAAGCTACTGGCACAATGCTGCAACTTTGGCAATTCTTAGTTGGAAGCTAAATCTCTAATCCTCAGGCTGCTTCAATTATACTGAGATAGGAAATAACATGGAACTGCTCCCAGGATAAGAATTTTCTAAGTGGTTCCACAAAAGCCCGTCCCCATTTCCCTGTCAATAAACAGAGCATACGGCCACACTGAGAATCCAGCCCCCTTCTTTCTTGAAAATGCAAGGACAGCTGTAAATTACAAAGCCCAAATTTAATATTTTCACGTAATGGAGCTTATCAACTGATTTACCAGCAAAAATATCTAGATGGACATTCTAAAATTCCTCAAGGTTTTATCTTAGTAATTAGATTTCACCAGAGCCAATTGAAAGTGGACAGAAAGAAGATGCTGCGAACCCTGTATTTCAGGGTTTGCGGCTGTTACACACATTGCGAGGAAGTCAGCAACGCTTGCAGCCGTCGGGAGTCCTGCCGTTCAGGGTTCCTGGGTGTTACAAGCTCCGTCAGGCAGCCGGCACCGCTTCGAGCTGACGTTAATCACCTACTTCAGGGTTCACAGCTGTTACAAGCAGTTCCAGCAACTTGGCGGTGCTAGTAACCGTTTATTTCACTTAGCAACAAATGCTGGCATACGGGGGTTGCTTGTAATTTCTAAGGAGCTTTTTTGCCAATGCTATTAGCTTCCACAGTCAGCTGGGGCTACAGTAATGGGAGACTTAAGACATTTTAAGAACATTTCTAACAGTGGTGCCTAACAACAAAGAGTACCTTTGGCTATAGTAACTGCACATATAAACATTGCTAATATGTTGGCAACTTTCCTAGTAATAACCAAGTGCCTGATACTACCTACAGCTGTGGAAGCATTAGTCAGTGCTTCAAAACACTGCTGCTATGTCAACAACATGTATAGAGTTTAACAAGTAATTCTTACAATACCAGGAGATATTCTGCCAGAGCTCTGTGTCGCAGCTAAGTCCCTCAGCAGGGTATATTAGCTCAGGCGCAGCACTGTGCTAATAAAGTCACACGGATTTTGAGCAATGTGAAAATATTGAAAGCTACACCGCCGAGAACACAGGATGCGAGAACACAGAAAGAGGCTCCGCTTCTGAATGCCGAAAAAAGTGTTTAACACAGCCGAGAGTCTGAGTAGAACATTTTAATTTGGACATCACTGTCACATTCGTGAAGATGTCTGTAGATATTTAAAAAAAAAAAAAACAAAAACAAAACTGAATTAAAAATAACAAGGGAAACACTCCATGCCTTATAAACAAATTGTGGATTTCCTCCATCATGTCTTAATAAAGAAATGTTCAAGGAAATCAGAGTGAAATGATTCTGAAAATCAACATAATATAAAATCTATATTGTAATTCCACCCCTGAATCCTGTAATACAGAAGTGTATTTTAACGTTATTCTACTACACAGATTAGGAAAAAACCTGCCAAATCCTACTTTAAGTTTCACCATATCTGTAAATTCCCCAGGAGAGCTTTTGAATTTTTTTTTATTTTTTTTTTTTATTGGCAGAAGACAGACTCCTCTCAAAATTAAACAATACCGGTGAAATGATTTGTTTCAACTTTTCTTAATAGAAAAAGTGTATTACCTTTCATTTCCTCATTACATTTTGAAAACATTTAAACATTTTCTTCTACAATTCTTTCCTTCAGCTTGGTTTGCATTTTATATACTATACATCTAAATATGTGATATTGACATTGATCCTTTGAGATGCATTAAAGGATCTTATAAAAAACATGTCTAAAGGTAATTTTGATTTTTAAAGTTTTGGACAGATGTTGAAGCACACAATTTTACTGCATAACTAACTCTGTTTTCAAGTTTCTTTCTTTTTCGCTGCTGACTCCTTCATAAACATAAAGGACAAATCACGCTAAACCAGTCAGATCATCTTTCTTGATAGAGAAAAAACTTTGTACCTGAAGGAGAAACAAGTGAAGCCACCCATCTTGTTTTTAACAAGGCTTTTGACACTGTCACATGCTATTTTCTAAGCACGCTAACAACTGCCCTAAGCAGGGTGAAATACTCTTCAGTTGGTATAGAACTAGCTAGAAAGCTACAAAAGAAAATTAGTTACAAAACTTTCATAGGATGTCGTATGGTCTGCTCCAGTTTCATACAGTCTATTCCAGTTCTGCTATCTTAAGGGACCACATGATGAAATAACTTCTAAGCTATTACACTTGCAGATACCAGACCAGAAGGGATCAAAGGGGATATAAAAATGCTGTTGTAGAATTCAGAACGATAGCAAATGAGAGAAACGCTCTGGGAAAAATAGGATGAAATTCATTAGAAGAAATGAATTACCTGCACGCATTTAGGAACAATTAAACCCACCAAATTAAAAAAAAAAANCCAAAAAAAAAAAAAAAAAAAAAAAAAGGCTAAAACAACTTGTTAGTCTTGCATGGGGAAAAAGAGATCTGAGCATATAATAATTCACAAGGTTGAACGTGAATCGCCAGTGGCATTCTGCAGGGAAAAGGGCATGCTGCTGTGTATGAACAGGAGTGTCATCTGTACTCCAGTGGGAGTGGAGTTTGTCATCTACTGCTGCTATATGTCAATACAGCAGCTGCGTCTAAGAACATATTGTTGTTATGAGTACCGAAAGGAGGAGAGGTCAACCATTTCTTTTGTGCTTCTTTCCAGAGTTTACGCACAAGATCAACCCAAAAGCTCCAAGTGATACAACTACTGACTGAAAAAGCAACCATCTTCAGTTGGTGGCATATAGTATAATCTGCCTACTGCAATATAAAACTAGACCTTGATCATGAAATCCCATTTCAGCAATTGCAGGATACCACGTAGTAAGAAGAATCTAGAGAACACGTGCTCCAGTAACCTAAACCCAGAAAATATTCCCAAAACACTTTATTAAACTGAAAACTTGTTGTAAACCCCCTATAGAGACAGCAATGATGTGCCACAAAACGAGAGCATCGAAAGATGAGCAACACTGCCAATGTCCTTGACCTACATAGAAACAGGGAATTTATTCTGTGAGACTCCTAATGACCTTTGTTAAAGTTGCTGAATCCAGTAGCCCGACAGAGGCAAGGCTGCCCCAAGGTCTAGCCAGTAGCTGTAGGGTACACACACATTGCGGATACACACACATGCGTATACACATGCACACAAACACATGGCCAGCCACACAGATGAAAATGGACAGAAAACACAGCACTACAAAACCACCGACAGCACCAGCAGCCTCATCTGTTTCCCTTGCTGGCTGCTCAGGATGAAAGTGTTTTAGTGGAAAATATAAATATATATATATACACACACACACATATACATATATATACACACACACACATATATATATATATGTAGAGACAACATGGATCCCTCCAGTAGCTGAGCTTAGACAGTCTGCCCAGCAGCTGTCCCTGGACACCCAGGTCTCTCCAGCTGCTGGGACCTGGACATCCGTGAACCCCTAAGACCCACAGCCCCACTCCAGCTGCTGGTGCTCTGGCACACAGAGGCACACTACAGGTCTCGCAGACTTCTGGCTGCTTACCCACGCTCACTGGCTAGTCCAGCTTGATGTTTGCTAATGGTAACACACTACATACATATCCACACTTGCTCCAGTGTCTGACACTGCAGATACATGGGCTCTGTGAGTCACAGGCCCCACTCCATTTGCTGGCACTTAGACCTCCTTATGCACACATATGCACAGAATAGAGAGCCCTCAGACAGAATAGCTAGAAATGGAGTTTAACGAGAAGACAGTATAGGCTGCAGCAATAAGGCACAGGTCATGCTCAGACAAGCATACTGACCAGCTCAACTGGCCTCTTTTAACTCCTTTGCCCTCTATTTGTCCATGCTTGGTCTCCCCAGTTCATCTTGATCCCTCTCTCCCTTTCCCTCCTTGTGCTTCTTCCTCTAAACATCCCATAACAAGCTTTGCACAATCCCAAGACACTCTTTCTCCACATCCCATAATGATTCCCACACTCTATAGGGCAGTAACCTCTCTCTTTTCAAAGGTGGTCCCAAGACCCTCTTCCCATTGATCTTGATGGGTCTCACACCTGGGCAACAGGGCCCAACACCCTCCTGTGGTAGACCTGCAAGTAGTTGGCTCAGGGCACTCTGTTTGTCTGATAAGCATCTGGAGTTCTTCCACCTGCCATTGTCCCTCTGCTCCTTCCTATGTGCTCGTGGAGACAAGCCTTTTATCTCCTACCATAACAACTTGAAAGAGGCGGGCTGTCTTGCATGGCAGGAGAGGAGAGGAAAGGGAGGGAGCCACTGCTAGCCTGAGGTGGCAGACTTGCAATCCCAATCCCAACCAAAGCAGCCACCCGCACTCATGAGCAGGACACACCAAGTGAAAAAATTGCCTACTAATAGGAATACCAGCATCATGCCTTGCTCTACCCTCTGCCTCTTTCTATAGCCAGTTTCCAATGCTGAAAAGTAGGGGGGAAAAAAAAAAAAGTCAATTGTCAATTTATTATCTTAGAGGTTGAAGTCCTTCCTGGTTCTTGAGGGCGCTTAGCAGAAAGCCTTAAGTAATATGATTATATTCCTACAATAATTTTCAAAATCACTGCAACCAGCAATGACTCATCCTAAACCTAACTGCTTCACCCCAACCTCTCTACAGTTTCTCACACTTTCCCTATAAAAACACAGTAACACGGTCTATATGCAGCCATTAAATATCCCCTACCTTTTTGCCCACGCCCCACCCCCCCCCATTTGATGTGGGCTGTTCCAGAGTTCCACTCTTTGGATGTTTGAAAACTTTTTAAAAAAACTGCTAATCTAAATACTTTATGACCACTGCACATGCATTTGCACTTTTAACAGAAAGAATTCTTCTTCCTCCTTGATAACTAGCCTCAAAGCTAGTTGGAAAATATTAATGTATTCTCTCATCATCATTTCATGCCATCATCATCATGACATATTTCATGTCTTCCCCAAAGATACATCTTTCATTCTCTTATTCACCTCTTTTGGGCCGTTCCAGTTTAAATTCTGTGGACAACTTGGCCAGATTTTTGCAGAACATCCTAATGATTTAACGAGGTCTTACCAATGTCTTCTACTATGTTCCCTGCTCCTATCAAGAACCCTTTGCCATGACAAAACTGAATTACTTGTTGCATACGTATCATACCGGTGGTCTACAGTCATAAGTGGCTCAAGCCCCCCAAGTCTGCAGCAGAAATTTTTGTTATTAGTTCAAAAATGCATGGTTTTGCACAATGGATCCTTCCTCATAATTTCCATTGCTCCTTTAACAAAAATGCATGTCTTTCCTCTGGAATTCAGCAAGAAAGTTCTCTTCAGTAATGCAAAACATGACAGCTTTGACAAGAGGATATGTAAATTCCCCCAAACTGTTGAACAGACAACGCACTGATGGTTTAGCGGGTCTTTGTGAGAAGGTGATAGAAATGGGATTCAAATCCTTCAGAAGGAGGAGGACAGTAAAACTGCATATGGCATGCTTATGATTCCCAACAGTTTTAAAGGAGATGAGTGTCTGCGTGAGCAGAGGGGAGGAGGAATAACAGGAAAAGCTGAGGTATGTTGGACAAACTTACTAATATGCATTGCTGTTGTGAAGGAAGTTTAATTTAATGGGATGGCCTAAGTAATGTTCTATTTTGTAGGATATTCTGATTTACCCATTCTTGTTATTTATTACAGGGCATAAATACAGCAATGGATTGGTGTGCCCTTTTATCTCATATTTAACTTTTATAAGGAAATTTACAGAATATTTAGCTTTGTTATATGCACTTAACTGTGGAGCTAGGTAGGATCCATTGATTTTACCTGATAAAAATAAAAAATAGTTATTTTCTCCCTCAGTTTAGTTGAAAGAGTGAGATTTTACAGAAATACTGAAAATTTTTACTCTTGGAGGTTTTGGGTTTTTTTTTTTTTACATCTTTTTATTTTACTTTTTATGTCTTTCTAATTTGCGCGCTAAGGATTTCCTTCAGCAGTATAATCATGAGCAGTAGTCAGTGAAGACAACAAAAGGTACAACAGAGACAAAGATGAATAATTTTTGATACTAATTAATTACAAATGACCAATTAGAGGATCCATTAATTTCATTTTGTGGCAGCAAATCAAGAGGCCCCTGTGTAAAACGAGAAGAGTGCTACTTGCAGGGGCAGGAAAAGAACCAGGCCATTAGGATACAATCTGTTAGCTTTCGCACGCACAAGTCCTAGCAAGGATAAAGAGAAATCTGTCTAGCATTCAGTGGCAAGATCTGTCCAAATTTGCCTAATTGCTTCATAAGTGCTATTGAGACAGGAAATGTAGCTGCGACTGCAGTTGTAAAATGAAAGGAAGAGAACGAAGATGGTTATTGAATCTATTTTTAAGTATGAAAAATGCACTCACGTAGTACAATGCTGCCGACATTCAGACATACCAGAATGGAAACATGAATAGCACAGTAAAAGAACTGGCTTGTGTTACATTTCAACCACCCTAGACCTACACATTATAAAAACACAACGGCTGAACAGCTTATAAGGTTTCAAGGTCAGTAGAAGTATGCCGCAGACAATATTTCATGTGTAAAATAAACTTTTTCTATTACATCACAGTTTAAGAACCAGAGGGCTGCTGTCCTCCGAGTTCACATAACTTAAAGGCTGCCAATACTGAGGTCCCTTTAGCTGGAGAAACAACTGCCCACACTGATAGCGGCCCTTCTAAACAAAAAGCGTGCATTATAACTTTTATTTTTCGTCCTATTATATAGTGACAGAAATTTTAAAAAAATACTCCTTCAAGAGCCAGGTAGCCTCAGAAGAGACAACAGATCTTGTTTTGTTACAAATCACGGTACGGTACACCAGGGTCTGGCCTACCTGTTGTAGTCCTGAACCGTCAAGCTACGATGACAGAAGAGACCGATGAACTTCATCACAGAGCTTAATGCCCCCCACCCTGGGATGGATGGGTGGGAACATGCCACTGCTGCATTGTAAAGCCACTGAAGCGTTTCCAACTACAAGTCAGAAAGGCTATAAAACAAAGAGGAACTGCCTACTGAAGACAGGTCACAATCTCCACGTGGCCATAGCAAAATGCTTCTTCCAAGTGGCTTACCTGGGATGAATCTTGACTGGCATTAAAAAAACAGGTACTTATTGTTAACATAAGTATTATCTAAAAAAAGCCATTTTAGCAGTTAACCTATTAAAATTTGTCTACCACTGCTGATGGAGATAAGCAGATGAAAATAAAATCCTTAGTAGTTTTTACAATACTACCAACATCAAGCATCCAAAAACCGCACTTGTTCCCTTCCTCAATTAAAATAAGACTAAAAAGAAATTAGAGTGGCGTTCTCTTTTTTTTTCCCCTCTGTTCTATGAGGTTCATCTTATAGACTTCAAGCTTGACCCCTACTCATTTTGGGGGGTGGCGGGGGGTGGAATTTAATCTTGTGGCGAGTATGGAGATTCATGAGTAACGACAACAATGCAGGAATTGAGGCGTTAAGTAAAACACCAAATATCACAAGTGTGGCAACTGAATCTCGAGGGCTGACAGTTCTGTTCAGTCCATGCCTCCAGGGCCAGTGGCAGCTGACAAGCTGGGGCTGAAAATGAGGGAGTTTGTGTACTAATGAGGATCTGATGATATGTACCCACTGACTAGCTTGTGGGTGATGACTCAACTAAGTTTGTTAATCACTTACTAAGAATAAGGCCCTAATTAACAAGTTAGTGTGAATGTGGATTTATGGCTTTCCAGCAGCCACCAAATTACAAACCTAATGTCTCTGTTTGAATAAAAAAAAACTATCTTTAAAAAAGCATGGGTTTTTTTTCCCCCCCTTGGCTAAATAATGAAATTCCATTGCTAGTTAACCCTTATTTTCCAAAATCACTTACCTAGATTTCAGAGAGGTATCTTAAACTTAAAAAGACATCCTTCCATGGACGGTTATCCTATTTGTGAACTCACCAAGCCAGCAGGTTGCATCCTGCAGGGCTGGCAGATGAAAGAGTCTGCTTTCCTCACACCTCCCCCACGCCATGCCTCCATCGGTAGCTGTTTCACATTCAATCATAAATTATTGTCATTTCAAAGCACTTCTAGCAGTCCTCAAGACTCCGATGGGCTAGCTGGAAATCACAGCAAAGCGGGAAACCCTCAATCAGGAACCATTCACCACTTCTTGTTTGCAGTGTCCTCAGAAGTGTTACCATGAGTTGGGAGAGCCAGCAATAACAGACATGGATGCCTTCAGATTAGCAGTTCCCAATCCTGTTGTGCAGGTATATGGTCCAGAACACGGATGTAGCCTTTGGCTTTCAGTAGACAGCGCATGAGAAGAGTCAGGCGCCTCAGAGTATTCACTTGTGTAAATGTCAGTAGTCCTAGGGAAACGGCAAGCAGGAAAGCAGGTAGGAAGCCCTGCCTTTCTGCCAAGATTATGTCTATCCTCTGTGTAAAAGCCTAGCAACCTGGATTTCTAGGGTGTATGACTCATTTTGTGTTCGCATCTTCCTCTCCCACCATCCAGTATATCACCAGAATCACAAGGCCACAGCTACACCAAGGAAGGGCACACTACTTGCACCACGCAGCAAAAGGTCATCGCACCACACAGCAAAAGGTTATCACAAGCCCTGCAAGGCATTTATACATCCCTGTCTTGGCCCAATCTCCTCCTCTTCTTACATCTCGGAATAAATTGTGAAAGCCACTGCATTTCACAATAGGCCTGACCACAATGAAGTGGCACAGACACTTTCACGACATGACTTCTGGCCACTGCTGTCAGGAGATTTATGCAAGCAATCATGTTTTAGCAAGAGCCAGGTGTTACACCACTCAGATTACAGCAGTGCAGGCAGGCGTACAAGCAGCAGTATCAGCGCTGGCACAACAGGGGACATGCCAACTAACAGCAGGCAGAGCACCCATGAAAATTCAGCTTCTACAGCCTCTGTTTTAGGGGCTTAAATACTTCCTGATCCAACATTAGATGCACGCACTGTCCCATATTTGAATTATCCCATAAAATTTTTGTAACACCTTGTTTCATATCATTTTCATTTCATATATCATCAGGGGGGTTGCTGTTGCCTTTGGGAGAGTTTATCAGTTAAGTAGCTGTGCCAAGGGCAGAGAGAGGGGTTTGGCCGCTAACCCTACATTTGGGTTGTGACAGGTATTTCCACAGCAGTTGGCTGTGATCTTAAAACTAGAACCATGCATTCCTGTGGTGATTAAGCAGACTGAGGAAAATGGTAGCTTTATAAATACTCAGCAGAATGCACACCAATACGTCTTCCACTGGAGGATTTCAGTCTTTGCCACTGCAACGCTCTTCTGTGCCTAAGAGAAGTTTGGGAGGAACACAGAATACAACGCTTGCCTGAAAAAAGCTAGCTGATATTTCCAATATCACTAAAAGGAAGTTTAAGCTTGTTTATGTCCATTTTATGTCTCTGGTACTGGTGGAAAGTTCCATAGAAATTCTCACGTAGTAGACTGAAAATGGATCCATATAGAGATGCCCATGTGCTGACTGTCAATACACAAGCTACAGAAAACATCACCTGAAAACTATGTCTACAAGGAAGCAGATGATTTCCACCCATTGGAGGAAGAGGACTATACCCACTGAACGAGACACAGGAGGAAGAAACGGTAATCCAAAACCCAAGATAGTATAAGGAGAATACTACCTATTTTTATATAAAAAGGGTAAAGATGGAGTAAAGAACCTGTTGTTTTGCCAGGAGGGATTTGTTTGTATTTCCTTGCTGTGAAGGGGAACTTGGTACAGCACACAAAGCAGAAATTGCTTGGCAGAGAATCAGAAAAATTAATTTCTGAAGAACGTTAGTCAGTGGTTGCAGACTTCCTGTTGAATGAGGCTAGAGGTTTAAAAAGTATTTTTTCCATGACAAAAAAAAAAAAAAAAATCATTATGCATACGCATCTACAGAAGAAAAAGAATCTGAGGAAGACCCTTTAAACATGCAACAGCAGGAATGAGATGGGGAATGAAGTCAGGAGGCTGGTGTGGCAGGAGCCAAGTGAGAGACTCCTACAGTGGGCTGGAAGGGACCTAAGCTCTTCTGGCAGACAGGCTGCTCCATTTCCTTAGATAATCTGACAAACGCTTAATAAAACTGGGAAGATGTTCCAGAAGTCTGAGCTGAATCTTTTTCACTGCAGTGGAGGAAAGATCCTGCCTCTGCTCTCTTCCTCCTGGCAGTCACCTCCTTCACGCTTGAAGCTTGTCTCCATTCCTCCTTCCCACCCCTCCTTGAATAACTTCAGTTCTACTGGCCTTTCTTTGCAGGTCGAGTTTTCTGGACTAATAGTCATTCTCACTGCTCACCTCTGAGCAAGTAACCTTCAAGTGTCATGCTCAGACGTGGACACAGGCTTTACCGGGGTTGAGTTCTTATTCCATTATCACATTTCCTCTTGTACTTCTCCCGTTGGTCAGAGAGCTGAGCTAATTCTCTGGGCTTTATTTTGTTGTTTCCTTTAGGAAGGTAATGACAGGGTCAAAACTCAGACAGCCCTTAGTGGTCCAATCTGTACTAACTAGCTGAACACAGAACAACAGATCTGAAAAAGCTGGTGAACTTGCTAGTTTCTGGATTCCTCAAGGACATTCTTTCAGGTTTCTTCAAAAGCCAGTGTGTTTCTTGCTGTTTGTTGACATTTTTGTTCCCGCTTTTAAATGCTTCAAATTCCAGAGTTGCCTTTCTTGTCAGAGAAATCGGCAAACCCGGGGAAACTTCTCATCAGTAAGCAAAGTTAACTCAGGGGCTCAGTGAGGCTGCACTGCGTTTCTGCGTGCAGCTTTGAGATCTCAGGAGATGGAGATTCTGCTGGAGACTTCCATTTTTTTTTTTTGCCACTGCTACTCCACTGCTTGTTGTGTCCGAGTATGGGATTATTGCTTTTAACTATTCCATAGCCTTCAAACACAGCATACTTAGCAAATTAGCAGGTAGCACAAGGTAAAGACGGGCTGTGAGCAAACTAGAAGTCAAAATTAGAACTAATAAACAAAGTCTCAACTATTTGAAGAAAAAGCTTGAAAATAAAGCAGGGATTCAATAGAAATATGGGCAAGATATCACATTTGCAGGCAGAAATAATCACCTGCACACACATAACATGGGAATTGAGTGTTGTTTAAGAAAAGAATATTGGTCCAGTTTGGGGAATGACACTTCAAATAGGCTGTGGACCAAAGAGAAGGTGTCCAGAAATGAGCATGAGTAATGACAAGAGGTCCAGAAAACAACATCTCTAGGGAAAAATTGGCGTTTAACCTTGCTGAAAAGAGGCAGTGTATCTGACAGGGGTGTTTAAGAATATAAAAGGTTTCTTTCATAAAGACAGTTTACTCTCTACTCTTTTCCAAAAACAAAGAAATTATGAGTTTAGATTGCAGCAAGAAAGATTTGGGTTAGATGTGATGAAAAAACATCTGCTAGTGAAGTACTGGAGAAGGCAAGTTGCAGAATCACCATTTTGAAAAGGTTTAAAAACAACTTTGCTCGTAACAACACAGATAGAATTTCTTTAACTCAAAGTCCTTTCCAACTAGTATTGCCATGGTGACAAGATAACAATTTCTGGGGTTTTTTTTCTCTATTGTGATTATTAATTTCAATTTGGAAATAAAATTAAGTTTTATTAAAGACTCAATATTGCACTGTTTACGTAGACCCAGTAGCTTGCAAAATGAATCAGAAACTGAAGTGCTGAAACACCAGAAAAATAGTGGGGTTTTATAATCAAGTGAATCCTGTGACCAGTTCTATCTTTCAGGCCTATACTTGAAAGTTCAGAATCATCACTAACCCAGCTTGAAAATTCTGTTTTATCCCTATGCCCTAATTAATGCCCCAAACAGACTCTCATCAGCCTATTCTTTGATCTGGGAAGCAAACTTTGTGCTATCTTTAGAAACTAAAAAAATTAAAACTAGGAACTGTTAAATAAACAGAAACAAACATACTAAATATGAATAGAAAGCTGAATTAGAAATCTTTTCAACTGATTCCACTCTACACCTGATGTAATGCAGGAGTACCAAAAAAACGCCCTCAATCTCCTACCTTTTCAATTTCATATATTGTTTAACCTACATTTTTGCAATTTTTCTTGTTATATAAATTGTATACGGAGAGCCAGTCAAATATTATATCTTAAAAATTAAATGACAGATGTAGGAAGATTTATATTTTTGTCACTTCTGTTTCTAAGCATAATCATTTTGACAGTACACAAAGCAAGATTTATAAGCCCGCTTATTTTCTATGAAAAATTATATTTTGCTTTCCCCAACAGTGGAAGCCCACACTGAATACACAGTTTACGGTCTTTCGGCAGCAGTTTTAATTATCTATACCCTTCAACTTTTGGCAGCATTCAAGAAATTTTCCATTATCTAGGTTTTCTTTCTGTATCACGGGATAAGTCAAACTGCTTCTGAAAGAACAAAATGTTTACCCACACTCAGAAAATATACAAAAAAAGCATGCTTACGATGAACAACACCACAAAAGTCTGAACATTTGTTTTAACGTAGAAGTCCCAAAACGATGGGAATGGCAGGCTCTGGTTACCTGATTAGATAGAGGGCACTTCTGCATCTCAGCAAAGCGAAGGCACATTTCCCTTAGTCAGAAGCCCAACAGCAGGTTTGGGGGTTTTCTTTGCTTGTTTGTTTTGCTTTTAAGATATCGAAAGAGTCAGTCTATCCTAACTTAAACATGACACGAGGACAACACTAAGAGCAGATGCTAACTGTTTTAAATTGCCTAGTGAGGTTACTCTTTAATTGAATATAGCTTATAGGTTAAAAAAAGAACAATTGTGTCAAATATTTACTTCAGCTTCCAGCTGAGGTTAAAGCTTCCAGCTTTTTCATGTCTGAAATTCTTTTTAAGCAAGAAAAAGAATAAAGAAATTTTTTACCAACGTGGCTTTAATATGATTAGTAATCACAGCAGCTACACTCAACAAAATATCCTAATTGCTGCGTATTTGTTCAAATACATTACCCAGCATAATTGGTCTTATAGAACATATTTATCTAAATGTGCAGAAAGACAGATTTTCTTTGACGTGTTTTTATCTGATGGTGTAAGAGAAGTGGGGGTTTTAGGCGGTTTGGAATTAACATGCATGTTTTACTCTCCCATCTGCCTGCAGGCGTGAGCTGGCATTTGCTCTGCCGCAGTGTCTGCGGTAGCCTACTGAGTTGCCATCAGGACTGCACGGGATGTTATGTCACGTCAGGCCCATAAGTAAATGCAACCAGATTTTTAATTAAAAATAGCAAAACCAAAGAGGATACTTGTATAAATGTATACAAAATGAATAACCACATATACAAAGAAACAATCCACTGAAGAACAGTCAGGGCTTTTTTGGTGTTTCTGTGGGCGGTCGCATAGGTCTTTTCGGTTTCCCTATCCACCTTTTTGTTCATATTTGCTTTTTAAATAAATTCTTACTAAAACCAGTGGACAAAAGTAATGTTGTCTGTCAGTTAAAGCTGAGGAAATATGCTGTCCATAGACCTCACGCTCCATTTTCCTTAGGGGGAAGCCTTTTGTGATTCTATTTCCTTAATGCCTGCAATTGTACTTGGTATCTTCAACAAGTAACAGCAAAATATACGTTACATCACAATATGCCACATTTCCCAAGACCTCATATTCTTTGGCATAAAACTCTCTAGCAGGATCAGTATATTTAACTTTCAGACATCTTACGATTGGGGAAATTTTTCTGCCAAAAACGACTGCCAAAGTCATGCTAAAGGCTTTGCTTTAGCCGGCGAGTTTGACGCATATGGGGCACATATTGCTTTTGATATTTCTCAAAGACAGATCCTTCTGTGTGTTGTCATTAGCTACTGGTGAACCAAAATAAATGTCTCCAGAAATTATGTATAGATTTATAAACATAGCGCAACACACAGAGTCCGACGTTGCAAACACTTTGTAATCACTGGTTTTGGATCGCCAAAGTACAATACGACTAAGCACTGAAGGTCACCATATGCCTGCACTTTGTGCTACCTCATGACTAAACACTCAGCGCGCTGATGGAGTCTGTGCTGCCTGTGACACCTACCCCCGAAAAGACTGCAGAAAAAAAATGAGCGCGTATTTGTTTTCCTGTAAATCTCTAGCCATACTGTGCATCCTTCATGACGTAAGCAAGGGCGTTACTGATGACTTAAGAGAACAAAGTGGACAAAATGTGATCTTGTAAATTTGATTTTGTAGTAAAATAATAAAATATTCACTTAGGTCTACAGGATTAAAGTACTAATGGATTTCTATTGAAATTACATTTACAAACAATCAATCACGGAGGAAAAACAACTTCACACAAGACTGCAGAATTAAAATATATAATGTATGGACTTATGCAGAGTGTCTGTCTCCAGGAGTCTTGCCTTTTTGCTGCAATGGATTTCAAGACAATTTCAGAAAGTCTGAGAGACCTTGACCGAAGATAAATGATAAATCACAACTAACAGAGCAGCTTCTGCTGCTGCCTTCTGCTTCCGTGGTGAGAACAAAACAGATTAGAAAACCATTAAGACGTGATTTCCCTGAGAAGTGTACCCCTGTACCTGTATACGTTACCACCTTTGATAAAGAAAGAAACAATTAATTCGTCGGAACCAGCCAGAATCATCCTCCTTCTCCTCAGCCAAGCAAGGAGTTGCTGGATGTGGTATCTGGAGAAGAGCTCATACCCCAGGTAGCACAAGCAGAGGGTAGACCTCCTCCCACAGCGTGAGGAGCGTAGGGTATATACACTGCTGCCTCTGACATGCTGCTGCACAGGTCTGCATCGTCTCCCCTTAGTGTACACGCTTCCAATAAGAACTTGAAAGAAGGAGCAACAAAAACTACACATGATCCTCCTCAGAGGCTGTGAACGTGCAGGAAAACGGCGAGCTGTTACTGCAACAGCTCAGGCCCCTCAACTAATATTCTGTTCGCAGCTTAATTACTATCTTGATAACTGGGTGTAGAGCAGTAATTTTAGAGGCACCTAAATGTAATCTTAAACCAAATGAAATAGCAAAATGCTTGGTGTGATAATCATTGTTGTCTTAAGATCTTTACCTTACCAAAACTATCGTTGTGGCTACTTGTTTTCCCCATTTTCGGTGAGAAAGGAAATATCCCACCTGCATCATATCCCTTTAATGTAGGATTTATATGTCCCTGAAAAGGTTAATGCACTGGGCTGCAAGGGGTTTTATTAACATACTGAACCAGCCAGATTGTAGTCACTCGCACATGTGAAACGATGTGCTAGTGGGGACGCCCTCTGTATTGTTAGTGTCTGATAAGGGGAAAATTATGGACCAAGTCTTTTCTTTTTAGGCAGAAGGGAGGAGCAGACACTCTAAGCAGTTTTGGGTGCCCAGAATACGTGGAAATTAAGGACTTGTATTAATAAGTAACTAACAGTTGCATTAGGCAGGCTGCTGGTGCACACCTCGTCCCTCTGACCACACATGATGGCACAGCCAGTTGCTAGTCACCTATTGGTGCAGTAAATTCAAACTATACTTTAAAATGTCATTAGGAGTTGGGAAATTTAGTCTCATTGAAACAAACAAACAAAAAAAACAACAAAAACCAACCAACCAATCAACAAACCAACCAACCAAAACTCACCAAAAAAAAAAAAGAGATTTGGGGGATTTAGTTATTCCTTTTCTGAATAATTTTTTTCCCAATATGATCCTACCTCAGTATGTGCATTTTCTTCATTCCTAAAAGACTTTTGAATACTGGTTAATTATGCAACAATGATTTTTAACTCCTTTTTAATCATAAACATTATGCTTACCAAAGGATATCTCTTATTCTTGTAGTACAGCTTTCATTCAGAACCCACGTTTGCAATTTGGACCACAGGAATGGTGTTTTATGCCCACAAAAAAAAAAAAAAAAAATCTTGAAATTCTTTTCTGGGCACAAGGTTTTAACTGAGCATTAGAATTCATTATGTCTTTAATTCGTAAAAGTAGCTGAGAGGCCAAAAAAATGTCCGAAAAGCTAAAAAACAGAAGTTGAAAGACATCCTTATGCTTGTCATTTAATGACAACCTATTTGTCACTTGTGGTAAAGAGCCAGTTTGAAAGAGTATTTTCCCCTTTTCCATCCCCCACCCAAGCTGTTTCTTTACAATACCCCCTTTCTTGTGTTCCAAGGCCATCCATGATCAGGTTTTGCTCACTGTAACAGATTTTGATATGTCAACAGGGAAACGATGAGGGCATTGCTGTGCACTGTTGCTCTACAAGTGTTATTTTTTAAATGCCCAAGCTTATCTATCCTGGTAAGGACTTTAAAAATCACTATTCCTAAACTGATTGTACTGCTTAATTCAGAATTTTTATTTCAATGCAACCAAGACTGTATAGCTAGAAAACAAAATAAAGATTAAACATATTCACTTATCTGAATTTCCTTCTCTGCAGATACTATATTTCAGCAGACGCTGACAAACGGCTACATGCTCAAAGAATATTTAACTATTACATCATCGCAAATATTTCCTACAAACTTAACTACTCATGGCGCAACTTGCAGCCTTTTCATCTTGGTGGCATCTATACTTCAGTCTCAGCAGAAAATATGTCAATTTTAGGAATAAATAACTAAAGATTACAAACCAGCTATGCAGCAGTTCCCTGTGTCGAAGACAAACATAACCTGAACCAGCAACGTGCCCTTGTGGCAAAGGTGGCTGATGATCCTTCCCATCTACGCAGCACAGCTGAAACCCACACCTGGAGTGCTGATCCCCGTTCTGGGCACTCCAGTACAAGAGAGACAAGGACATACTGGAGAGACTTGAACAAAGGGCCATGAATCATGGAATTGCTTAGGTTGGAAGGGACCTTTCAGATCATCTAGTCCAACCATCAACCTAACTCTGACAGAAACCATCACTAAACTAGGGACTGGAGTGTCTCTCACATGAGGAAAGGCTGAGAGAGCTATTAGGTGTGGAGAAGACAAGGCTCAGGGGGAACGTCACCGATGTATATAAATACCTGAAGGGAGGGTCAAAGATGGAGCCAGGCTTTTTTCAGTGGTGCCCAGTGACAGGACTAGAGGCAATAAGCACAAACAGAAATAAGGGAGTTTCTGTCTGAATACCAGGAAATACTTTCTACTTTGAGGGTGACTGAGCACCGATACGGGCTGCCCAGAGAGCTTGTGGAGTCTCCATCCTTGGTGATATTCAGAAGTTGTCTGGACATGACCCTGGGCAACTAGCTCTAGGTGGCTCTGCTTTGAGCAGGGGGGTTTGGACCACATGACCTCTAGACGTCTTTTCCAACCTCAACCAGTCTGTGACTCTGTACTTATGTATCTTTTCTATCAGTCATGTATTTTAATAATGTTGAAGTATATAACATCATGAGATCTACTGTAAAAAAAATGGACACTCTTTTCAGGTAACTTTCATTTAGGACTCATACCCTCTCAAGAAGAACGATATTTTTGTTAACTATGTCAAGCTGTGTTTACTTTGTGCTCTGTTGTGTCAAAAAGAAGTATAGTTAATTCATAATACAGTGCATTACAACTTTACTGAATTGCATCTTGTTTACTCTCATATTTTTGAACAACTTTGCTCCACCTCTTTATGTATTTGTCAATTTTTCACTGTCACCAAGCTTTCCAAGCAAAATAAGAGCTGAGAGCAAAAGAACACCACATAGAAGACTGTCTTCAATTCAATAGTCGTGCATAATTTTGTGACTAGACTTTTTTTGTAACATACAATAACGTGCATCACCTTGTAAACCAGCTGATGGACTACCGGACATTTAAAGTAAAAGATTAACATGAATTTGTCAGATCATCTGTGTAACATCCGACTTCACCCAATTTCTAGTGGAGCTGAAGAAGTCTTGATTAAATAATCCAAGCGATGCTGAGTTTAAAACATCACTCGGCCCCAGTGCCTAATTATGGTTTCTGTTAAGCATTTGTATCTAATTCCTAATTTGGTAATTTTGCTTTCTAGACACGGGGTACTCATAATAGTTTAAAGGGCCTTACTTAACATCTTTCTTTGTATGCACTTATAAGGCCACAGATGAGTCATCTCTTAATAGGCACATTGATTAAGCAAATATTATATTGTACTTTACACTACTGTACTCATACCTAAGATCACAGGAAAAATGAAGAGGATCTTTAAACTGATTTAGAGAAGACATGGTAATCTTGGTCATAATGACACTAAGCAGAGGACCAGGTGAACTCTTCAGCTTCAGCAATCAAATTATTTTAAGTTTCAGTTGAATTGTTTTCTGAAGCAGCTTAAAGAATTGCAATTCTTAAAAATACTTCATTCAGCATGAAAGGAAATTTCTGACTTCACATTCTCTTTTTCTGAAGAATTAGAAATCATTGCAAAGTGTATAATCTCAAGATTATACCAGCTAATTAAACCAGCTAACAGGTTTAGAGAAGAATACTAGTAATGGACACTTAAACAGATATCTGCCATCCTGAGTCTGCACGTGTGCTGCAAAAAGAACAATTCTCGTGAACTCTGGAGATTCTCTAGGATGTGATGAAACTTAATGCTTTTGATTCACAAGGACTTAGAAATATCTGGTTACCACTAGGTGCAATGACAAGAGCTTTCTAAAAACCACTCAGGAAATTTTCTGCAAACCACCTGGGAAAATTGTGAACTTTGAAGAACGTACTTTCCCTAAAGCATACTTTATACTTCCTTCAAATCAAATGGCACGTGATAGAGAGAATATTTGAGTTTCGAGGCAAGACTAGCCAAGACAAAACTGCTACTTGCTTTTCCTTCACTGCAATGAAAACGTTATTTATAAGAAGAAAGTGCTCCGAGAAACTCGATAGATTCATTATTAGGAGATTCTGAGAGATGAGGTGAGGGAGGGGAACAATTTCTTCTGGCACATGTAGAGCCACCAAAATAAGAGGAAAGGCAAACTATTGCATTAGCTATCTTTGTGCAACTGTCAGGACTCCTATTTATCCAGCATTTGTTTTGCAGTTATATACATATCTATATCTAGATATATATGTATTGCATGACAGGATTATCAGATATAAAGATGCAAACACTATATATATGGCAGAAATAAATGGCAGAAGTGTCTTATTCCATGTTGCACTGTAGATACTCAATAGTCTCCTAAAACGGATACATTGCAAAGGTTGCCAAACCTCTTTTTTGTCTAAACAGACTATTTTTAAGTTTATATTGAAAAATCCACAGTTTCCATGCAATTCCTTCCTTGCTGTCAGAGCAATTAAGAGATGCTAGTACATAGGCCTGTTAAAAACATAAAAGCTTTACTATAATTTTTGCACTGTAGTATTAATTTAGTGACTTTGAAACGCGTGTATATTTCAGTTTTAAGAAAGACACCAATATGGAATTGCTGTGATGCTAGAAGAAACATTAACGGCGAAAAGCGATGGTGGAATATGATGTGGTTGGAATGTTAAAAAAAAAAAAAAACAAAAAAGTAGACCCGAGCTCTTTCTCAGATTTATACTGCATGCCACGAAGCTGTTGTTAACACAGACTTAAATTTGCTTCGTGTGCGTATTGGTGTGGAAAATGGCCACTCTCAGATGCACAAAACCAGGAGGTATAACCTAACTGATACACCTCATTACCCTAAGTGCAGGCAACATGCACAAGAGCACAGAACGAAGAACTGGGAACTCATTCTGAAGAGGCAAAGTGCAGTGGCAGGCAGCAGTTTTAGCTCAGGTCCCCAGCACACCGAAACCATCCCCGTGCGACACTGAGCTCATTTAGCCTGCCTCGCAATAGGAAATAACCTGTGGAGAAAGCTGCATGCTGACGGTCACAGCCAACAAGTAGCTATGCCATTCCCTGCTCCAGAATTAGCTTTGTCACAGTATTCCTAGGACTTTTGGACCTCTGAGATGGAGAGGGAAGTCATTAAGCTTTGTATCCTCTCTTTGTACTGCACCAAGGACGAATAGAAGGACAGTCAAGCTTACAAGACATTAACAAAAAAAACAAAAAAAACAAAAAAACAAAAAAAAAAACCAAAACCAAAACCAACCAACCAACCAAAAAAAACCCCAACCCAACAGAGAGAGCAGAGATTGTGGCTCATTGCAATCCATGGCTGGGGAAATCTCATTGACCTGAAAGCTGAGCTGCCAGGACAGAGCTGGTGTCGAGAGGGGACAGCGTTGGAAGAAAAAGTGGCAGGCAGGTCTCCAGGGGAACGTCCGCAGGGAACTTTCCGCAACGTGGAGTTACAGTCTTCTACATGGATTGTCTCTCATACCTCAGGGGACAAAAACAGCGGCCATAAAATATTCCTCAGCTCTGCTGGTGAATTTACTATTTTGCCATTTGTTATTCATTGATTTTGCTTGTCTTTAATACTTCACTTAGGTAAATCCAGTTGTTTTTTTTTTCTTTAGCCATGTCTGCTTAATGGTAGCTTTTTTTGAAAGCACTACTGTGATCTCTCTCCCTGGTTGTAGTCATGCTGCAGTTACCTTTGTCTTTCCCTGAGCTAAAACATTTTTGTAAAATACAGAGTCATCAAAACAGCTTCTGATGTAGAGTGAGGTTGCTTGGTTATTAAGGAGACTTTCAAGCAATTCAGCACCTATTATCAGTATTACCAGTTGCAGAGATGCTCAAAATAGTTATGGCATTTTCTGGAAATCTAATTTTGTTGTAGGTTTCCAAGTCCAAGCCTCTGAGTGGTTTCCATTCTCCTGGAAGGACTAGGCTGAATAGGTTGGGCTGGAGGACTGTAAGACTCGCAGCAGTTACAAGATTAGTCACTACTTTGTAGAAACAGAAGAGAATGCTGTGCACCTATTTCTTAAGTTAACGCAGCATCTGAAACCTTCTTCTATTTTATTTTACATCACTACCTACAGTATCATCCTGTTGACAGCTGATCAGAATAAATCACTCCCTAGGACACTGTCATCAACGTTGTAAACAAAAAGCAAATACTAGACATATTAAGAAAGTGACAGCCTAACTCTATTAACTGAAAGAAGGAATTTTCAGAAAGTGAAAATAACAAACTAGTGTTTAAAGACAGCACCTTTCAAATTTTTCCACACTGGTAAAAGTAAATTCACTGTGAATTGTATTTCAAAGTTCCATCTGCTACACCTGGAGAATTCTGTCCTGAAGGTCAAAATTAAGGTTTTATTTAATTTCTAGAGTGAGTATATGGCACAAGATAAATATTGATACATTTTAAATCTCCATCACTACTCTGTGCTCAAAAACTACCTCCCAATTAATAACATTTCTATATTCAATGTGTTAGATTTTATTCAATATTCCACCTGAGAACAAGACATAAATTTCCTAAATATGATTTTCCTTTCAGCATTCGCTTTATGTTCATTAACTAGAACAGTACGTAAGACAAGTAAATTAAAAAAGGCAAAATAAATTTAAAAAAATCCAATAAATTAAATCTAGTCTGCTGCCTGAAAAAGGACAGTATTTGATGATCAGAAGACAATGGAAGAAACTCAAAACAAGGCCATACCTGAAGCTTATTTTGTTCGTTTTTTATTCGCCCCAGCTAGTGACACATTATGGCCTGAAATTTAGGGGTTTACGTCACTTGTATTTAGGGTTTACCTTTAATCTTCTCTGAAGCATGTAAAATTGTACTCATGTTTCAAATAAACAATATTGGAAAAAACCTAAAATTCTGTTAAGTGATTGCTTTTATTTATATGTTGAATCACTACGTTTTATTGAGTGTTAAACACAAAAGGAAAACTTAAAGATGAAGGAGGCTGCGTTGGACCCAGGCAGCAACACCCAGCTAGGTAATATAAATAAGCACTTAAAAGTGGGAATCAGAAGGGATTGTTGGTGCTGTTGGTGGGAGGTATGGGTGCTGTTTTCTAGGTCCTAGTTTAAAGAGTGGGAGGGATACAGAAAGAATTTCATTACATAAAGGAAGCTCATATTCTCTGATAAAATAAAGCACTGCTGCCTAGTCTTATATAGGACAGTGTCGTTTTCTTTCAGTTGACATTAATTGGGACGAGTTGCACAATTTCTTTGTTTACAGCAAATAAAAGACACTTTGAGTTTCATGCCTGGATTGCTGTGGCTTGGTTGACACGGAGCCCCAATTTTAAGACCAGTACTTTTCCATTTCACTTGACGAGCATTTGCAGAAAGGAGACTCCAACTTTATGCCTCAGTCGGTATCAGAGTAAAACTAGTACAGATCCTAGAATTGTGTTTGCAATAAGGAAATGGCAATCTGAAAGAGGACTCATTAGAATATGCCACTTAAATGTCGAATAAGAGAGTGAAAATAAATTAACTTTTCTGAAGAAACAGGGCTGTAAGAAAGATATGGACTTTGGGGAATGAGTCCAGCGAAGGGCAACAAAGACAATTAGGGGACTGGAGCATCCCTCCTGTGAGGAAAGGCTGAGAGCTATGACAGTCCAACCCAGAGAAGAGAAGGCTTAAGGAGGAACTTATCAATGTGTACAATACCTGATGGAAAGGAAAGAAGAAGAGGGAGCAAGACTATTCTCAGTGTTGCCCAGTGACAGGACAAGGGAGCAATCAGCACACACAGAAACACGGAAGGTGCTGCCTGAACATCAGTAAACACTTTCTTTACTGAGGGTGACAGAGCACTGGCACAGGCTACCAGAGAGGTTGCAGAGTCTCCCCCTTCTTGGAGATATTCAAAAGCTGTCTGGACGTGGTCCCGGGCAACCAGCTCTCTGTGACCCTGCTTGAGCAGACAGGTTGGACCAGACAATCTACAGACGTGCCTTCCAGCCTCAACTTGTCTGTGAATCCCACAAAAGTGACAAGAGTTGTCAGATGCTAACCCTACAGCAACATATCAGAAACTCATCGGCTCGTAACAAAGAGAAGGCTAAGTAGTTAATTGGTCCCAATTAAAAAATCAGTAAGGTGGGAAGTACGTATGCTCTTAAAACAGAAGCTATAGATGGGTTATGAGGATTACTGGATTAAACAGTTTATGTTACACAGGAGGCAAGTCTAAGTGGTGATACCAGAAATGCATGGATTTCTTTGCCCATAAAGACCTTCTAGGTGGTGTTTTAAGTTAATTTGCTCCAACTGAACCTTTATTTTATCAGAAATCAATGTCATCAAAGAAAGGTAATACAGGAAGTGTCATCTGACATGCAGCTAGAATTTTGGAGTTCTCAGCAACTTTTAAATTCTCACTTTTGAGCTTTTAAACCTCATCATCTCCTGTGACTCCAATGCTTGCTTGATCACAGAAACACATAAAACTAGTGAGTACCTTTACAATGAAAAGGTGAAAGTCTTAACATCGGAATAAAATCAATTCTTACTAAAATGGTGATCAACCATTACTGTAACTGATTTCTTTTCCAGAACAATTTTTCTATAACGATCTAGAACAACTGAGCAGGTCACTGCTCTATGACTTATTTCTTAAAACAGAAGGTGCTGCAGCCCCGCAGGAACAACTTGCAATGAAAAATGCAAACTCAGTAGGTAGATGCAGTTTTCATCCTGGTTGGAGTACTGGTTAAAGACTGAATAAGAGAATGAAGAGTACGGTAAGCACCAAGACGAATGCAAAGGGACAATGTTGGTAACTTGGTGGGAAGATAATTTTCTTCTGCTTTGTTTGCCAGGACAATCCATTTCCTGTGACTGTCACTTCCCAAGGAGCGTTAAGGACTCACACACATGCCTGACAGGCCAAGCACGTTCTTCAGATATCATCCAAACTACCAACTTTAGTGACCTAAGGCCAGGAAAGTCACGCTTTGCTAGTCTTGAAACATGCCTTGTTGGCTAGGATGTGGGATGATTTTACAATTGCTACTTCAGTTGCAGTGATTTAAATTCTCACTTAACTGACTCGGTTCTGCAGCGCTACTTTTATCTTCTTATAAATTGAACGTGGGAAAATATTCAGTCTATGCCTCGCAGCTGCTCAGGTGATAGTATAATAACATGCAATAATTACATTTTACTGTCTCAGTTGTTATGAGCACTTGTATTCAAAGTTACACATAGTTTTCAGCTGTCACCTTCAGAGTTAAGACTGCAACATGTGAGAACATCTGTGCTAGTAACTGCCTTTTTGCTGCCGAAATCTTCTGTATAAGGGTTTTTTTTGCTACCTTATTTGCCCACAAATTAATATGCAGCATTTCATATAACATCATAAACTACATTGAAAATGCTTTCATGTCAGTGTTTTCAGGTGTCTCAACAATTTGTGAAAATGATAAATAATCCCTGCAGATTTCTCTCTCCACCTAAGACATCACATTGTGCCATAAATAGTTTTATGTCCTACAGGCAGATGAGCAAGCTTAAGAGGGACATATTAAGTGCAGTATATCTCTACATCAATAGTAGTTGTGCATGGGAAGCCATATCCATGTAGTAAACGCAAACAAAACCTGCGGCTCTAATTAGGTATATACAAAGTTGCACTCTAAAACAGAAGTAGGCCTCTGCAGACATTATGTTAACATTCGATTTCAACAGAATATTAAAAATTTCTAGAAGACCACAGCACAAAGCAGAGGACATCTTTTCACCTCGTCTAGAACGCTGTCTGCCCTAGAGGTGTTTAAGAAACGTCTAGATGTGGCACTTCAGGGCATGCTCTAGTGGCAGAGATTGTAGGTTGTTTGGTTGGACTCGATGATCTTAAAGGTCCTTCCCAACCATGAAGATTCTGTGATTCTGTTTCCAGTTCTCTTTTGTATGATCCAAAAATGAGATGGTAGAAACAAAGTAGGTACAGCAAAAAGGTGCCAAAAATTACCAAAATCATGGAATGATTCCCACAACACGACACTAAAGAAACCTGCAAGAGACACAAATGAGTTTGCAAAGGAGTTACAAAAACAAATGATAGTGAACAAGATGGTAAGAAAGAAAGTAGGAAAAAACCCAAACCGGGTAAAGGGAGAAAAAGACAACAGTTCTCCAGATTCTCCAGATGAACCCTTCTGGTATGTATTTAGAGACCCTATCTTCCAAGTGTGCAAGTTAGAAAAAAAGAAGAGAGAAGGAAAACAAAAAAGACCATTTCTTATATTTCCCCTTCTCCCATGCTTTTACACTCCCATGGTGGGGGAAGATAAACCATACAATCCAATATCAAACCGTTGAAGTAAAAACTTGGTAGAAGTGCTATCCCACTATGTTGGCTTTTTTCCAACACATAATCTTAACAGCATAAGATATCACTGGAGCTGTGAGATACAGCCCCTCAACATAGAACAAAGAAAGCTGTCCTTCCAGAAGACAGCAGTGCTCTTACCTTTCAGACACATCCTTGTGATCCATTACAGAAGCACTCTATAGCATGGGCCTCCCAGTTCCTGTACAAAGGCCTAATCCAAAGCCAAGTGGGGCCTTTCCATTGCTTTAAGTAGAGCACATCTTTTGGACACAGAAATAAGCGACTACTGTCACTTATTGCAGCCTTTTGCATAGTATAAAAGCTGTTGCATCAATGCTTTACAGAATTTCAAGTGAAGGGCAAGTTCTCATCAAACAAACCCGAGTAGAATAAACACAGCTCATATACCAATTTGCTTCCTCTGCTGTGAAAAACACTCTCATACCATTCAAATTAAGGTTTTTCCATTGGAGTTTGATCATCTCTTTACTTTCAATTCTATAAAAAGAAAAATGACTAAGGAGCAGCTGCCAGTTCTTCAAGAGCAAAAACCTGCAACCTAATCTAAATTCTGTTTTTCTTGCTAAGTAAGCATTTTTGTTTCTTGCCTTGCATCTTAAACTCGTTTAGCACTAAATATGGATTTAAAAAAGAAACCAAGCATGCTCAATTTTCCACATAAACAATCACAGTAAGTGGTTTAACAATGGAAAATGACAAAATGCTTTCAAAAATCTAAAAGCCAACTGGCCTTTAACTAAACTTTATGTATTGTCACACTCTGAAGTGATTTGGTAGATATCTGTCTGCTGCTGTCTTTGTCTAGTTATTTTTGTCAAATAACTTTAGGGCAATCCCTGCTAAAACATACTAGAGCAAATTGTTAAAAATGGTGCAATTCTTGCACAGTTTCAATACAAAGCCCCAGTAGTGCAGCAAACCTCCCTGAAAGAACAAGGCAGAAGACGTGGCATATGTGTGACGGGGCTTTTCAAGGCTCAAAAGGATTTCTTGAATGTCAGAAATGTTTCATAGAAATGAGGTCTTTTTTTTTTTTTTTTTTTTCCTTCAACTGCTCAGCCAGATTCAAGCTAGGAAAGATCATTCATTCATTGTTCCTAATACAAACTCTTTTCTTTGTAGCCACCTATTTTTTCTTTCTTTTTTTTTTTTCTTTTTAAATGAAGATGCATGCACTACCATATTCCCTGTGTTTCTCTGCCTTTGGTAGTTCGGCAGAAATATCTGTGCAGCACAACAGGCTTACTTGCAGCAATGAATTTTCTTCTGGCTGACATTTTCACCAACTTTTAGCTCAGTAGCTCTTAAACAGCACACATCTTGAAGCTAGTTATAAACACAAATTCCTTTCTCTTAACTGAAGGTCACTTAAGGATGTCGAAGACATTTCTTGTTTTTCTTAGTTCCCTATAGTGTTTATCATATATTATCTTTTTTTTTTCCCTTTAAGTTGAATAATACAAGTTCTTTTAATTGCTTATGTTTTTAGCTAATAATTCTTCTTTCTTCTTGGAGAACCCCCCCAATTTAACTACTCCTGGTTTGTAGGTATGTATCTACTATTGCAGAAACATCGATTACATTCAGTACAAAAAAGTAATTAAGAAGTTATTCCTTTAAGATAAGCAAGCGAACACTACCAAAAGATTAAAAGCCTGAAGACTGTAAAATTAGGGTCCATGATTTATGCGTTTAAAAAAGCTAATGATCTGCATCAACTACAAATGCATCAAATCACTGAAATCAAAAAGCTCTACTTCTATTTTTACCACAAAGTCATTGACAGAATAAAGAGACTAAAAGTAGTGCAACATTCATGAATGATTTAGTAAGAGGAGAAGATGCCGATTGAATCAAGATTCAGATGTCAGTATTTGTCAGCCAAATGGGACAGAAAGCTCCTTATAAATGAACCCTTAAAAACAGCTGAAATAGAAAATGGAAGTGCTGTCACCGGTTTTTATTCGTTATCTATAGATAATGCAAATGTCTGGCATGTTGTTCTTGTATCTCATAATATATTTTCTACTGTTTGCTGGATCTTGTGATGTGAGACATAAAAGGGTATCTCTAACAAGAAAGGAATATCTTCATCTGACCAAACGTATAGTCTAAACATCCTCTACCTTCCCATCCCTATTCACTATACAATTAAATCATTGAAAAAATAAGCACAACGAATGTTCTAGACTCCTCTTCTGTGGAAGTCTGCGTATGTCTCCCCACCATGTCTTTGAATAGAAATGCCTGGACCGTACAGAAGGTTGCAATTTAGTAGCACCTTTTGTAACCCTAACCTGGCCCAGGTAACCTGAAGTAGTTCTCTTGGGGGTTTTTTGGTGAATTTTTGTTCTGTTTGCATTTTGTTCAAAAAAAGGAAATTAGAATTACATATTGTATTCTAAAAGAGTTTGTAAAATTAATTACTTGGCTGCTATAAAGTATCAAAATTACACTGCTGATGAAAACAGTATATATGACACAGTACTTACTGACTGAAAATATTCTTATCACAGGGGGCTTAATTATGTTCCACAGAGGTGCATTCTCAAAAAAGGTTGAACTGATACAGATGTAGCAGACTAGCTTGGAACTAAAAATGCACAAAACCCCAACGAAATCTGCTGCAGAAAGAATTGCAAATGGAAAAAATCAGTGTAGCCGTCCAAGCAAAAGCAGGTCAAACTGTAGTATCAATGACACTAGGATAAAGCAAATTTCACGCCCAGAGAAGGGGAAAGGCAGACGTCTAAAAATTCTTCGGGGAACAAGGGGAATTTCAACAAATTCCTAAGAAAATAAAGTGGCATGGTGTACAATGGATAACCTCAGGAACTGAAGCCATTAATTCATAACAAAATAGATCCTAAAAACGGATAATAAAAAACACTGAAGCATGTCTTCATTTTCTTTAGGGACAAGCTAAAAGCAGAGAAAAGGATTCCATTACACCAACACTATGAAACTCAGTAATGGAAGCAGATTTTCCCAATACTATGATCCACATGAAGACTTTAGAGATTAAAATGGAAAGACCTGAAGAGAGTTTGTAAGGTAACACACATAAGCAGCTGAAAACATGCAGCACAACTTTCTGTAGATCCTTTAGGAAAGTAATGGTAAGAAACATGCAGCAACTTTTGGATACACCTATATGAAATATCAAATCTTGTCTCAACTCCTGCAATGCAACGCTGGGCAATAATCTTCAGATTCAGTGAGTTTTATGAATTACTTGAATCTAACAAGTCAGGTCTTTCTCTAGGTTCATGAAGTACATCAGAGGGGCTAATAGTTCCATCTAACCATGACAGTTCCCAATTCTGAGTTACCTCCAAAAACGAAAGAAACCTCCAAAGAGAATACCTATAACTCAATATGCGTTACTGAACCAAGAGTTTGAAGATAAAGTTATTTCGCTGTCATAAGCTACAGTCAAGGTTTTAAAATAGAATCAGTTTTGCTCACTGCGGTCGTTAAGGTCAGTGAATAACTGCCCAGCAGGTGACCAAAGTGATGTTACTTGTCGGTCTGACTACACTGTAATTAGCACCAAGACACAAGAGTCCATTTTTTAACCATATTCATTTACGTTGCATGCTAATTACATAGTGACAGAAATAGAGCACTTCAAAATAGAATACTTCCATTTGCATCTTTTAACCCAAAAGGCACTATTTTCCTACTTTCCAATACTTTTCCAGGATAGCTGAGGCAACATCCTCCCAAGAAACATGACAGGTCTACATTTAATACCAGTGGGAACACTAAATTGACAGAAAACAACAACTATATGGAGTGATGGAATTTGGTGATGAATTATAAAAGATGAGCTTATTCTAGGTAACTGCAAAGTAACAAAATTTGTAACTCTGTGCAAAATCTTATTGAAAAGTCTTACTGTAATTTCCACTTTTTAATATTTCATTGCTATACAATAAAAATGAAAACAAAAATAGTTTCAAAGTGACACTGAACTTTCTTATTTATAAAATGTTTAAATTACTAATTTGCTCCATCCATTCTGATCACCCTGAAATTATATTGCCAGTTTTTCTAAAAAAAAAATACCCCATATCAGAAAAAGCTCACACAAAATCTCCTCTAACCTTCCTCCAGTTTCATAAACCGTTTAATTTCAGCACAACTGCTTGCTCCAACAATGTAAGTTTCTGTGGTCTGCTCTCCAAAAACTGATGGCCTGTTTGAAATTTCTGAGTGACTCACTCAACGATGTCTGGAAGTTCATAGTAGGGAAACAACCCACTTTTATTTATGTGAAATCAGCTGCACCATAAGGCCCCTGAGTTATGGTAAGCAACTAAGTAATGCAGCTAAATCATATCGATGTGGATTCACTGGGAATGAGATTTATTTATGAAAAAATTGAATCGGAATATGGCGAGGTTACTTTCCAAAATAAACTTGACTTGGCAGAAAAAGCGTGGGCTTAAAAAGTACATGGAAATAAAACTGCTAAATGTAGGAGAAGAATAGCAACAACCATAGGTAAAAGTGCAGTGTACCAGAGAATAAAAAGAGAATACAATTATAAGCAAACAAAACCTACCAATTGCAGATAAACCAAACAAATGGCAGTCCTGCAAAATCACACTTTCAACCAGAAATTCCAACCTTTTCCAGCTACAAACAAATATTGAAGCGTCAGCACAAAGATGACAAAAACCACTCCTATGCTTTAAGTACAGAGATGTATTTCATTCAGTTCTTGAACAACAACAACAAAAAATTTTTTTAAAGTAGGTTCTGATATGGGAAATAAAGCAGCAATTCAAAATATATATGGTAGAACGCTCATTTCGTTAAGGGAAAACTTTTAACAAAACTTCATGGTACAAAGAATAAAACTCTGTGGCTTGCATTTAAAAGACCTATCATTTTAAGTGAATCAGGAGAACAAAACATTCCATGATCAAAAGCTAAAACTTGTAAAGTAAACAACTACGCAGATGTATATTTCTGTAGAACAAGTGAAAGCAAGTATGTGAGATCTAGTTAGTTGTATTAAGAATACATCATACCTGGCTTATTGTAGAAATCTCAGGCTTTATGTGCAAGCGATGGCTGATTTTTATCGAACAATACTGAGCATGGGTCTACAAGGTCAGTGCTCTGTATGTGTGTCGAACAACTTTCATTTTAAGTCGTACTTTCAGGGTCTGTTCTAAACCAAATGCTACCAAGTGGGTGTGCAAGCTTAGAAAGAGCAGCAAGGTCCTTGGAAATTCCTTTTAAAATGAACAACATGCAGTAAGAGGCTGTGTAGCGTTTCACCACCTTTCCATGCAAACGCCTTCATTTTTTTCAAAAACAAATGCGGAAACAGTTTTCAGTGACATTCCCATATTAATTGAGGCACTCACAGAGAAGATATTTTGACTAGAAGCTAAAAAGCATAAAAAAAAAAAAAAAAAAAGGATGAAGAAGTTGTGCAGATGGAAGGTGAATTTGTATCACAGAAAAATCTCTAACATATTGATATAATTAAGCTTTCCTAATGAGTTAGAAATCCAGACTAGTTACACAAGCTATTTTAGTTTCTTTAGCCTTCCTCTGCAGTCGATGGAGAAAGACTCTTCTTGAAGGCAATGCCTAACTCTGGAGCTGATCTTGTTTCTCTAGAGGGCAGTCTCTTGCTCTCTTTTTCTGCACTGACTGCAGAAAGAAATTACAAGGATTAGAAATTAGCAGCATCCCTTTGTTAATAACCTCATTCCACGCTAAACCGAAAGATTGGCAAGAGCAATTACTTTGAGGAATTAAATACTGTCTCAGGTATAAAGCTCCACTGAAATGTTTTGAGTTTAACAAAGCACCCAGGATCTCTGTTAATGCAACATCAGCAGCAGGTTGGAAGGCTTCTTCCACAACGATTAACCAGTGACATGTTTTGCAAAACAGTGACTAAAGCAAAGCGAAACTATTTTCTTACCGAGAAACTAACACTA
Organism: Rynchops niger; assembly: GCA_013400035.1. Taxonomy (NCBI): domain Eukaryota; kingdom Metazoa; phylum Chordata; class Aves; order Charadriiformes; family Laridae; genus Rynchops; species Rynchops niger. The sequence goes on from VXBH01006147.1 coordinate 87,401, forward strand.
GAAATTTGTCTTTATGTTTGACAAATATTTATCATTTCAAATTTATTGAAGGCAAACCAAACTAACCATAAGGAATCACTTCATAGCAATTTTAGTGAAAAGGTCTGTTAAGGTGCGTTCAGACTTTATAAAGTGATGCAAACTTGCAGAAGTACTTCTAAGAATGAAATGCTATGCCAGTAAGAAATTATTATTGCAGATAGATTTCAACAGCAACTTTGGAAAATGAAATTAAGAAGGTGTAGGAAGGGAAATTTTACATTACTCACATACTATCCTGTCTTCTAAAAAAATAAAATTATATATGTATATATTTATATAAACTCTGAAAAACTCCAATGGGAAACACTTTTTCAGGAGCACTGATTCCGAAGTTTGTGCAGATTAAAGTGAGAGAGAATACATTTACGTCAAAATCTAACTAGCTCCTTGACTCAAAACCGGAGTTAAACCTAAAGGAGATTACTTACAAACTGGTCTGAGCAAATGCGAGACAATCTTAGCTATCAAACAATGTTTGGCAATCTGCCGAAACAGCAGCCTGCAGTAAGGTTGCCTATCCTCGCTCTCTCTGAACTCCTGCTTTGCTGCACAAATAAAGGGCACCTAAATAAAAAGCAAGCAATAAACTGACTTTGCATTTCTGGGGGACTGCTGTAGGCAGAAATAACTTGTGCCATCTCCTTCACGGAGGGACAGACTAAAGGAAGGTGGCGAAAGGCAAGAATAAGATACAGAGAACAGTAAATAGTCCAATGTAAGAATTCATCTCAGAAGTTCATCATGGCAACTTATCTCTATTCTGCCAATGAGAAGCAATGGAAAGAGCAAATCACATCCAGTGCAAAACCCTCTGGAAGACTAGTCTATGCCCATGTGTCAGCTAGCACTGAAAATTATCGTCACCTGGCAGAGGAAGGACGGGGACTAAAACCAAGTTATTGACATACCGGCCAGTAAAGGTAATGGTGTTGACCTCTGTTCTGTGGCAGTGGGACTCATCTCAAATACACACTTTTTAAATCCTGGTCCTGACAACATTTTTTCTGAGGAGGAGTGGGTGGGTGGGTGGTGTATCTAATATATATATATATATATATGTATGTATGTATGTATTTATCTATCTATCTATATGTATCACACGTATATATATCTATATACACTATATCGGATATATCTGTACGTTATCTATATCTATACACTATATATAGACAGATAGATACGTATATATATAAAGTGTATCTATACACTATATAGGTAAATATATCTATACATGTATTTTACCAACACTTCACAATAATAACTTTGTCTTAGAGCTTTAAAAAAAAAAAAAAAAAGACTTTAAGCATAAGCAGTGCAGCTGCAAAACCCTTCAGAAATATAGGAAGCTTGATCAAGAAGGCTAGGAAAAAGGGAAAAAAAAATAAATGCAAAAAAATCCAAAAAATCAAACCCCACACTTCTTAGATGGAAAAGTCACCTTCCTTCTGTATCAGTCACATTGGCTAAATAATAGAAGAATCATTTTAGTGACGTATTGTTGTCTTTTGAGACCAAGTACCATGGCTTTGTTCTCTCTCCAATGCCACGTGTTACTCAGGAGCAAAAATGCAAATTCTTGATCCACAGGAAGCTAGCCATAAGTATGGATGAATTAGTGAACATCCACAAAGCAGATCAGAAGGGCTGGTTACTGTCTTTTACCCCCAGGAAGGCTTAAATAGTTATCTTTAGTTGTTCACACCCCAAATCTAAAAGGTTGAATCTGTGAAACTCTCTCATTTCCTCTATTTAATTCTACCCCAGCAAACAGCAAGTGTCCTTATCCTCTAAAGGCAGAAAACAGCGACATCATCACCAGCACGGACATTATGGTCCCAATTACATGTTGCACTGCTATGCCTGGCAGAACTTGGGAGCTGTTTGATGTTCTTTTGTCTTCCTGAGCTGGCAGAGTATGAAAGTCTGAGACGTGAATTTCCCTACCCTCGGTTATCTAACTGGGTTGTTCACTCATTTGTAGTGCCAGCATTAACTGTTCAATGATCCTGTTTTGGAAAGCAGTTGTGAGAGGAAGTGGAAACGCAGCACAGGAGGATCAGCTGGGAGTTCTCAAAAGCAATAAAACACAGAAGGAAAAAGTAAATGAGAAACAGAGGACGAACTGGAAAGAAAATGCTAAGAATGCCAGGAAAGAAAGAGAAAGACAATAAACGGCAGCTCAAATTGCTGTTCCAGCTCTTTGTGACATTCAGTCTCACCGAGACATCTACTCTGTGTACCAGCAGTACGTTTAGATATTATTATTTCATCTTCTTAAGAACTTTCTACTCACTTTACTGGGAAATCTGTTGTGGATAAGGGGAAGCGGACAGTTCACAGGCTGCGTACAAAGGCAGAAGAAGGTGGCCTTCTCATGAGGATGTGCTGAGTACTAATTTCTAATGCGTAAGGCCATTTTAATTTTTGTTAAGTTGACAGCAAATTACAAATGTTTACAGTGCTCTGGCCATCAAGTCAAGCAAATACGTGCTTTTCTGAACAAAAATACCTTCTTGTCTGGAACCTGCAAGAGCAGAGAAGGCATAACAAGCTCTTGGCTTTAAAGGGCAAGTTAAGATACCTGCATAATAAAGAATACTCAGTTATACATGATGAGATGACATGCAGGAGAAAGTAAAAAACTTTATTATTTACAATGAAAATATAAAAACGGGGAGGTGTGAGTTTGTGAGCTCCTGTTGCAACAGGAGCACCTGTTGCAAAATCCTGCATACTGGGCCATGTTATTGGTACAAGAATATGAGGATTTTATAATATTGGCCAGCAAATTTGGTTTTGACGCTGCTGACAGCACCAGTCGGAGAATAATCAACCCTGCTTAATAACACAAACTGTTCATTAAGCAATAAGAAGAAACTGAGCGAAGTATTTTAACATGAGTAGCAGGCATCTTTCAGATGTATTATGTTACCGTGAGCAAAGCTGTGGGGTTGCAGGCATATTTCACTTCTAACATGCCGAGGTATTGAATGATAGACACACAAAAAGATATTTTGTTACGACTGTGAAATTATAGGTATTCCAGCAAGCAAACCCTAACCAAGTATTGCAGAAAAACAATGATAAATGAAACATTCCTCACTTGACATTGAGTTAAAAATATTCTTGACTTCAAAGTTTTGCTGATTATTATAGTGAATGACAGCAAGAGCAGGGCTCATCTTGTTTGTAAAGAAATAAATTGTTGATTGTCAAGGCGATATCTTTTGGTACCTTTGATATCAGAAAGGGAAACCTTCCACTGCAACTATTAAGCTATGGCACTGAAAACAAACAAGGTATTTGAATGACAGGGATATAACCTATCACATGAAAATACATCTGAGTAAAAAGGACAAACATACTTTATCAAGGTAAAAATTGGATTACTGTTAGAAAAAGAAAAGAGAAAAATCAAGACCAGTATTAAACATTTTCAGATATGGAAAATGTATAAATGTATAGACGTCTCAGTCTATAGATTTTGTGCACCGAAATTTAGTATTTACATAGTACTTTATAGAAAACAAGTATGATTAAAATATTTTCTAAATTCTTTGGGTTAGACAAAGGCTATCAGAATTACCTGATGATAACGCACCGTGTTATTATTTACATTGATTCATATCTAATTATTGAAATTAAAATAATTTTAATAACATTTTTTAAAAAAGCAAATGTATGTTAAACTCTGTGGGTGTACAGTGACATTCAGTTTTTCTGAGAATTTTTTAAATAGCCTTACAGTAAGAACCGCAGTACGTGCTTTGTATTTTGCTTTCCTGAAACAGAAGAATGGAACCTAAATACTGAAAAACTCTCAAACATACACATCAATAAAGATTTCATTCTTTGTTAGGATCTTACCGTAACCTGGCCCTTTAATTTCACGAGTCACCCCAGCTAAATCCTAATTACAAACAGTGAGGATATTTCTGGTAAAATAACTGAAATTAAATTAGATTCCCATAAACTAATACTGAAAGCAGGAAGGAAAAAAAAAAAACCGAAAGAATTCATATGCAGTCTTTTCAGTCACTTTCTCAGAGGACATTCAAATGTCACAACAGGCAAAGTACTTCTCTGGTCAGAACAACAGACATATTAATTACCCACACACATTCTTTAGCCTGCTCTGCAAAATTCAACAAAGCAAAAAAATGAAAATACCTTATTTGAACACGTGCAGCCTTGTTCTCAAGAAAAATAAAAAAAATGTAAGCAATCAAAACTAACATGAAAAAGCAACGCAAAAAGGATAAAGTCATCTGCTCTAAATGAGAAGCTGACAAAGCTTGTTTATCAGAATTTCATTCCAGAAAATAGATTTATTTGATGGTGCCAAAACAAATTTGGTAAGAAATTTGTGTGTGTTTTTAAGCATGTATTTATTATTTACAAGGGCAGTAGATTTTTCACTAGGGAAACCATGTCTTCTAACTTCATTAAATTGAGTAAAAATTAGTTAGAAATTATATCACTTTCAGCAGATTTTCTATCAGCCTTAAAACTGTTGTTCTAGTTATGCTAAATACACTAGCACTAAAGCAAAAAAAGGTAAAAATGAGTGACATCAATAAAACAGCTTGGGTATCTAAGCGGTCAGTAGGAAGTCAGTATTACTTTTCCGACTTGATTTTATTTGCAGTAAAGGTATATACCATAATACAACCTATTAAGAAGCACTTGAAAGTCTTTGACAGTAAATTTGTTATCTTTTCTGGTGTTTTCTAGCAAGTTGCTTTTCCTTTTTTAGTCTTTCTGCTTGCTAACACAGCCCTTCTTTTATTCTGTTTTCACTGTAAAAAGGGCAGTGGTACCTGCCTAACCCTCTGCAATAGTTGCCACGTGGTAGTTTTAATGGCAGATGCTGAAAAATGACAGAGGAAATGAAACACTTTTAGATCTTCCCTTTATAAAGTACGTAATTCACTGTTTGTGAAGTCCTCATCTGTAAGATAGTTAACAGTCTAGACAGTTTTCTTCTTCATGTATAATCATTAGAAAGTAATACAGAGAATAATGACTGTAACTTGGATTTTAAAAGCCCCTGACGCTGTCAACAGGGTGCACGAGGAGGAATGCACCTTCTCTGCTGTCACAACAGTTGTGAAAGAAAGGCATCGGGAACAGACAAGCAAACAGAACATCCTTTTCTAATTTCAAACTTTCATCTCTATCCATCAGTGGCATGGTAGCCACCAGTCCCTACAGGGTTAACACAGAGAACACGTAGGGTGTGAGGCCCAGAGGACTGATGGGCACCATACCCGGCTCCTCATCCAAGACAGGCAAGAGAAGGTCTTTCAACACTTCCCATACCAACCTCCAGCCATCTGTGCTTCACTTGGAATATACCATTCAGAAGACTTCCAGGAACAGCAAAGCTCCCACAACTCACACAAAACTGCAGCTGGCCCTCACATAGGAAAAAGATGTCTCTCCCCATACACACATTTGAATTTTGTACCTGAGCAAGGGATCACATTACATTTTTTCTGCTAAGTCAGAGAAGGTCAGTAACATTATAAATCAACTCCCCGCATACAGATCAAGTTTTCCCAATCTTTATTCGGTCTCAAAGAAACTAGATTGAAGAAAGAACATGAAAAAAATTACCAAAACGTTCCCAGGCAGTTACAGCACTATTTTCATAAGTTTAAATATTAAGGGCTTCTAAGACATTTAATATTTGACTCCCCAAACTATTCTTCGGTTGTGGTTTAAGCCCAGGTGGCAACCAAACACCACACAGCCGCTCGCTCATTCCCCCCACAACAGGATTTGGGAAAGAGAATTGGAAAAGTAAAAGTGAGAAAACTCATGGGTTGAGATAAGAACAATTTTAAAAATAAAATAATCAAAAATAATGATCACTGGGGTCAACTGTCCTGGCTGTGTCTCCTCCCAACTTTTTGTGCAGCCCCAGCACACCCGCTGGTGGGGTGGTGTGAGGAGCAGAAAAGGCCCTGACTTGGTGTAGGCACTGCTCAGCAACAGCTTCAACATCCCTGTATTACCTGCTTTGTTTCCAGCACAAATCCAAGGCAAGCCCCAAACTAGCTTCTATGAAGAAAATTAACTCTACCCCAGCCAAAACCAGCACACCTTCCTACAGTTTCTGCAACATAGGTACAACAGATAATCCAGTAGTTCCACCTGTGCTGGAGTTAGAAGTAAACTCATCTTTCTTCTGTATTTTCTTGCATTTGCCTTTTTAAAACCATGGAACCATGCGTCCAGTCCATCTACCAGGACCTCTCAAATGACTTCAAATTCACTGATGTTGAGTCTTTACAAGTCTTTATTCTTGATATGCAAAATATATATAAAGTTAGGATCAATTTTATCATATTTATTCCAAAGAAGCAAGCTTCCAACACCGCTGTATTACATGTCAGTATAATTCCCTTTCTTTTATATTAAAGAAGAAGTTCTAGACCCCATAATTCCAGACCCTGCATATGTGTGTGAAGCTCAAGGGAGTTCAGACTTGAAAAACCTACTGTAATCCAGAATGGAAAAGGCAGCAACACCAAAGCTATAGAAAGGCTTGAAAGGATTTGAAAAGACAAAAAATTAACATTATGAAAAAGACCAAAAGCATAAAATGCTCAAGAATGTAGTTTTAATATGGGCTTCAGTATGAAAAAGGGGTATTCTTGTTTTAAAGATCACAAGCGTTTCCTTTCACAATTTATATTCTGTCACAGAATGATACACCAGAATTTCTTCTTTCATCAAAAATTAAGTCCTGTAACGTTGGACTATAGCTCAGCAGGTACCTAATTCCTGGCCTTCTTGTAATCACACACAAAAATCAACAGGTGACAAGGAAGTTAAATAGCACTGAAAAGACTAAATTCGTAGCACAAATTTGACAAGTGTTCTCTGCATATATTTGCCAGAATGACAGCTCTGAACGGTGCCTTTTTTCTTCTTGCCTCTTTGCCGTTTTTATTATGTTGCCTTAGTAATTTCCGATTTTACTATCTGGCCAGAACGCAGACTGGACAGGACCTCTCAACTCAGAATCTAGTCCCTTGCTATTACAGGCCTGCCTATTCTTATTAAGAGATTGGTCCAGAGCATCACTACTCTGCTGATGACAAATCTGATGATTTTTAACATAAATGTGCTAAAAAATTGCATAAGGTAAAAGATAACGTTTTACCTTCCCTGTTCATGTAGAGAAAGTAATCAGCCATTCCTGTTTGCAGCTGACTCTTGAAGATTTGCCCGTTGAGCACTTCTAACTAGATTACAACGAACGGTTCAAAAAGATGGGAGGCAAACACTAGCGTTAGATTTGCAGAGGGAACAAGAAGAGCCGGAAACACTGGCCAAAAACCTCAGCCACACAAGTTAAACTCTCTCTTCCACAGAGATTCTAACACTGCACTTTGCTCCGCAGACTCGAAAAAACCTAATGAAGAGAGCAGTAGTACGGACCCATGGAAATTATGAAGAAAAGCTGCTCTAACAGGCTTCAAGCTTAGTCTCCTCCCTGGCACACGGGAAAAAGCAGGTTCAGACAGAGACTGTGTGTACCCTCAGAGATGAAAGCCTAAGATATGTGGCCACACTGCTGGGAGAGCGTGTAAAAGTAATTGTTGAAAACACTAATCCAACATAAAATTTGTTGATTATTTTCAGCTATGAGTCATAGTTTGTGTCTTTGTGAGGGGCAGAAGTGAGGAAAAAGAAGTGTGTTACTTAGCACTAAAATAAATCGATATTGTCATGGAATTTAGTGGCTGATACTGCAAAATACCAAAGTTGCTATCACAGAATTTGATGCCATTGTGCAGCAGAATACAAACTTCAGAGACATTTTGAACTATTTGTATGAAAAACTTCAATCCATAAATCGCTTGCAAGACCTTCAAACCACACATGTGCATTACTATACTCTGACTGGTTTATTTACAAAAAGACCTCATCGTTTAAATAAAAATATTTCCTAGTCAAAGAGCTGGAAGATCATTTTGTGTAAAAAAACAAAAAGCAACACCACCACCACTACCATCGCTGCCACCCCCCACAGGAATAATTGTGTATAACCAGCACACAAACTCTTCAGCTTCTCTTTTTATGATGCTCCAAGCAGATGCATACAGAAATCAAACTGCAAAAATAGAAAAGATAACTGCAACCCCCCATTGTGTAGAAAACACACTAGAAATTCAAATTCAGGATGGAAGTGGCCTCTGCAGATCATCCAGGTCAACTCCCTGCTCTAAGCAGGGTCTTCTAGGTGAGGTAGTTCAGGGCTGCGTACAGTCAAATTTTGAGTATTGCCATGAACAAAGATTCAAAAAAACTTCTCTGGGAACCTACTCCCACCTGTGGTCATTCTCATGGTAAAAAATAAAATAAATTTCTTTATATGTAACCATGCTGCAACTTAGGTTCATCTCCAGTTGTCCTACCATTGTACACCTCAGGCTGCCTGTCTCCACCTTCTCTACACTTCCCATTAGGTTTTTCTAATCTTATCATTCGGGGGAAAAAAGAGCTTTAGTTAGTAGCAGCTGCAATAGGTGTGACTTTCTGAGACACAACTGACTTCAAAAAATAAAAAATCACCATGTTATATCGCTCTGAAAATAATAACAACTGTGAGGAAACAAAAAGGCTATTCCAGGCTTTCTTCATTTCAACTCATGGCCATGGTTTGGTAAAAAAACTCTATCTCTTGCAAGCTCAGTATACTTATCCTATATAGAAAGAACAAAAAAGTTACCTCTGCTTTCCTTGTTATTCCCCTGTAATTGGAAAGAATTGAAAACAAAGTGATGTTTTAAATTCTGGTTTATTTTCTTTCAGAGGATTTTGACAAGGTGTGTTGCTTTTAGTGAACTATTTTCCCAAGGGCAGCAAAGGCTCAGTTTGTAGGTACCTATGTATTAAAAGATTTTTCAGTGGCAAGCAGCTCCTTGACAGACAAAGACACAAAGATGAATGACTGGAGACTGAAGCAGCAGAGTCTGACTGGAAATATTTTAAGAGTGAGTGCAATTGATCAATGCAACACCTCACTTAAGGGTATGCTGGTTTCTCTTTGGAACATTTTAAATCAAAAATGAATGTCTTTCATAAAGATATGGTCTAGCTTAGCCATAAATTACTAGGTTGTACAAAGATGTACACTAGATAAAAAATTTTGGCCTGAGTTTTAATTGGATGTCAAACTAAATGTTGTAGTTGTTTCTTCTGACCTGAAGATTTTGGACTCGGCAAATAAATTATTTTTAACTCTTACAAAACAGCACTTTCAATAAAAGATTGTAAGGCCCAGAGTATGAGTGTGGAAGACCTTGAATACACAATGTGATAAACTGTGTGATAACTGCACCCCTGTGGTCTCATGGCCCAGCCCTGTGAATATTCAGGGTTCTGGCTGCAAGATGACTTCTGGGGCTTCTAAACATGCAGAAGCAAAAAACCAGAGAAAGCCAACAGCTGTTCAGGAACAATATTTACCAGGCACAAATGATAGCAGAAGGCATCATCCCTTCCTCCTCAGTAGTTTCTGCTGCTCCTGACACAGAGAGGGGACAAGGATCTGCTGCATGCTCACACTTCTGTCAGGCTGTGTGAACATCAGTGAGCAGTGCGAAGGAAGAGGAGATCTGCCTATCACAAGAGTTGGTGCTGAGGAGCCAGTGTCCACCACATCATACAGATTAGCTCTGAATTAGTCCTGTGGGTGAGCAGAAATTTCTGGATGTAGGAGAATTAGTTGTGTCCCTAGAGCACATGCGGCTCTTGGTTCTTCCTTGAGGAAGCTAGGTCATCCACTCAAACACCTCCCCTTGGAAAGAACCAAAGCAAGGTAAGCGAGACAATAGTAGGATTTATTTCAAAACCACACTCCAGATCTGAACTGAAATGCTTATTGTAGGTATTGCCTTAGACTCCTAGCCAGCTGGGGGCCCAGATGCAGTTGAAAAGCACAAGGACAATTTTCTTGAGAGGGTACTTCCACGTCTTCATAGATGCAAAAGAATCTGTTGCATCTCTGATGTCTTGGGGCATAGTGACGAACTTTTCTTCGGAATACAAAAGCTAGACAATTACTAATGATGAAAACGGAGTCTGTCTTTTTTATGTGGTTTAACGAACTGATGTTCAAATATTTACTAAGATTATTTCTGTTTTCATTTAAGGGCAAAGTAAAAAATAAATACCCTCCTCTCCCCGCAAAGTAATGTGATTTGGAATACTATTTACTTCCTATCTTCCCCCAGAAAACATTCACATGAACACATTTTTCATTTGAAAATTAAAAATATAATATACCCTGAAAAGACCAAATATTGTCTCTTTACTTAAAGACATTTGCTTGTCTCTAGACTGTCCTCAAAAATCAGGACAGAGTCATTCAATATTTGCATTGTGGATTTCTGACAAAAAAATTCTACCAAGTTATTAAAAGATCTGAGCAAAGAACTTAGTCATGCTTGCTTTGCTTGTTTGGGGTTTTTTTGTTTTGTTGTTTTTTTGTTTTTGGTTTTTTTTTTTTTTCATTATTAGTCATATCTTGTGTACAATGAACTGTTAATATCCACTAAAATTTTGCTTCATGCAATTTCCAGATGAATAATTTCCTTCTCATACTTTTTCCTCAATTTAAGACAGTAAGTAGCTTCCTCTGTTATCTAAGGAAGGTTTTCTGATTTTTTTTAAAAGGTTTTTCATGCTTTCATACTATATATGATAACACTTCAGTTTTCTTGCAAAAACATCTGTGTTCAGCTGACTTGTAGATAAGGCTGGACCAAATAATTTTGAGGATCTAGGATGACCTCATATGCATGCCTTGACATGCCAAAGGACTGCCCCAAATTGCGCTTTCTTTAACCTACAGCATAGCTTTAGAAAAACCTTTGCTCTTGATTTCCTAGTGAGGTAGAATTGAGTGAAAGCTTCAGTAAATTGTTCTATTCCATTTACCTGCTGTTAAAAGCATATACCTTATTTCCAGCCTTATTTTGTCTAGCTTCCACTTTAAATTATGCTTGATATTTTTCTTTGTAGTCTAAAATGGTTACCAACTTTTTTATGTAGTTCAGGTGACAAAATTTCACCATTGTCTTTTGGGGGTCTGAACAGAATTCTTGGAATCTCCCCTTATAAGGAGACCTTTGTACTGCATTTTAGCTATTTGCATAGCTGTTCTCTGAAAACTTTGGAATTTATTAATATCATCTCATCAGAACTGGACACAGCATTTCTTCTAAAAATTCCCCTATTTATCTGCCTATCCATCCACGAATCCTGTTTTGTTGAGTGCAGCATCATTCTGCGATGACAGGCTAATTATCTACCAAGATTATAGTTCTTTTCAGGAATGCTGCTTTCCAGAAAAGATGAGTACGATCCAGAAAAGAGGAGTATGAAATGTATTAAGACATGCTGTTCTCTCACTAATCAGGATCATTCTGTGCTAGTGACTTGTTTTCATTACTTACCGTTCCCTAACCTTTGCAAGGCAAATGCCTTATAAGAGATTACTTAGAAACTAACTCAAGTTATAAAAGTTTATTACATTTTTCTCAACAAAAAAATATAATTCATCAAAGCAAGACAAGTTTGGTAGGAGGTAATTTTTCATAAATCCGTATGGGTCATTTTTCTCTTCCCTCTTCTCATTATTAGTCAAAAACCTCCGTCTATAGTTCCATTTTGTAGGACTCACTTCAGCCTATACCAACTCAAACTATCCATTATAGTCTTTTAACTTACTGGTGCAGTGTTAGCTCCCTTCCAGTTCCTTTGAAGTTCTTCAGTGGTTCAAGACATTAAAATTCATGACAAACAGTCACAATGTTCTTTGACTAATTTTTCAGAAAACTTAAATACAAAATTATTTAGAACAAGTTGCTTTAAAATATCTACCCATCATCCTTACAGGTTACTGCAGAAAAGCTTACATCATTTGTTTTGTCATCTGTTGCCCCAAAACAGACACAAGAAATACAAGAACATTAAATCAACACTTCTACTGTTTGTACTTGTTACTGATAATACTATTTCCTCCTAACAATGAACTAGTATCATTGTTAGATTTCCTTTGGTTCCCGATATACTCAAAGATGTCTTACTCCTATTTTCCTTTCTCTTACCATCCTGGAATCTCAGAATAATTTAGGTGAGGAGGGACCCCCCAGAGATCACCTAGACAAAATCTCTGCCCAGAGCAGCACTAATCACATCGGATTTCTCAGGACCTTTTTACGTTCCAAATGTTCCTACTTTCAGATTTCCATCTGTTGTTATCACTTTCTCCTTTTTAGTTTCGCTTTCATTAAATCAGACAGTAAGCCACCTAGTTTTTTGTTTGTTTGTTTTTTATAATCAGGCCAGCCTGTAGATGCCTGGCTATGGAGAAATATTATTAAACAATTCACAATTATAAACTGTGTTAACATAAACCCCTATGTTCAATAGTCCTTTGTTGTTGTTCAAGAAGTTGATGTTTCTAACATATTTCACCCAGACTGAAGTCTTCTATCATATACCTTCATTTTTCCCTGTATATATATCATAACTACATCCTGAGCTCGTTATCTTGTTTTTCTAGGGTGATCTGATGGTCTTCTGCAAACATCAGGGAATAACTTTATACTGATTACTTGCTTCATATTTTTCTAATCTGACAGTAATCCCTTAAATATTAATTTTCTTTCAAGAGGTCACTGACCAAGCAACAAGAAATGCTATTTTTGAGTGCTCCCCCTTGACTTTTGCCCACTTTATCTTTCTTAAAGAGGCTGTGACTGTTGAATTTAACACTGCAATCATGTCAGTCTTTCCAGCAGGATTCAGTAACATATAAGGTTGAATTTGTGTTTGTAGATGAGCAATTACAGTTCTTCTCATTTGAAACTCAAGTAAGTACAACTAAGTAAAGAATGTCTTGACCATTGATATTTTGACCAGCTGTCCAAAACATTTTGCATTAAATAGGTACACTTTCTCTCTTCCCTACGTTCTTTTTACTTTCAGTGCAGTGATCTTCTGACCATCTTAGTCAACCTATCCCCCCCAGCGTTTCCATCCTGGTTTTAGAGAAGAGGAAGCCATGCAATTATTCTGTCTCTGCTTAGGACAGAAGGCAGCCGCTGTTTCATTACACTATTTCTGTACGTTTCTGCCTGACCTCTTCTTTGGCTTTTGGGCTTGACAAGATTTTTTGAAAGACCTTTTCAACGCTACTGCCTGTCATATTTTTTTGATTGTTGGGGTCCTTTGGTAACTAACAAAGAGGCCCGAGAACTTTTCTTCTGGAACAATAGCTTTAACGCTTTAGTAATCACCAAACGTCACTATGGAAAAAGACGTTGTAAAATCTGTTTATCTGAACATAAACGCTATTATTGCAATTTTTGCAAAAGCGCTTATTGTCAGCTGGGAAGCAGTACGTTTTCAATACCGTGCACAGTTTCTGGAAAGCAATTTTTCCTTGTTTGAGAATAATTTTAAGCCTACATAAACCCACATCACATGCTGCACACCTTTTAATATTAATGTCTACCTGCCACAGGGAGTTTTCTGAAATCCATTTACTTTGACAACTTTTCAGTCCTCTTGTCAGTATACTCAGCAAGAAGTTCTATGCGCCACATCAGCCACAGAAGGCCACATTTGTATACAGAAAGCATCATATGCAACTGAGGCAACCACATACTATCTGTATGCCCCAAAAGCAGACCGTAAAATAAGCACTTCTAAATGCCTGTTTTAATTTCACACTTCTTTGTAGTGTAAATCACTAACTTGATAAGAGTTGTACTCAGATGCAGGCAAAGCACTATCATTTCCACAGTTCAAGAGAAGTACTAGAAGTGACTTCTCAACAGATACTTTCCTTTCTTGAAAGCCACTGCTGATGCAGAAGTTCTCTGCTGGAACTGCTTCAGGAGTTATCTAGAAAATGGCACTAGATTAAAGGTTTCATGGATCTGATAGCAGCTCAAAGAAAAAGTGATGCATGATCTACTACAGAAAATAAAATTCATTACTGCAGAAAAGCTCTGTATAAGGACTGATATTATCCCTAGTTTAGAGATTATTCTACTCTCCCCAATACAATCACTACAAAAATCATTACCCCCTCTACAGAAAAAAAAAATATATATATAGCACTATGATAAAATAAATCAGTTATTTTTATGTGAAAAAGAAGCAAACAGATCACCTTGCAAAGACTCTCCTACCATCTAGAAATACATGAACCCAGAATTGAAAGTTTCGATGCTCTGACCATTGCTAATAATGCCAACATTTTCAGAATTATAATGTGTGAAAGATAAACCATCTTTAGTGTTCTAAAAACATAACAGGAACTGCCATGGCTCAGCAATTTCAGAATCACAGGATCACAGAACAACAGGGAGCTCAGGAGATCAAAGAGTCCGACCTCCTGCCCGAAGGAGGGTCAAAGCAATGTTATTTGTGTTATTAAGATCTTTGTTTTTCAAAAATACTTATTAGCACATGGAGTCATATTCAATTAAACTCAGAGGTTATAGCTCTCCGTTTCATTGTTATTGCTTTTAAAGCCTGAAGGAGGATTTGGAAAAAACAGTAACAATAAATGCATACTGAATTCAACAGAATTTAAATAAAATCTGCTCATTCTTTTTAGTTGATAAGGGAATCTTATAGCAATTTCAGCCTATCAGTATAATTTCACTGCTATTACTTCAATTTTTTTTAGTCTACAGTACAAAAATCAAGATGAAGACTGGGGGCTACCGTCACAGACTCACAGAACAGCTGAGGTAGGAAGGCACCTTGGCACGCTGCCTAGTCCAACCTCCCTGCTCAAAGCAAGGCTTACTCAAGCAGGTTGCTCAACGCCCTGTCCAGTCACATTTGTGAATATCTCCAGGGATGGACTTTCCACAGTTTCTCTAAGTTTGGTCACCCCTACAATGACATGGAATTTCCTGCATTTCAGTTTGTTTCCTCCTGTCCTTCCACTGGACATCACTGAGAAGAGTCCAGCTCTGTCTTCTTTGCTCGCCCCCATCAAGTATTTATACACATTGACATGATCCCCCCAAGCCTTCTCTTCTCCAGGCTAAACAGTCCCAGCTCTCTCAGCCTCTTCTTTGTATGGCAGGTGCCCCAATCCATTCAACATCTTTGCGGGACTGCACTGGACTCATACGAACATGCCCATGTTTCTCTTGTACCACGGAGCCCAGATCTGGACACACCAACACATCACTCCAGATGTGCTCTCACCAGGGCTGAGAAGAGAGGAAGGGTCACCTCCCTCAACCTGCTGGTTACAGTCTGCCCAGGGTGGTCAGGCCCGGGGTACTGAATATCTCCATGGATGGGGATACATACCTACCTTAGGAAACCTGTTCCAATCTTAGACCCCTCACGTGGTAAAGAAAATTTTCTTGCCTATCTACTCAGCAGTTCCTTCGTTCCAACATTAGAGTAGCCAGACTAGGAAATATATTTACGCTAAAACCAGAGTGTAGATTTAAAACAGGATCTCATTTGTGCACTGCAAATATAGGTCCCATTTTTATGGCTCCAGATATTTCAAGTATATTTCTAAAGAAAAAATAAACTTAGGATCAAATAGGCATAAGACATCAGTGTATAATGTTTGTAACCTCTATTCACAGCACAATTTGTCCCTGAAGGAAGAACCTTCTGAGAACTGTTTTAAGCAGAAATTTATTACAAATTTAGATCTTCATCCAAGAGAAAGCTATATAGACTAATAAAAAGCCACAATTTGAAATGCTGCCAGATACCAGTATTTAATTTTGCTCAATTTCATCAAATCATACCTATTTTAATAAAAACTTCAATATTTTTAGCTCTGATCTGCATGTTCTATCGTACTTTTACAGTGCAGAATTTTATACTTTTTATGATCAAAGAAAAAGTAGAGATACTGCCATGGAAAAAATTCTGAAGGTTCATAAATATTTATTTATACATCATTAAAGTAGTTCATAGGACCTAAGAATCAGCACACAGAGATAAGTATCTTCAAAATATGGAGATACTTAGTCTCTGAATTTGCTTGAAGAAAGCTTAGAAAACATTAAAATTAAATTAATTTTTATTAGTGTTTAGGTTTTGAAATATTAGAGGTTGTATTTCTAGATTGTGCAGAGAACCAAAAGAACTAGAAGATTACAATTTTTGGTACATATAGAGTACTTTCATATATGATGTCACAGCTCCCTTAGCCACAACTTTTGCTAAAATAAGGAACATTGCGATCTATGTGTTAAGGTAGTGAAAAATCACTATAGTGACTCTGGAAAACATTTGCTCTGAAGTTCTGAAAACTGAGGGTAGCAATACCTAAATTTTATAACATTCTTCCTCTTTGAGTACTTTTTGGAAGTTATCCTCTAGATTACAGATAAACTGAAGGTTTCCCTTGCTTTATAAAAAAAAAAAAAATTCCAGTCACTTCTTCCTGTAAGACAGATAATTTGAATGCCATATCCTGAACTGACTCCAAAGAATTGACAATATTCTACATGGATGTAATTCCAGATATACCAACGCTCACGTTCTACAGCTAACAAAAATTAAACCTGACAAGATCAGTCATATACTCTTTAGGTTATATCTTCAGGAGAACAGGAGATGGATTGTTCCTCTACACATATCTAGAATCTTTGAAAACGAACCCTAAGCTATAATCAGTAAACCAGATGGTTCTACCCTTACCATGTGTTTATATTGTGCAAGGTAACTTCAGGTAGCGTACTGAATACGGACTCAGTTAGAGGTGAAATTAAGTACCCCAGTACCTACAAGTTAAATACAAGAACACAACTTGTGGGAGCTGGGTCCCAGAAGAGGACCCTGGACTCTGCACACATTTAGCTTGCTTGTTACGTGAACTGGGAATGATGGTGGTGCAAAAAACACAGCCGACAAACAAGGCATATACTAAATAGGGCATGTCTAGCTGAGGGGAATGGTGAGTGCCAGATCCCTGTCTCTGCACAGACCAGGTACATCAGTCAGGGCAACAGATGCCTATATCTATCCATGTAAATCACAGGCTGAAGGAGAGCACTGATACCTGTTCTGCAGCTGGCCACAGTTCATTATTTTTATCTAGACACACTCACTGCCAGAGCGTAGGAACACTCCTATTTTAGAGACAGTACAACAGCGTAAGTCCTGTCCAGAAGAAAGGAAATGTAGATGTGGTGCCACCCTCTCAGCTTGAGGCACTGGAGCTGTCTTTACCATCATTCTAATGTCAAGGTGCCACAGAAGACTGCACAATCTTCTCCTGACTCATGTCAGTGGTGCCCCACTGCACAGCAAAGGATTTAAAAGGTTCATGTAACCAGAAAAACAGAGAACATGAGGGATGGCAACTCCATAACCTACTGGTTACGGCATTCAGGTGTGATTTTGACTGTCTTAGGGAAGAACGGTAAACCTTCACATTTCTGGGCAAGTGTTCCAACTGTACAGTCATAAGAAGCAGCACCTCCTTTACTATCTTATTTGCTGGAAAAATCTTAGAGAAAACCAGTATATTTTGTAAAGGCCTATTTCTGCTGCTAAGTGACAGCAATCGGAATCGACTAGAGCAGGTCTAGATACGATGCACAAAACCAAATTCATACCTATGCAGCACCTGGAGCCAACTGAGACAAAAAGGGAGCTGCCTTGTACATTTAGGCATTCCTAAAATCAGGCAGAATCTCCACAAAGGGGATTTTTTTTTTTTTTTCAATCAGTGTGTTGGTCTTCAATGTATAATACTGGCTTAAAACCTCAGCAGAGGCATACAGCTTCCTCTGTACTGAGCCCATAAAGTTGTTATAACAACTTTGAAGAGATTTCTCCAGATGACTATTAGATTGCAGAGCAGGAAAAAGGATTTGGCTAATAACTTTTCATTTTGTTCATTACAGCCACTTCCACAGCAGCCAATTGTGATGTTAAAATTAGAACTGCAATTTTATATATGGTGATTAAACATAGCGAGCAGTTGCAGTAGGATGAAAACCAGACATTATTTCAGAAATACCTGGCAAACACACATGGTCTGAGAACATCAACGATTTTTCAGAGTAATGGAACACAAAGTTAGGCTCTTAAGCTCGCTGTACAGCACACAGGGAGAGCTTAGTGCCTCAGGATGGGACTCCAATGCACCAGGCATGCTGGGCATGGAGGTGGTTAGAGCTGGAGCAATGAGCCATTCCAAGTAGAAGACTTCATCTGAAATCCCACCCTCCGCAGGGCCTAGGCAGCAGGCTTTGCAACTCCATGCTCTTGGGGACCAAAGCATGCTCTGAAAATGTTTACACGTCATTCTTTTTCACACGTCTTCTGTTTTCAGGTAAAACTTGAAAGGTGGCTATGCTTATTATTCCATAAAAATACTGTTTAGAGCACCCAAAAAGTAAGTATTAATTTCACTAGGGTGAGCACTGAGCTAGGACCATTTGAGCCAGTTCACTGCACCTTTGATATTCTGTGGCAAGGCAGAATTGCTTCCCTCAAAGGCCAAAAGCAAAGGAAGTACAAAAACAGAAATCATGATATGGGCCACAGTAATCTTGATGACAATTCAGAAAAGTGACATTTGTTTTGATCTCCTGATTTTTTTAATGACGACTGTAGAAGTTGCAGTCTAAAATACTGGCAAACTCACAAGCAGTATCAGCTGGGACTGGAGCCCTCCTGACAGAACCAAGCATGCCGTGGAGGCCCTTGTGGTTGACTACCAAGAAGACAATGCAGAGTAAGAGACATTTATCCTCTGAAGCAGTGCCGGATCAAGTGTAAAGTCTGACAACAAATGAATGCCTGGGCTGGGCATCGATGCCACTCTCAGATAGTGGTGCTACCAAAACTTACTTCATGCATGGACAAGCCTGAAGCTCTGTAGAATTCACATGATCCACATTTCATTATTCACCTAGGGAGCTGAGGCAACAACTTGTCCTGGTTTGAGGTAAAACAGAAGCACTCACACTTGAGAGTGAGGTTTCCTTTCTGGGACCATACATCTTACAAATTCAGCTTTTAGGGAACACATTCAGGTAGGATTTATATAGTTTCTGGACAAGCAGCTAAGACTGCCAAAGTAACGCTCTCATTCCACTTATTCTGAGATTCACTGCACAGTGCCCACTCCCCTTTACAACTACACTAAGCATGTCATATCCTGCGTGAATTCATTTGTGACTGGAGACACAAGCTGCCTTCCCAAGGCAATTATAATACAATAATAATCTGTCTGTAAAACAGTGGAATATTAGGCAACAACATTTAAAGTTTCATTTTCCTGGTTCACATAACCAGTTAGACCATTGAACTAACTACAAAATTACACCCTGTTGGTTCATCGGCAGTAATAAATGTGGACTTCTGGACATAAAAATAAATGCCTACTGTTCAAATGAGCAGTCTGCAAGCCATGACTAATTGTCAACGTGTTGCCTTTAAGTCCTCCTAGCACTGCTTGTGGCAATGGGAAATTGAGAAGTTAAGAATGAGGCTAACGGAAAGAGCAAACCACAGAGTCATTTGTACGAAGATTATTACTCAGTTTTGTTGTCTTCTGATTTAATGATTTAAATTGAAAAAAAAAACCAAACAACAAACCACCCCCTTCTTTTAAGGCAACATAAGTAGCGGAATCATAAATCTCTTACTGTGGTCTAGTCATTAGGCAGCGAATAGGACACAAGTCAAACCAGCACAAGGACATTTGTTACAAGGGAAGATTCGTCTTATAACTGAGGATATGCCTCATGCAACCTTGAGTACAGTCTATGCATAAGGTGACTTTATGATAATTATAGTTGGAAAAACAGTAGCTCGAGGTCTTGATCAATAAAGGTGGATGTGTCAGGCAGTGAAACTCGGGGCCCCATAGCTGCACCTTTCTGCCCTTGGTCGCAAAAAGGAAACAGAAAAGAAACAGTTTTCTGTGTTTTCTCTCTTCTTCCCAAGCCAAAACAAGCATAAAGACAGGAGTTTATCACATCGTCAGAAAGACTCCCAAAAGCAAGGACAAAATCACATTGGTCACAAGAGTTTTCACACTGACTACTCAAAGAACTCATTATCAACATTAATGTTCACGTCATTAAGCATCATCAGATTTGGCAACTGTAAGATTACTGCATTTTAGCAGCTAAGACACAAGGATTTGAAAATATTGTACGAAATTTGCTAAGTAAAAATCACTGCTTAAACTTCGGTCTCTATAGACTGTTTCTTTTCCAAACTGGTCTGATTACAGTCTATAATCTGTAATTCTGATCTCCTCTATCAATATCCACAAATAACAGACAGGATCTTTATATAACAGTAAGCTATTCTGATATTGTCTTCTATTTCAGATTTGCAAATCAGATATTTTTTTAACTTTGCATAAGCAAGCAGAATAATGCAAAACAGTTGAAGGGCAAAAACAACTGGAGAGCAAAAAGTCACAGGAAGAGAAATTTCAAAGCAGGCTGCTTATGCAGCACCCACCTACGCATGTCAGCCGCATTTCTGACTGAGAATTCATCCTGATGCAATGTAAGAGATGCAACTACATTTATCTGAAACATAACAGTGCCCCATCAGAAGAGACTGAGCCATAAAAAGGACTGAAGACAGCTTTAGATAATTCTAAATATATATATATGTCTGTGTAAATATATGTATGTAGGTTCACATGTGAGAGAATCCGCACCTCAGTCTTCATACCTTTTTATTACTTTATTTTCATTCTCTTAACAAGAGCTAAACATAATACTGATCTTCTCTATTGCTTGCTCAGTCACCCTGCTTCTCTCTCAGTAGCATTCAGAGCTTTCAAAAGACAATCAATAAAAATCTGCTTACCTAAACAAATCTTTGGACTGATTGTTTAAATTAACAAGAGACATTAGGAAAATAATCTCTTTCGCATGAGTATGTCTTTATAGAAAAAAAAAAAAAAAAACATTATTAAAAATGCTGCAAGTCAATCCCACTTTCCCAGGACTGATCTCTTCCTTGCAATTGCAGGTAATCTTAAACAGAATACTGGATCCAGTTTGGGAGTTTATTTACAAATGCAAAATGCAGCATCTGGCTTTGGATTTGTAACTGTAAACTATTTCAAATTGAGACTGTCATCACTGTTTTACAAGCTCTTATTTACAAAAGGATTATGGCAAAGAACTTTCTTGCTCTGCTTTAAATAACAAATTAAATCTTCCTTCATGTCAACATGGCAATGTTTAATAACGAACACAAAGTTGTAGCTCCCAAGCATTTCATGCAATACTCTAGACTGCTGAACTGGAGATCTTTCACTCCCCAATCCCATATATTCTTGTTCCCTCATCTGAATATTGAAGGATTTGAGCAAACCTTTCAGGTGCCGTGCCGCTGATTTTTTTACTTTCAGGAAGCAAATCCACATAATGAATCCACATCCTGATAGATACTGTGTCCTCACAACAGCTTAATTATAAATAATCACAGAAGTTCCCTAGCTTAGTGTTGTAGCATAATACAAACAAAGCTCACAGTTGTTACACTGTCAATCCTGCTGTAGCTAATTAATCAGCTTGTGATAGGCTGTCTATCAGCTAACAAAGTCTAATGGACTTCTGCAAAATTAAGGGAAGATGAGGAGTACACTTCACTGGGGAAACACTTCCCTTCACTCTGAGAATTAGGAGCAGATTGTGTCACAGCTTAACATGGAGTTCAGAAATTTCAAGCTAGTCATCTCCTAAAAATTAATGAAACCAAGGCAAGACAAGAAATCAAAGTAAATCTGCTTTTGCAACTACAGTTAGGAATTACAACACAGAGAGTCAAGAAGGGATTCTGAAAGACTGGAAAGGTGTAATTGTGGAACTATTTTTCAGTTAAAAAAAAAAAAAAGTTTTGACTCAGTTCCTTAAGCTTTCTACAGCTGTAAGTCTTGAATGTGACAAGAAGGAAAAGGAGATGCCTTATTACAAGTCCATGCTTAAGAACTGTGCAATATGTTCCTGTTCTCAGTGTAATCCTAGGACCAAACCTTCTCAGCAGCAATTTTGTATCCATTTATTAGTGCTTTTCCAAAAGAGCCTCTTAAGAGGCTTTCCAACAGAGGCTCTTATGCGACAGTGATCATATCTATTTTCCCTGACACTGCGATTCTGTTTTTGCTATCTGTGATAACTAAGGCTAAAGGGAATAAATGTGTTTCCAAATCGCTTTAAGTTCAATTAAAACATAACTATCCCTTGTTTCATAGGCCTTATTTTTCTCCAGTTGTGTTAAAACTTAACTGATGCCTTGAGAAAGCATGCCGCAAGATCTGCAAGTCCCCAGGAACTGCTCTAGAGGTACGGAGTACTGAGAATGCCAAGAATTAAGACGGATGCCATACTGGTCGTAATACAAGACGAATTGTATACCGAGAACACTATCATGCACTTGAGAATCAGGCCCTTGGAAAAGCTTCTATTATACAAGGATTTGTACTTCAGCGCTTACTTCTCTACAGACATATCAACAACGTATTACTTCTTCAACACAGCACAATTAAGCCTTTTCTGGTTTAAAAGGCCAATAAATGTTTTATTTCCATTTCAGAATTATGTCAAGGTGCTTTCTTTTTGCAACTGCTTGGTTTAGGAGTTTGTTCTTCAATGTATGCGTAGGAGCTGCTGTTGCTGAATTTGTATGAGTTATGCTATCCCTCAAAATAAAGTAATTAAGTAACTGCTGCCACAACAGCATTCGGGGGGGAAGCAGGTTAATTTACCATATGAGAAAGTTTTCCTTGTCCTGTAATAGAACAGTAACATGAAGAAAAACATCAAAGTAAGAGAGAACGAAACGAAGAAGCGGATTTAAGGTTGTGGAAGTAACACTATGAAGCAACAAACTTTATCACACCAATTTTGCCTTGACTTAGTTGTATTTACCTTCTCACCGTGGCCACGTTTGTACGTTCCAAGAACAGCAACAGTTTATGGCAGAGGGTACTTTTCACCTTATATAGGGCCACACAATCCAGGCTGGTCAAAGGAACTGGAAAGAAGCAATCCTAGGGCTTTCCAAGGTGGCTGCTGAGAAACAAGCTAGCAAAGCTGGTCTTGAAGAACACACTCAACGCTGCCTTCCAGAAACAAATTAAAGCAGTCACTCTGGCAAACGGCATACCAAAATAACCAACTCCAGCTTTACAGAAATTATAGGTATGGTGAAAATAATAAGAGGGACAATATTTGGGGAATTGGTGGTAAAAGAAGCCTGAAACCAACTTTATAGAATATTTGAAAGGTTTCAATATTCACAGAAATACAACACTATAATCTGGACATTTTAGAGTAAATTAAAAACAATTGCCAAGAACCAACCAAAAACTGACAAAGTTATCATATTTTCAGTGCAGCGAGATGGTTTTCAATCAATATAACTTTTAAAGCAGAAAAATCATACACAGATGGGCAACCAATTAACATCTGATTTGCCTGAGCTACCTTTCAAATAAGAAACATAAAAACAAGATTTGTGTAAAGTCAGGCACAGGGAAAAATGCAAAGGGGAGCTCAAAATTCAGTGCTGCAATTGCCTTGAAACTATAATAATGCTCCCACCTAACAATGGGAGACTTCAAGCCAGGTTTGTGGGTCACAGAGTAATGAAAGCAACAGGATTAAAGAATCAAAGGTTGATCCTTTGGGCTGGCAGAACTGTGGATAGAATCAAAGTTTATCATTAATGGGCG
The DNA here is from genome assembly GCA_013400035.1 of Rynchops niger. Taxonomy (NCBI): domain Eukaryota; kingdom Metazoa; phylum Chordata; class Aves; order Charadriiformes; family Laridae; genus Rynchops; species Rynchops niger. The sequence goes on from VXBH01006147.1 coordinate 111,195, forward strand.
GTCATTGTCAGACAGGTCTGTCCCCACAAATCGTATGACATTTCCCAGAGGAAGTGAAGAGGAGACATGCTGCCTAGCTACGGGATAGAAGGAAATTCAGCAGCGCTACTTTCCAGTGGGTTGGACCACACAGAAAACAGACAGACAGGGTACTAGAAAACGTGCCATGAAAGAAAACTCAAATCCGAAACAGAAACCGGTGTATATCACAGTCCTCCTCATTCAGCATAGCGAAGATGCCAAACCACAAGTAATTTCCCAAAGAAGCAAACCTTAAGTCTGCCTATCCTACTGGGACAGGGAGGAGGAGAGAAGGAAGAGATGATGACCAAAGCTACCCATCTACTTCTCAAAACCACCTCCAGAAAAAGCAGCAGCAAATAATAATAAACTAACCTGAGGGGACATGAAGGGACACCTTTCGTAGCAGTGAAGGAAGCTGCAGCAATAGCTGCAAGATGCAACACTAAAACATTTTGGTAACTGGGTAAGATTGTACCTTGCAGGTCTATCCTACCTGGGGGGCTGTGAAAGCCACATAAGAAAAGATTTGCCGTTCTTTTACAGAAAATACCAAAAGAGGGGAGAAAACAAACAAAAAAAAGAATACAAGCAGTGAAGCAGAATACTTTGATAAAAAAATACAAAGGCAAAAAAAAAAAATTAAACCAAACCAAAAAACTATTCCCCAAATACACAGACATTATTTATTCTGATAATAAATTAAGATGGGTATTATAAATACCTTACCTCACCAATAAATAGAGCTAGCGTTAAAACTCAAGGCTCTGTGCTTGGAAAAACATCAATGCTTTTATCTTATGCTATGGGTTTGGGTGGGGTTTTTTTGGGTTTGGGTGGGGTTTTTTATGTATTTTATTTTTCTTTAAGTGACCATTCATGTTCAAGGGAGGAGTATATGGAGGAGAGGGAATATCTGATTTGTTCAGAATGAAACGTGTTTTCCCAAATCCAAAGCATACTGCAAGGGAAAGTGACACCTTCGCATTTACAGTCTAGGTCCTTTGTTCCATATTACTGATACAACACTAAACAGAAGTGAATGAATGATTATGGAAAAACATCTAAGAACAACAAAAATAATAAAAAAGATTTTTTTTTTTCTGTCAGAACATGCAATCATAGTTAGAATAAATATACAGGCTCCAACTTCAACAGCTTTGACCTAACTCTAGAGCCGTATTAAAATACCTTTGTTCACGCTTTATGTAATGAATTAAACTTGACGATGTTCGATCAAAAGCAAAAACTAGCGCGTACACTGCAGTTTGCTGGTTTCTCCAACAGTAGAAACACAAGACAAACAAGATGAAAAAGAACAGCTAATCACATTAAAATGAAGTGAATACTGGATAGAAGCCAGTTTCAAACTGATGGTTAAGCCAACTCATCTCACTGTAAATCAATTTCATACCTTTAAGCAGAAGACAGAAAGAAAGGAAAGGAACGTCCTACTAAATTTTGCAGTGTGTTTGGAATACAGGGTGTGCATTTCTTACCATACCTCAGCCTGGAAATTTTCTGAAATTTTCAATTTAAACTTCGTGGACCAAGTTTCTGCTATTACCAGTAGTGTAATGCTAATGTCTCCCGTGGGGTACAACTAAAATAATGCACTGGGAATCAGGGTCAGTGTTTTTATCACTATGAAAGAACTTTTGCCACTAAATTAATTCTTCTGCCCTAGACTAGTCTTCCCTGGTGTGCTGCAACATTAATTTCTCTAAGTTTGAGGGTGAATATACAACTAACTTTCCAAGTCTAAGTCTGCTCCACACTGTGCATGTATGCATCCGTCCACACGCACAGAGACAGGGTCTAATTAGGAGGTAAGGTACTGGTGATCTGTTTCAACTCCCCATGCATTTTTTTCCCCAGCAGCAACCAGAGAGCTTCAGGAGGGCCACATCAATAAGAGCAGAGCTCCTGCTGGCAGCTTGTATCAAGGGGAGGATTTGCAAGAACTGAAAGGTCTGTCTCCCTCCGAATTCACCAGAGCTTCTCTGAAACGAGCAGAAACCTCATGTGAAATTCTGCCTGAAGGTCAGTCCTGCTGCGTTTTCTTCCTGTCCAGAAGCTCCCGGGCATTCTTACGGTGAAGTGAACAAAACTTCCTTACGAGCTCAGCTACCTCCCGAAAGCAAGACCAGAATGTCATCAGGTTTGCACCTTATATAATAAGGCCTCAAGAGGTGTTTCCCCTCACACACTTTGCCTATTAAAAGGACAACACAAGTAGAGAAAGTCTATAAAATCCCTCCAATCCCTGGAGATAAAATAGGAAAGCAAAGGGGAAAGAAAAAAAAAAGGGAAAAAAAGAAAAAAGAAAAAAGATTATGATGGTGAATTGTGGGCCAAGAAGCCAAAGACTCTAGTGGTGCCTTGGGTCATATTCAAGTGGGCGAAAGGCCTGTTCAAGTGGGACCGCCTGCATCTCATAGATAGAAGTAGCTAATCTTCTTAGCCAAAGACTAGTTTAAATGCCCTTTTCATTGCTTAAACTAATAATACATGGAAATTGTGCAGTGAAGGAAAAAGTAGCACAAACTCACTGTACTGGAACAAACGTGACAAGGAATGTAAAAAAAAAGAAACCAATAAAAAACAAAAAGCCACACATTTTTTAATCCAATGTTTATGTGCCCATGCAGAGCTACGGGTAACAGGCATCAGGATTTAGAAAATTCAGATAACAGCAAGAAGAAATTTGATTCAGTGGCCAGCAGAGAGACCTCTGTGATGACTTGCATTACCTAAGTGTTAAAAAACACCAGTTATAAACTGCACGTAGTTGTGAAATTCTGTATTAACAAGAATTTTTGAGTAGCAGAACCAGCTAATACACGCACACACACCCAGCTTCTGCTTCATGTCCTTCTGGGCTTCACCCCTCCTCTGCATTTTCTCAGCTTTCTTTCTGCTGCTTTTTTACCTCTTTTCTCAATGCAATCAGTCCCGTTCCCATAAACGGCAGCTGGACAAGAAGCCCCACATGTCATAGCTGGCTCGAAGTTCTCTGTGCTCACGCTGCAGCCTCTCCTCCATTCATATGGGTCCCTCTCCTGAGCCGCTCATTTTCACAGAAATGGATAGAAGCTAATAATCCTTGGGAAATCCTTTGTTAAAATTTGGTTGCAATTGGCCAGTGGTCAGAAATTATTAGGAGGAGCTGACAATGCAATCACATCAGCCTTGTTGCAGAAGGAAATCAAAGGCTAGAAACATCACTGATTTTCTTGAACACCAGCAGTCTTTCTGGTAATTCAGAGATGGGATCTTGAATACCTATGGATCTCTGGGATAATAAAACAAATCTCAGGGCAGGCTCTTTAATACTCAACTATACAAGCTAGAGAACTAAAGGAGTTTTCCCTTTCTAACATCTCTTTCTAGCACATGCACTTGCCCTGTACTAATATGCCCACAAAGTGAGTAATACATCATGATTAGGGTACCTACAATTTTCTTAGAAAACTTTCCAACATGAGATGCTGAATCCAAAACAAGGTTTCTCTGTTTTGAACGTCATTACGATCTAATCACTGGATCACCTCTAGCAGTTACTTGCTGAGAAGCCTTCAGTTATGACTAGATTACACTGAATATGTAGAAACAGAGGATATTCCAAGGAAGCACTAACATTTATACTTTGTTTCTTGCAGAGGCTTATTTCCAGAGTAAAAGCAGACTGTAAATGAAGCAGGCTGTAAGAGAAAGTAAATGGCACCATGAAAGAAAAAGACAAATCTCCAAAATGGAGAGAGGGTTCCACAAATTAAGAGACATGACCAGTTTGGTCAAAATCCTCAACTTGATTAAATGTTTATGCTAATATGGCAATTAGGAAATGTGAGAGATGACAACGGAAAGTAGGAGAGACAGCAATCTATACAAATCAGATGCTTTTACCACTGTAGAAAGTTCACATCAAGAGGTAAATAGTTGATGGACATCCTGAAATAGAAGAGAAAGACTGAATTGCAAACCATCTCCTCCATTTTGCACTACCTGGATACTAGCAGGAATGCTTCAGTGCACGAAATAAAAAAGCATGACTGGTCTTTTGCAATATATTGTAGATACTATTAATGATTCTTCTTCACTCTGTTTAATTGCCTTGAATACACATTGAAAGGGAATGTGGATAAGATGCATCTGGAAGAATTTGACATTGAAATATTCCCCCTACAGCACGGCAACTTCCCAGTATTATACCTTCATGCCTTTATGACCCACTGTCAGCCGCACAGAAAATTACCGGCACTTTTTAACCAAAATACCAGAGGTTCAAACCGACTCCACACCATAGGCTGGAGATCAAAGCTGCATGTGCAGCCCCCAGCCCATGCTCAGACCGTCACTCAACAAAGGGCCGCTGGCACACAGAGATGACTCACGGGGAAGCTTTTTGCTTGAGAAGCTAAGGAATGGGTGTCTGCATCTGTCCTACTAAGAACGTACGTTCAGGAAACAGTTTGCAGGTTGTGTCACCTAGCATACTTCAGCCAAAGTCCTTAAGGATGGCATGAGTGTTTGCAGACTAAAACAACTTGCTCTTTCCACAGATAGAAAACGCTCCATTATAAAAATCATTAATCTTGTTACAGTAAGAGATAATTAAATCAGCCAGCAGCTGAAGGCAGCCAATTGAGAACGAAATCTCCTTTTCTGTTGCTGATCATAAGTAAATCAGAATTTGTCAAGATGGGGGAGGAAAAGTACCCTCTGTTTAGATGTGGTACAGAAATAAGGCAAGTCACCTTCAGACTGAGGCTCTTCTCAACCTCTGATGGTCTTCCCTATTTCACATTGTTGCAGGCCATCAGTGACCTGAATGAACCAGTTAAGTCAAAAAGACAGTATCTTTATCAACAGTATCATGATCAACATATACAGTAAGGAAAGTAGAGACTGACGCTGCCTTGCAAATTTTTATTTCCTTTTTTCCCCTTTCATGACTACTGTAATGTTGCCTGAGTAGCAAATGAAACGTGATAATTTCCAGCACATTTGTGCTCTTTGCCTTTTATTTTGTTGTTTGAGTTTGGAGACTTCTTACTGTAGAGAACAGGGAAGAGGCAGAAAAGAAAAATTCCCCCACACAGAGGAAAAGCAGTCACCCAGAAACTGGGAATTCAGGGGTAAAAGGCTCTCAGGAAAGTTTTGCAAGCAGCCAGCCTCATACTGGATTTGACAAGGAAGGTAATTTTTCAGTTCTTATATTCTGTTATTCTTCTTTTCTTCCCTATTCCTCCCAGTACTTTCAGTATCATCCTGCATTTCTCTTGCACGGAAGACAGGCATCACTTTGCTCAACCACATGACACCTGTGTAAATCAAATCATGTATTCCTGCTAGGGTTAAGAGCCCTCTTTTCATGACTGCCTGTACAGGGACAGAGTGACAGAGACAGACATCCAAATGCAAATCCTCTATTCAGTAATACAACGTCAGGTTTGGTTTTGTTTATATGCTGTTTTCCCTCTTCTTGACTGCGACATAAAATGACTTCATCATGATCACAAACTTGAGTATCTATTTATGTGAGTTTGCTGTGATTCCTTGAGGTGAAGTTTCAAGTTTAGAGGGAGGACTTGTCCCTCTAAAATAGATTCGTGTATTTTATTAGGCTGAGTAGTATTGCTCCACTTCCAAGAACTACAGATTATTATCTCGTGCTTCTATTGAAGTTATGCTTTTAATCAAAGATGCTTATGACAGTGGATCCCGAGGAGCGGCAGGAGTTGTACACTAACTTATACATTCTCTCTCTGCTGATTTCAGATACAGATATTGCTGTCACTGTATGACACAATACTTTCCCAAACTGTATTTAGATTGTTGCGATTCCTGCTACACCATCCACTAAGCCTCGCCACGCGTCCCAGCCGCACTGTCACTTGTGTTCTTTCATCATTCAGTCAATCAATATCTATAAACCTGACACGGAGTTATGCCATGTGAGTGAGGATTTATCTAAGGCCTGCAGGATACTAAGCCCAAACAGCAGAGAATCCCTTGATGTACTGATATCATTAATAACGTTTAAGACTTAGTCACAGCTATAGTGGTTAAATACAAAGAAACATACACTGTTTGCTAGCAATGCTTCATATCATTATATAAGTTAACATATATATTGACAAAATCAGGCATTTAAAAGCAAATAGAAGCTTTCTAATTGCCCTTCCTTATTGACTGAGCAACTTCATTAACAAATTGATTTTCAGATCTTAGCAGGCAGAACTTGACTGCAAATGAAAAGGATTTAGCACCGTGAAGTCCAGCGCCTGAAAACGTGCTACACCACCTGGAAGTTCCATGTTACAAATTCCAAAACAACAGAGCTCCAGCCACATACTTCATTATAGACTGTAGACTAGGCCATTTTTTAAGACAGAGTATTAAAGGATAGTTTCAAGCTTTCTATTGCTTTCTTCATTCTCCCCAGAGATACACTAATATTTTGTTTCCATAGTAGAACTGGTGTTTTTCACATCAGAAAAAATCCTGAAGCATAAGGCAAAAAAAAAAAAGATCTGATATGAAAAGCACTGCAAACACAGTTAACAAGATACTTTAATTATCCTCCTAAGATTTTCCCATTTGTACACTGATCATCATCATCTTCACAAACTTAATTATGCCTCATTTGTTCCTTCTGCTCTAATCTCAGCGAGTATTCCAGGTGGACGAGAGGAGTCTGTAACTGAAACCTCAGGTAATTGTTATATACTATTATTTTATTATTTTGCTATAAAATATTTTGTTTATTTTAATAAAAATGATACAAACTTATCTTAGGGCAATATGTGCATTGAGTGGGAAGCCAGGGCATTTCCACATCTGAAAAACAAAACTGGCCGGCTACCTTGCATGAACAGCCATCAATCCAAAGATCATCACTGGACAGATGATTGAAGAAATGAAGAAAATCATGCTGTTATCATCTGCATTTTAAAGATTAGTACTAATAAATTCTGATTCCTCAGCTGATGGAACCTTTCCACAAACTTGACCTTTGAGAAAGTCAGAAAGAACAGCTGGGAATAAGTGTGCTTTGTGAGTCAAGTACAGAGATACCTACCCAGTTACTAGTTATAATTTATGCACTTCCAACACATTTAAAGTCAATAGGAATTATTGCATTATGACTGAGTAGAGATCGAGTAAAGACCCCAGTGTACTATTATTTAAAGCCTGACAAGTTGTTTCCTCTAACTTTGGATAAGTCCTACATTTGCTAACCTACCATGACTGAACTTCATTTCATTAGGTTGTTTTTTTGAGATACATTAAATTAATTTTATATAATTAATCTACTGAGACACACGACTGCTGCCCCATACTCACAAGTGTTTTGAGCACAACGACAAGCCTTAAAATCTAGTACTATATAGAAGTAACTGTTCTTCTTTACACATAACTTCACAGACCTTCAAAAACACAGATAGACTAATTACAGAAAATTTGAAAAGCATCAATACTAAGTTTCTGAATTTAAAAAAAAAAAAAAAAACATGATGCAGAGATACATGACAGTCAGCATTTTAATGTATTCCATCCCATGCCTTACCTGAACCAAGTTCCATCCCTTTAGAGATTCAGCAATGATAGAAGTAACTGTTGCACATACGCCACCAAAAACCATCAGATGATTAGGTCCATATTTTATTGCATCATAGAAGGCTTTGAGTCCTTTTGCATTGTCACACTGGAAAATAAAAAAAAAAAAAAGGCAATATTCAATATCACAAATAACATCATTAGCTAAAAAATACAATACTGGGCAGGAAAAAAATCAGGGGCTGCACTGATGTGAAACCTGTACAATATATAACATCTTAAGACACAAACATGAAGAATTGGAGCATTCTGTTCTGGACCCTTAATGTGCTGTAGTAAAAGAATGGGAAGACCTCTCCTTACATCGTGCAAAACCTCTTGTGTCTTCCTTCCAAGACAAAGTTGCAACATCTGAATTTTGATAACACCATTTGACAAAGAATAAAAAAAGCCCCAACAAAAAAAAAAAAAGATTGACTAAAACCTTTTCTACATAGTGAACTACCATCTCCCAAGCAAAATTTGGAATGTAACACCAGATGTCAGCAGGACTTCCATAGTTGGAGGAGTATGACACTACTCATGGTCTCTGTAAAGAAAGTTCTGTCTCTAATGAAGACTCTCAAGTAACCTCTCCTTAAGGTCCAACTTCAGTATTCTATGCAAAAATATATAGTAGAATGCCTATTATTTAGAAGGACAACAAAAAGTCTTCAAAAAAATATCAAGAGAATATTCTTTTAAAGTGGTAAGAATTAAGTTCTGCTCTCATAGCTCACCCTGCTTTGAGCACAAGACTGGACTAAATGACCTTCTAACCTGACTTGTTCTGGGCTTCCCTGACAGTTAGTTTGGTCATTACTATGCTAAAATTCTCTACACCTGAAAACTGAGACTAGGATTGAAAACTAAGAGACAAAGGGTGACGATAGTGAGTATTGCAAAAGAAATATCAATCCTTGAACAGATCAGTCATTCATAATAACTTATGTGGTCGTGGCTTAATTCCTGAGATTGCAGCAGAGTATTAACAAATTATGTACCTGAAGTTAAGAATTTAATTCCAAACCATACTGGAAGTCAGGAGTACCAACAGGTTATAATGGTAGCTGCCACTACTCCACTAACAGCCACTTCTTTATCTTTCTTTTTGAAACAAAATGTTCTGCCCTCTTTTGCCTCCACTAGAAAGTCTTCCTCAAATATAGCCTTTATAAGAACTATCTTACACCAGCCTCCAATATTTCATTATGACAACTGAATAAAACAGTTCATTTACTATCAGCATCCAAGTAGTAATTTTATTGCATTCTGTGGAGAGAATAAAGATTTTGACTAAGAAGTTTGCAAGCTTATATTAATCTCCTTTCTGAATTAATATGCTAAAAGAAAAATTATCCTATTTACATTCTATCTGCAAGAATAGAATTATTGCTCCCATTTATTCAAATGGATTTTTACTGCATAGACTTTTTTGAATTGCATAATACAGCACAACATTTTCCTTATTACAGAAAAAAAAAAAAACCAACAACCAAACATTCAGAACAGCAGAGGTTCCCTTGTCAATTTGACAGATTTGATGACAAACTCACATTGTGAAGGAATTAAGATTGTGATTACTGGAACAAGCAGCGTCCTCCATTTTTACTCCTCCAGCCCCTGGTTAAAGACCAGTTTATTCCAAGTGCAACCAGAAGGCTCAGCTACTTCTATACTTTTATAAGCAGACAAGGACACCGGAGCTTTAAGTATCTGAACTTAACTGACATTTAGCCAAGTCTTTGCCCTCACCCACTTCACCATTTGAAGCTGCAGCAACAGAGATTGTTGAATAGGTTTTCATACCCACTTAAAGCTAGATAATATAATTATTTAATTTTTTGCATTATGTCACATGTTTTAAATGTATCATTGACTAATGGTTTAAGAAGAATACAAGTCGTATGTGAAATAAGGAGGATGTTGATAGTAAAATAACAGTCAGGAGCTGTAGCCCATGAAGGGCTACGTACATAAAAAGTGATAGAGAAATAAAATTCTGCATTCTAAATGATAAAGACTTACAGTCTGTTATCTGAAGTAGAATTCATATTAAAATTCACCCTTACATCACAAAACACTGATGCATTTTTAACTATTATCTGCCTACAAATTCTTTATCACTGAAGTAAAGTAACCTTATGCAGTTACAGATCCCTGTAGGTCAATTCACTGAGAGGTCCAGAACTGATATTATGATAAGTTTTTTTTTTTCTTCCTTCTTATCTATTTTATTTTTTTCCACATTTATGAAGATACTTGTATGACAACAACCCTTTTTCAATGACACAGCGATTCCCTTGGGAAGGTGCGCTGAAAGCTTTATTCGCCTCTCCCAAAGTGAAAGTTTCACACTGCCGAGATACATTACTGATCTATCCAAAGTACGTACAGTAACTTGTGGGCTTCTTTTCAGTATGATTCAGTTCAAAGCTTAGCACGTTTTCATCTTTGTACTTTCTTCCTGACTAGTCTCAGCTCGCTTTCTTTAAGGCCACCACAAATATTTACAAGGCTCAGTGCCCTCCTTGAACAAAACTGCCAAAGTAGTCCAAAGTATGTCTCAGAGATAAAGAAAAAACAAAAACTTAAGACCGTGGCTGGACACAGCTGGACAGAAACAAAAGGAAAAATGAGAAAGATGGGAGAAAGCAGACTTTCACATCTGTTTAATGTCACATTTCACAGCATACCCTGTGTATAACATCCTCCCTGCAAGCAACAGAACAGTCTGTCACAAGCATTAAAAAATAAACATTCAGATAAAAATAACAGCCCTACCAAGCCAGATAGACAAGCAGTTAGAAAAGGTTTCTTCCTGCCGCTAGTCTGAGGAACGTATCCGTAGTGAGCTCCTGAAGCCCTTTTAACAACTTGACTTTTCTAGAGATGCCAGAGAGCCGCCATTGCCGCTCATGATCTTCCATTGCCAAACCCTGCATATATAACCCTAGAGGCGGGCAACATTGCTGAAAGACAACAAGCACAGACACCACTGAAATTCCCACCATATAACCACCAAATCAGTTCTTGAATGGTTGTTGCCAAGTGACTACAACTAGGTCCAGGAGCAGCACCGGGCAGCAATCTAATTACAGTACAACAAAAGACTGCATAAGAACCAACATCCATGCTAAAAAGCAGAGGCTAGAAAATCCTGGCCACGTGTGGATGACAAGAAGCTGACTGGCTTATTAACTGGAGCATGACTAACAGCAACAAAGGGGAAAGAATCCCTCATAAAAAGTCACAAACTTCAAGGATGAAAAATATCACCCAAAGAAGCGGACGCTGTTTTTGCTGGCCAGTTTTGCTCTTTCCCCTAAATTGTCATCAACATCTCTGTCCGGCTGGGCTGAACTGCAGCCAGCTCACTTCCGACTCGTATATAAAACCAGACAGCCGTGCTGAGCTGCTGATCTTGACTGCGTGCTGAAACACTGAGCATGATGGCTGCAATACCTTTTCATTGGAGAAATGTAGTGTTAGCGTAACTGAAATTTCAAATACACGTGGTTTGGTACGTGCTATAATTTTCTTCAGAGGAAGGGACTGAGAACTACTCACCCTAAACACGTTTACTGTGGTGCTTAGTCTCTGTCAAAAGCCAGTAATAAGCCACATATAAATAGCACGCATACATATTAATGAAATAATTACATGAAGTGTTATCTCTTAACGCACTGACTTGATACAGATTATATGGACACTTCACAAGGAGAAATATCAGCAAACCACCAAGAAAACATCTGTGGAGGGTCCTACCTCTCACTGTGACAAAGATGGATGAAATATCAGAGGTAGCACCTGACTAAGGCATAGTTTCCAATTCCAAGGAAACCGAGCCACTTACTTCAATTAAGAAAAAATAGCCGGATGAACTGCTGCATAGGAGAGGGGCTGAATGAGCTTGGGGATTGAAGTGTTAACCTTCCTGAATTCTCTTCAGAGGAAAGGCTGGCAAATAAAAACTACCATCCTCCACTGAGAAAAAGATCCAAATGCTCGGTGAGGAGGTACTGCCTGAGGCATGAGGGGTACACAAGGACAAGAAACCTTTCTGGAGAGAACGTCGTAGCAGCCGAATACACAAGCGAGACCTTCTCCGCTGTATCCAAAGGCCCTCTGCAGCAGAGAGAAAGGGTGTCCCGTGTGAAGGGCACACATCACTGAAGCCAGGACAAGCAGAACTGACTCCTGAGGGCTGCTGGCTGCCAGGAAGGTTGTCTGGCAGACAGCAAGAGGCATATGAGGGTGCATACTCAAACCCTCAGGGCCATAAGTGTAACACAGTGCAGATCCTTAGTGTGCAGAATGGAAGTTTGTATGGATCTGATACATAAAGCTTTGCTGAACCCCGTAACATTGACAGGTTTGAGTAATTACAGGAGTAGCAGAAGAGCAGACACTTGTAATTTAACTGATCTCGTTAGAGTCACATAGCAATAAGAACTACTGGGAAGCGATGCACTGGTTGGATGCATGATTATATTTAGGTTTCTAGCTGTTGGATAGCTGTGCCCAGCTGTTTCTCAGTTAGCTATATTCTGGCACAACTTTACTCATCCAAGCAAAAGCAATCCCGAGGAACAATTTTGCTATCTCTTGAGCTACTGACTACTGAGGTTAGAGATCCTTTATGATGAGAGGGAATAACCAATAGCCGTCATCTGCATAATGAAATATCAAACTTTTTGAAGTGATACGAGAGCTTTCAGCAGCACTCTGCACTGAATATCATTGGAATCGCTCGCAAATATACGATGAGACTTCCTTGAACAGAGAGAACAGAGGTACAAAGCCTTATTCCTATCCTCTGCAAAATCTTGTTCAGGAACTAACTCTACGTTAGACTATCAGCTTGAAAGGAGCTAAGAGATGAGGAACACCAAAAATTATTTTTGTTTGATTCTCATTCACTTCTTTAAAGTCATCAAGCAATACAAACAATTCAATGAAGAACATAGGGACAACTGCTCTGAGTTACAAAGGTCAAACAAGTTAGCATCCTCTGCCTGAGTTTATGGGCAGGGCATGCTTCTCCTGAGGTAGCCTTTCTGTTTTCAAATATCTGCAACTTAGGTGCTTTCAAAGCCACCAATTATATTTTTGCATTTAATCGCTGTAACTGGATTTTCTTTCCATGAGTTTGTGCAACTGCTCTTGGAACCACCACTTTGACAACCACAAGATCTGATGACAATGGAATTATTCACTGAAAGAAAAAGCATTTCCTTTCATTTGTTCTAAACTTCTTCACACCATGTGAGGTAGATGTGAAAGGTCTTGCCAGGGGACGTTACAAATGTTAAAAGTTCACATGAAAAGAAATTGGCCTAGTTCATAGATCAAAAACCAATCCAGAACTTCTTAATAGAGAGAAAGTGACTTTCTCAGGAAACTCCTGAATCACAGATCATTAGTGGCTAGGACAGCATTCTGGGGAAGTAGGATTAAAAGCTAGCTGCCCTGTCCTGTCAGTCCATCATTCCAGAACAATGCAGAGTACTTGCACCAAGTCTGCCCTGAACCACTGTAGCCACTCCTGTATTCTGCATTTGAAAAACAAGAACAAAAGCAACCCCCTCCAACAACCTCACCAAAGTTCTGTATCTAAAAATGAAGTTAACTCATCCCAAACTGTGGGGGTCTTCTGTATATGAGTTCTCTATCATCTTGTAATTTTAACTACTAGCAATCGGATTTCATTTTGCTTTAGGAGTGGACACAGCAGAGGAGGACTTAATTTATTCAGTGAAATATTTCCCAGAAAATTAACCCTCTCACCTTGACACACTTTGAGACTTTATCTAACAACTTCTTTATTTGATCCTGCCTGCTGTACAGGGAATATTTAACAGAGTGGCACCACTAAGATACTGGTACTTGGTATCCCATTTAACAGCTTATATTCTGCCTCAGGTGCCACCTGCCTCTTAAGTCACTGACTCCACAGCAAGGGTGACCACTCACTCTTCTCTCGCCTCATTTCCCAAAAGACTGTCCAAACAGCTCGTGAAGGCTTAGCTTCTTGCTCAACATCATTTTCTTTTTCTTAGTTCACTATTTCGGAACTGATTCCACCCAGCAAGATAAACAAAAAATTCCTGTCTCTCCTTATGAGAGGGGTATATATACTTCCTCCATATTTTTTCCCCCATCTATCCTTTTTTTTTTTTTCATTTATATGACTTAAATTTTCTGTCTCATTACTATTTCTTCGAGTATATAACATTTACACTGGATGACTCCAATTTAAGAACTCCAATATGAAATGGAGTTGGAGTGTAGCAAATAGATATATCCTTTGTAATCAAAACTGACTCTGCCTAAGTTTCTACCACAATTAAACATGCAGTAATAGCAGAGATCAAATTGACTTCCTCTTTTCACAGTAAACTTGGACGCTTGGAAACTCAGCTTGGAAGTTGAAGTCTTTCCTCAAAGAAAGTAGAAGCCTTTCCTTCATCTGTAACTGTTACACAGGCAGAAGTTCAGAAGATCATCAGGAAGCATTTCGATATTTGTGATATGAAGATCACTTTCTTTCAATAATACAATCATATTGGGGTTACATGGCAATGTTTTGGTAGCAGGGGAGCTGCAAGGATGGCTCCTGTGAGAAGACACCAAGAGCTGCCCCCATGTCCAACAGAGTCAGTTCCAGCCACCTCCAAAACAGACCCACCACTGCCCAAAGCTGAGCCAATCAGTGACGCTGATGGAACCTCTGTGATAACACATTTGAGAGGGGTAAAAAAAAAAAAAA